>WNWU01000063.1:15824053-15839138 GCA_012654045.1 Ptyas mucosa
GGGGGGGGGGGGGGGGGCAGGGATTTTTGCTACCGGTTCTCTGAACCACCCGCTGCCATTGCTACCGGATCGGGCGATCCAGTCTGAACCGGGAGCATTTCACCCCTGAAATAGACCCTAAATTACCAGCATTTGCTAAGTATTTTAGAAAAAAAATTATGTAAAAACATATATATCATGCTTAAAAATTAAGTGCAAAATAGAATTAAAGGAATATCAATTAAATAAGAATATACAAAAGGCAAAGCAGACACAGAAAAAAGATGTTTCTAAGACAGTAATGTAATCTACAAACAAGTAATCACTTTACAATTAAAAGATAAACTAGACTAAATAAAAGCTATTGGCAATATATATAATTAATTGTACCAATTAAAGTTTAGCAATGTACAATGCAAAAATTCAGCACCAGGGCCAGGCCAGTAGCTCGGTATCTGCCGGAGTCCTTAAAATCTTTATTAAAAGATTTAAGCCCAGACTTAAAGATGAGAAAAGGCATCTTCTGTCATTCAAAAAGTAAGTGGCAGCTGAATCCAAAAGGATGGGAATAGTTCCTCCTACTACAGCCTACAACCACTACAACTAAAATCTACAATCTTCACTCTGCTGTCAGGGTAGCAAGAGCAATCATCACTGCCAAATAAATAGAATAAGTAAGTTTTGCAAAGATGAACTAAGTAGGCAGGAATCATTGCACCAGATTCATGGAAGTTGCTTGGAAATGCCTGAAACATTACAATTATATTTTTATAGTAGAACCTGGCCTAGTTGGTAGCCAATGCAGAGCTCTGCAGTGGATAAAGATGGGGAAAAAATGAGGAAGATTCAAAACAACCCACATTGCAATATTTTAAACCCAGATCATTGGAAGAAGGGCGGTAAAAGCGTGACCTGTCTAGTAATCTGTTGCAGGAAATAACACACGAAACAGACAAGATCTGAATTAGAGGCATTGCCGCTTTTGCATCTCAGGAACTGGCAAGTATGCCAGATGTTACACAGATGGAAATGACAGGCCACACAGCTGCAGGGACAATCTATTATCCACCAGAACACCCACATTCATGGGAACTGATACAGCTGTGATTTCTTGGCCCTGAAGACAGGTGGAAAAATCTGAAACAAAAGGGCAGGGCAGGGGTGAAATCCAGCAGGTTCTGACAGGTTCTGGAGAACTGGCAGTGGAAATTTTGAGTAGTTTGGAGAACCGTCAAATACCACTTCTGGCTGACCCCAGAGTGGGGTGGGAATGGAGATTTTGCAATATCCTTCCCCCAGGAGTGGGGTGGGAATGGGGATTTTGCAGTATCCTTCCCCTGCCACGCCCCACAAGCCACGCCCCACAAGCCACACCACGCCCACAAGCCATGCCCACTGAACTGGTAGTAAAAAAATTTGGATTTCACCACTGGGACAGGGTGATAGTAAGAGAACTAGAAGATAGTAAAGAGAATTAATTTCCAAGATATAATTTGATTTATATCAATGTTTAGAGAATACCTACAGAATTCAAATGTTCAGCAATCACTGTCTCCTTCAATGTCCATTCAGAAATCCATTTTGTAATAAAAGGAGGAATGGCAGGTCAGAATGTTTTACAAAACATTTGAAAAGAGCAAAAAATAAAAGATCGCCTTTTTTTTAGGACTACTATTAGGTTTTTTTAAAAAAATCAGTCAATGAATAATATATTGCAAGATGCTTTATTCCCCTTTGTTTCTTTCTTTCCATTATTAAGTGTCATCTAATTTAATAAGGTTCTGATTACACTCTGGAGCAGGTACAGGGAGAATTGATGGACGCTTTCCAGACTTGGGATGATATAAATTTCATTTTGTGAAAGATTCAGAGTACAATTTGATACTACAAAATAATTAATATTCCTCTCATTTTTATTAATCACATTCCTGTGGTATTATATTTCAGCCTTGGAACATATTTACTTGCAGTTCACTGATTTCACTCTGTACCAGGTATATATTTAATTACATTCATATTCTGCCGTTCCTCAAAACAACTTGGCAGAAGCAGTCATGGTTCCCTTTTGTATTTTATCTTCTCAGCTCCCGGAAACTGAGAGATGCTGATTGGTCCAAAGTCACTAGGATTACTTCATGATTAAAGAGTGTTGGAAGAAATATCCTTCCGGGTTCAGTTCCAAGTGTGGAAAAAGACACTGGATTCATGGAAGTTGCTTGGAAAGAAGGTTTATTGATGAACAGGATCACATGGCTTGAGTTCCTGAGCAGGAAAAAAGAGCAGAGATGCTGAGAGTTTCTTGGTTTTATGCCCTCTGTTGGGCTTGGAATTTGAGCTTGTATTCTGATTGGTTGTCAGACACCCATGGGACCATGCACGGGCAACTCTGTAGGCTGTCCTGAATCCCAAGCTTTCTTGAGCCTTGCTGGGTGATGTAATCTTCTCTGGTGCCATGTGGTGAGTTCTGTTGCTAGATGGGTAGAGGGCTAATCCTACCTTTGTTGGATCTCGGGTGAGGGCATTTGCCTATGAATAGACCTAGCTATCTCTTTATCTCTTAAGTGTGACATCTGCTGTGGGCTATTGAGGAGGGTGGGGGCTATTAAGAGTGAGTCTGTTTCCTGCCTAAAAACATGTTTCTCCATTTCTCATCCAGGGAAATATAATATTCTGCCTTTTTAATATTTCCTAGAATATTTCGTTTTCGTAGGAGAGGGTGGGTGGTAACTTCCTACAAGAGGAAATGTTTTCATGAAATGTAAGCATAGGATTGTGCACACAAAAATATGCTAGTTCGATGAGAACATCACTAAGGGTGTTTTCTGAAAAGGTTTGTACTGAAGATACAGTGAATAAGTACATTTGATAAGAATGTACAAGAATTCTGTATTCTCTGGGCTCACTGAGAATATATCTGCTGAGCAAAACTCTGCATTGGCAACAGGAAGGGAATCCGGCCATTAAAATACTCCACTAGCTCCATTCAGTTGTCCAGACTCCACCCTGCAAGGGATTATGGAGTCGTTAAATGATGATGATGATAAGAATGTGCAAGAAACCTACTGCAGACTTTGACAAAACTAAATTGTGTGATCTGCCAGATGGATTTTGTCATTGTAAAAGCATGACCAGTGAATAAGTGACAGATTCCCTGGAAAGCTATGGGAAAAATATGCTGTAAGAAAAACAATTCAACCAGGGAACCAGTTTCCTACATAGGTGAGGGGGGGGGTCTCTTTTCCTGGAGGATTCAGTAGATGATCACTACAAGTGACACTGGAGGATCTCCTAGGTCCCTTCTCATTCTGTTATTCTGATCCATTCCAATTTATTCCATGAGTAATCAGCCATGTCTTACATAAGCTTACATTCAAAAAGCATCAGAATTATTGTTTATTTATTTAGCATATGGCAGCATCAGAATATTTATGTTTTAGAGTACATAAATGTGAACCCAAGTACTGTAATAGGGCATTTGAGAATGTCCTATTTCAGTGAGCCAAAGCTGGGAAGTTTCAAACCAGCAGCTCCCATGGTTTGCTTACCATGGCCCATCTTCTTATTTTGGTACAACTCCTGGTAGTTAATTCTATCATCTATCCATCATCTATCTCCCATGGGAATGACTTTATCTTGTCCTCCTCTTTATCCCCGGATCAAATATCATGAAGTTTCATGGGAAATTAAGCTGTAGTAAAAAAAATAAGAAAGAGAAGACACAGAACTTTTCTTTTGCTTTCCTTTTTACTTTAACTAGTCACATATGAAAACAATCAATATTGGGGGGGGGGGGAGAACCCACATAGCTCTAGTAAAATCAAAGGCAGCACTTTGAAAGCAACAAAGAAGTAATTAAGTATCTTTGAGTAGACAATAGGGTGGTTTACGGGATTACTACGGTTGAAAGCCAACTCTAATGTAATGAGTCCATTAAAAAATACAGATTTCACTGAGTATTTACAGAAAACAGAAATTCCAGAGATAAATACACTTCAAGATCAAAAAGGTTGACCGAATCACAGGGAAAAAAAATAACTTTAGTGCAATGATATTTACCAACAACTAACCAAATCACAGTTCCTTAACTCAGAAGTTTTTGATTCATTGTTACTTGGATTTCTTTGAAATTAAGACAGCAATAAGACAGAACAGATTTTTGCCCATCCTAATATTGTTAGTCTTTCAATTGCTGATTGATATTGGAAAAATAATTTTAAACTTAGCTTTAACCTACCTATGTGCTAAGCACCATTAATATTTCAAATATTTCTTTATTTTTTGTTAGTAGCATATTGAGTGCCAACCAACTGGATGACTCCACTATACAGCACTATGTCATCAATCACTTTCATCAGTGTAGTTTTCTTGCTTAAATGCAGGAATGGCTTTCCATTGTCTTGTCCTACACAGTATGAAATGATGCCATTGATATTTGTCATGTAAGTGATCCTCTGCCTTCTGCTCCTTCTCATATTGCTGCTGTCCAATATACCGTATTTTTCAGAATATAAGACGCACCAGAGTATAAGACGCACCTTAGTTTTTAGGGAGGAAAATAAGAAAAAAGCAGATTGGCAGGTGGAATACCCCCAATCAGCTGTTCCCAGAGGTGAATTTTAGCAATAGGTTCCTTGGTTGTGAGCTCTGTGCCTTGCTTTTTTTTTTCTTTTTTTTTTCTGCCTCTGAAAACCTCCGAAACAGAGCTTTAGAAAAAAAGCCTCTGAAGCTCTGTTTGGAAGCTTTTTTTCTGAAGCTCTGTTTGGGGGCTTCTTTTCTGAAGCTTCTTTTCTGATGCTTTTTTCAGCCTCTGAAACCTCCATTTGAGAAGCTGGACGGGGTTACATTCGGAGTATAAGATGCACCCAGATTTTCACCCTCTTTTTTGGGGGAAAAAGGTGTGTCTTATACTCCGAAAAATACAGTATGTTCCTGTTTGTTCTAACTGACAAGCTGGAATGAGCTTTATGCTTTGGACGATCCTGTTAGGACTTGTTGTGGCTTGTTGGCCGCTGGCCCCTCCAGCAGCCAAATCAGATGAGGAGGTGGCGTGGGAGTCAGGAGCAGAATCAAGTCAACCTGAGAGCTCTGAGGGGGAAGAGGGAATGGAGCTGGCAGAGAGAGAGACAGAGGTGGAGCCTGGGTCCTCCATTAGCCCTCAATTGGACAGTCAACAGCCCTCAGGTTTGGAGGTGGCTGATGAGGAAGAGGAGGAACAGCTGGGTCCAGTGCCTGATGCGTGGATGCACAGAAGGCAGAGGAGAGGAGAGCAGTGGAAATCCGTGGGCCAATCCTTGGGAAGAAAGAGCCACTGCTGCTAGCGAAGCCCTACCCTAGCTTTGGGGATAAAAGGCAGAGGGCAGAGATGAATAGATGTGGCAGACAACTATTCCTCTCCCTGCCAGACAGACTGGTTAGCCTGTGGTGAAAGAGAAACTTTTTCCTAGGGCTGCTAATTCCTTCCTAATAAAGGAATCATTGCTTCAACTTCAGAGGATTTGTTGTGTTTGGGGAGCCGGATCAGAACAGCTCAAAGCCGGATCTTTCCCTTTGGCAAACACTCCTTTCCAGGGACCTCTTCGTGATTAGGCAGCACAGCTGGTCTTATTGATTGCTATAGGATACTTAGAAGGAATAAGGGCTGCAGTTTCCTTCTTTCCTGCTGGCTGATGAATGCTGCGCGGGGAAAATGCCATTAAAGAGGACACTATAAAAAGGGAAAGGAATCCCTGAAGATTTTACTCTGCTAGTTGTTGCTGACTGTAGGGGGCAGTGTTCATCTCTGTTTCAAGGCCATTAAACCAACACTTTCCAAAGACATTTCCATGGTCATGTGGCCAGCATGATGTCACAGAGCATGTTACCTTCCCATCAAAGTGGTACCTAGTTATCTACTTGCATTTGCATGCTTTCGAACTGCTAGGTTGGCACGAGCTGAGGAAAGTAACGGAAGCTCACCCATCACGTGGCGCTCAGGTCTTGAACCTGGGCTGCCAGCTTTCCAGCAGAAAAGCCCAGTGTCTTTAACCACTGAACCACCACGTCGCCCTAAGGAGGACAGTATAAAAAGGATATGTTTAACCTCCGCTCCTGTAGAGATGAACATAAACACCCTTTCAGCATTCTTCATTCTCTTTGGGAATAGAAAAAATTGAGAATAAGTTTTCTTAATTATTCAGCAGAAAACATTATTCCAATGCTGCCTGACCCTTGGGGCTTGGGGCTTGCAAATAGATGTGGCAACAACATTAATGTTTTTCCCCACACATACACCTTAATGTATGTTTAGATTGGCAGCATGGCAACTAGTTTGAAACTTTGAGCGAATTCAGCCAGTTTGGCCTTTTTAGAACAACGCTAATTTTGTTGGATAAATCATCTGAAATTAAAAAAAAAATCATATTATAAAATTATAAGAACAACAGCAACGTGTAGGGGTTATAGACAATTTACCGTATTTTTTGGAGTATAAGATGCATCGGAGTATAAGATGCAGCTTAGTTTTTGGGGAGGAAAATAGGGGAAAAAAAATCTGCCTACCAGTTTTTCATCTGGCTAACGTCCTTAGTCTGGTCAGCTTCAGCACATTAGTTTGCTAGTTTTGAGTGCATGCGCATGCTTTTTAGTCCCTGCTTGGGGATAAAAAAACAGCTTCTAAAGCACAACTGAACTTTGGAGAGAGAAGCAATGAGAAAAGCAGGCAAAACACGGAGATTGCTTCACTCACTAGTGCCTCATTAGGGCTGAAAAAAGCTTCTAAAACACAGCTGAGAGTCGGAGGGAGCAGGCAAAGCCCAGAAGATCACTTCACTCGCTAGCACCTCATTAGGACTGAAAAAAGCTTTGAAAAAGCTACATTCAGAGTATAAGATGCACCCAAATTTTCACCCTCTTTTGGGGAGAGGAAATGTGTCTTATACTCTGAAAAATATGGTATATGTTTTATAATCAATAGGATTATAATCCCTATATATATATAGTGTAATCCCTGTATCTATAGGATTATAATCGTAGGAAAACAAACCCCCATCTGCTTAAATTTTATTATGCACTTGCTAAAGTGGCATAATTTAACTTTAAAAAGGCAATATTTAATTCCTACAGTGAATGTCACCGCTGTCAATATTTTATATTTTGCCATTTCAAATTGTGACAACATATTTTCAGTTCAATTAAACTAATGGACCTTTAGGAAAGTTTTAAAACAAAACAAAGATAAATTATTAATCTGGACCCTAAATTGGGCACATGGTACTACTAATTTAGATAGAGCTAATGAACTATACAAAATAGCATGCAATTTGAATGCCTTTGGAAAGGAGGGAGAAAAACAGCAAGAATATAAAAAACATATACATGGAAAGGAATTGTGAAAACCTCTTAATCATTGGCACAAAAGAAAATTGTATACCTGGATCTTTCTGAACAGTGGGGCATTACGAGAAACTGCCTGCCTTGATAAATCAACTCTTTGAATAAAATGCAATGGGAATAGTTTGTAATAATTGCAAGCTATTAAAACCAACAAGGGCAAAAACTTTCCTGCTTCTTTCACAATAGAATAGCCTGGTGAATATGTTGCTGCAGAATAGATAATTAAAGCAGTAGAAAAATCAGTGCTCAAAATATTCAGAAGTATGCAAAAGTTATAATTGGAATCTCTACTATAAGATCTCACAATGGGCAGCTAAAATGGAGCAGATATGTATGGGAAGACAGTTTCAGCCAGACTTGCCAATCTGGCATGGGGTAAAGGGAAGGAGAGCTGCAGTACAGTTAGCTACTTTGTGGAAGTCAACAGGAACTTTCTGAAGTCAACAGGAACTGTCTGGAAGTCCACAGGGACTGCCCAAACTGCCCACCTGCCCAATATTAACCTGTAAAATTGCACATTCTTCCAAGAACTATTTAGTAGCTCTTACAGCAATGGAGGAAGTCTCAGTGTGGGATAAGAAGGAAATGGCCATAGCAGTTGTTCTATGTGATGCAATACACGAGTTTAGACCATTTGATATTGTTTGATAGTCTTCTAATAATTAGCTGTTAGCAGTACAATTACTTGACTTTTCTATTTTTAACTTGCTGACGTATAAAAAAAGATGTTATTTTGCCTTATTTTTCTCTTGAAGATATATAAAAAAAATGCTTGCTCATAGAAATGGCAGATTGCCAAGCGGAATACTTCAGAGATTTGATATTCTCCCAGGAATTTGTGAGTGATTCAGGCCTATTGCTTTAGAACTAGAAGGAGGTGTGAAATCTGTACTCAATTCAGAAGAAATGAATTAATTCTTAACAATGTCAGAACTGTTGTTTCAACTTGTCATAATATTTGCTGTCGTTCAGTATGCTTTTTGGTGATCAGACTTAGAATTCATCGCTCAGAAGGCACATTGTGATACATAAACAATAGTATGCTTATAAAAACAAAGACCCTTGGGTCAAATTGATGTCTACACATCCATGCAATTATCCTAAAGGTAAAGGTAAAGGTTTCCCTCGCACATATGTGCTAGTCATTCCCGACTCTGGGGGGCGGTGCACATCTCCATTTCAAAGCCAAAGAGCCAGCGCTGTCCTAAGACGTCTCCATGATCATGTGGCCAGCCTGACTAAACACCAAAGGCACAGGGAACACTGTTACCTTCCCACCAAAGGTGGTCCCTATTTTTCTACTGGCATTTTCTATGTGCTTTAGAACTACTAGGTTGGCAGAAGCTGGGACAAGTAACGGGAGCTCACCCCGTTACGCGGCACTAGGATTTGAACCGCTGAACTGCCGACCTTTCGATCGACAAGCTCAGTGTCTTAGCCACTGGGCCTTGTAGATGTACAGGTGCAATTTCTGATTCACCTTTTGACAGGACCTGCTATGTACCTATTTTTCTGAGTATATACTGTATACGTTAAATGTTTGAAATAAAATAGCGGAATAAAATATATCACTTAGTAATACACCACACACATCTAGACACACAAGGTAAGCAAAAACATAGCAGATAAAATTAAGAGATATGATACATTTTTAGTTACCGCAATCAGATTTTAAATAAAATTTTAGTACAGATTCATGTGGATATAGTATGTGTGGTGGTTGATTTTTATATTTTCATATTTTACTGCACTGTAAGTCTCTGGCATAACATAGAAAATAAATAGGGTTTAACTCCTCAGTGGAACACAAAAAGATTTAAATCTTTCTCAGCATACTCCTGTTCCATTTATAAAACTATATATGTACAGTTTAATTATAATGTCAAATAGATGGAAATTAATTCATTTTCCCAGTGGTGTATAATAGGAAGGCTGACAGTGGTTAAAATTTAGCAGCGGAGGCTGTGAACTTAATTTTTTTACCAACATATTTTCTTTTGCCAACATATTTTAAAAGTCAATCAAGTAACAGAGAGAGCAATATCCTAAATTTACGGGATATCCTTTTATGGAATCAGATTCTGAACTACCATATAGTTGCAATCAATTAAGATCCAAATATTTTTTCAGGAATACCTGAACATAAGGGCCCTCTTTACTGATGCATCTCATATCACATTAATATTCATTTCTATTTCTCATTTTGCAGATCATGTCCATCTCCCCGAGCATTGGGGCTTTTTGGTTTTCATAAGGAAAATTATGTGGCATCCTGATCGTTGTACAAAGTTGTGCTGAAACTTTGGTGTTTCCGCACCAACCTCTCCAAACTTAATTCTAGCAACACTCTACAGTTTGAAAGCATCGGTTCCCCGTTCCTTCATTATTTCCTTCCTCCTATTTTCTCATGAATCAAAATGTCTGATCTGAGAGCATCAATTGCTTATTTCATAGTTTCCTAATCTCTCTTCCCAGCTTCCTGCCCATCCTCACTGCTACACAAATGAAAGGCATTGGATAAAAAGTATCATAGAACTTTTTTTTTCCCCTGGCAGCTGTACTGTGCACAGTTTTTTTGTAGTTGTGGCTATTGTTGAAGCCTGAATTGCCGCAGAAATAATGATGAATAGAGTTAGAGCAAGCAACAGAAAGGGGCAAAACTAAAAATGATTGAAATTATCCCTTTCATTTTAGTCATCTTTTTTCTCTCTTTCTCTTTTCTTACATCAATATTTTTGGGAATTGTGGTCTTAGAGTGAATCTCAGCCCCCAAAACTTCAAGAAAATAAAAGGGGAAAAAAGTCAGGCAGAATGAAAGGTAGCCAAGGGAAAGAAAAGTTTTTTTAAAAAATGAAGATTTATGCTGGATTGTAAACTAGGGACCATCTACTGTAGGGGAAGTGCTATGACTATTATTGGTAGTAAGAATGATCCGACTATAAAAAGAATCTGCAGCAGAGGTTATCAAGAAATGAAGGGAAATGCAAGAAAGGGGTGTATTTTTGTTTTGTTTTAAATCTGGTTGTTTTGTACGTGTGTATGTGTGCTTTCTTTACCTTTCTCTACCTCTGATGTAAGTGCAAAAAGATATCAATATTTAGATGTTTTGTTTGGCAAGAGCATTTAAAAACCTATCTTTATAGGGCTTAAAGAGCGAATGTGTTCTGGAAGATCAGGGAAGAGAAGGGGAAAAATTGTATGTAGAGGGCCGACTGAAAGAGCCACATCTGACATTCTAATGCTGTTACTGTGCAAAGGTATGTGTCAGACCTGCCTCAGTTTGAACCTCTAGCTGTGTTTCCCCGAAAATAAGACCCTATCTTATATTTTTTTGAACCCCGAAATAAGCACTTAGGCTTACTTTCTGGGAGGTCTTATTATTTTGGGGCATGTGGAGGAAACCAGAGGAAATGGAGAGGACTGGCTGCGTATGCATTTAAATATTTTCAGGGAGGGCTTATTTTCAGGGGAGGCTTATTTTAGCGCATGGGCTCAAAAGGCCGATTGGGCTTATTATCAAGGGATGTCTTATTTTTGGGGAAACAGGGTAAGTAAGTACAATCCTTAACTCCATTTATTGAGAAAGATATAGTTTACTAAAAGTCAAGTGGATTACAGTTATGCAAAGCCAGAACTGGGAATTGCGCACCCAAATCAGTGGTGAAATCCAAATGTTTTTACTACTGGTTCTGTGGGTGTGGCTTGGTGGGCGTGGTTTGTGGGTTTGGCAGGGGAAGGATACTGCAAAATCTCCATTCCTACCCCACTCCAGGGGAAGGATACTGCAAAATCTCCAGTCCCTCCCCACTCCTGGGGGAAGGATATTGCAAAATCTCCATTCCCACCCCACTCTGGGGCCCGCCAGAGGTGGTATTTGCTGATTCTCTGAATACTCAAAATTTCCACTGTCGGTTCACCGAATTGCTCAAAATTTCCGCTACCGGTTCTCCAGAACCTGTCAGAACCTGCTGGATTTCACTCCTGACCTAAATCCTCAAATCCAACTTTTCCCTCCCTTGGTTGCCTCCCATCACTGGGCCCCCATGTTCAATCAAATTCAAAGAACATGTTTATAGAACGGTCACTTCAGGCGTAGGTTTGGTATGCAGCTGCTTTCCACTCCCAGCCAGTTATCCAAAAAGCCCAACTCAGAGGGATACAATGAAATTTCATTTCCCCACGAAACATCCCCACTCCCATCCACACACCCATCCTTGAATTCATGGCAGCTTATACTGAATAGTTGTAAAGTGCAAGTGTGAGGTGGCAGCTGACCGTGTGGTTGGGAACAGTTTATGTTTGAGTCTGGTGCTTTATGCAGTGGTGGGATTCAGGTAATTTAACAACCAGTTCGCTGCCCTAATGATTTCTTCCAACAACCAGTGTGCCAAACTGCTCAGAAAATTAACAACCAGTTCTCCCGAAGTGGTGCGAACTGGCTAAATTCCACCACTGGCTTTATGGCATGATTTACTATTCATTAATTAAAATGAATGGCAAAAATAATTAGCCAAATTTTAAAAGCATAATAAGGTAGGATAAGGATAAGGATACAGGTGTTAAGAAATGGGTCAGTGGGTCCATTATCCAATGAAAGAAAAAAAATAAGTTTACTTTAGTTCCTTTACTTAACCTTCCATACCAAACAGCATTGGCATACCCCTTGAAGAAATAAAAGCTCTTTCAGACAACCAAAATCTTGGGAGAAAAATGGCTGAAAATAAGATCCTAAAAGAAATGCTATACATTTTTCAAACTGAAATGGATTTTCCACCCAATAATTTTCCAAAAAACACTCTTGCATATTATTTGAGGGCCAGTAATATTTCATTTCAAAGGGAGCTCTCTTTAGAGAGTGTTATATATAACAACTTTCTATATAACTGCAGATGACATAGGATTTTTAAAAGTCGGAGTGGTCTTTTAAATATTGCCAGTACAGGTTTTTCAAAATGGATGATTTTAGGACTCATTGTCTGTTATTAGACTGATTAATAATGTGTACTTATTTTGATGTCTGATAATATTTGATAAATAATTTGCATTGGTAATTAACCAATGACACTGGTTGCTAGGTAGAACTGACCCAAATCAAGGCTATAAGTCATGGAAAGAAGGATAAGAATGCAGTTCCCATATACCAGGAGCATACAGGTCTTTTGATGGTTTGCGTTCAGCATTTAAAGATTTCTTTTCCCAACCAAGTGCTATAATGCAAGGATTAAAGATGCTACTGAAAGAAATAACATTGTGATGTTTTGCTTTTCCTTGGCTTGGAAGGAATTTGCCTTTATTTTCTTTTCTTTTTATTTTCATTTAAGTTTTTTTTTATTGATTTTACAACAACACAACACAACATACAGAACACAAACACATAATATGTGGGGATTTTTTTACATATCAGTTTCGTTCCTCTTACTTTCTATTTTATCCATTCCCCATTTTTCCCATCCTTTATTACAATTACCTTTATTGTCCCTTTATATCTAATTTTATTCAATATTTTACACATTTGTCACATTCTCCTCTCTGTCATTTATTCACCTTTACTTTCTCTACTCTCGAGTCAATTGTACCACTTGTTCCATATTTGATAATATTCTGTATCTTCCTTTTCTTTTATTTCTTTTGTTAATTTGTCCATCTCTGCATAGTCCAGAATTGTCTTAATTATTTCTTCCTCTGTTGGTACTTTTTCATTTTTCCAGGACTGTGCATAGACTATCCTTGCAGCTGTAATTATATGCAAAAACAACCTTCTTTTCTTTTTAATGTCTTAACATACTACCTCTCTTTGTTTTCTGCCTGAAATTGGCATTGGCTGTGGAGGAAAAAAAATATTCCAAATGTGACATATATAATATTTCACTGTGACTTTTTCTCTTTCCCGCAGACACGCTCAGACTTGTTGAAGCCAAGAAAGATGGTGTTGAGGTAGCATCTGTCATTAAGGAAGTCCTGTAAAGTCACTTTTTAAATTTAAGTTAACTTTAATTTAACTGACTCTTTTGCTATTATTCCATTTTTATTTAATTCCATTTTCTTTTGATTCTTCTGCTGCTAGAAACTGTACTGTAATTACAGTATTTTGCTGGAGATCTGAATATTATCATTTCCCCATTCCATGGGGAAAAAAGAAGAAGAGGAGGAATTCACATTCTGTTCCTTGGTTATCACTCAAGCCAAACAAACAACTCAAAGAGTTTTTTTTGCCCATATTTATTTATTTATTTATTTGTTTATCCATCCATCCATCCATCCATTCATTTATTCATTTAATCAAATATGTACAAGATAACAGATATAAGTATAAACATGGATATGAACATAGGAAATGGGCACGGATAAATGGGGACAGTAGGACAGGGATGGAAGGCACGCTGGTGCGCTTATGCACACCCCCCCCCCTTTATGGACCTCTTAGGAATGGAGTGAGGTCCACAGTAGACAGTTTAAGGTTAAAGTTATGGGGGTTTGAGGATGTACCAACAGAGTCAGGTAGTGCATTCCAGGCATTGACTACTCTGTTGCTAAAGTCGTATTTTCTGCAATTGAGTCTGGAGCGGTTTACCTTTAGTTTGTATCTATTGTTTGCTCGTGTATTATTGCGGTTGAAGCTGAAATAGTCATTGACAGGTAGGACATTGTATCAGATAATTTTGTGTATTACGCTTAGATCAGACCATAGGCGGTGTAGTTCTAGGTTGTCCAAGCCCAGAATTTCAAGCCTGGTGGCATAAGGGTTTATTTATATACATAAAATTTTTATAAAGTTGGGTTATCTAAAAATCAAACAGCTACTTGTCAAACTCCTTTTGCTCTTCTAGATAATCTCTCTAATAGATATAAGCACCTGAAATGGGATCTACAAGCAAAGATTTATTTATAAAATTGATTTGCCCTCTGTCATGTATCCAAAACTTTGGGCAACTAACAAAGATAGAGAGCTCCCAATGTTTAGACCCTATGCCTGCAGGAGCTTCCCCCTCATGGATCATAGCCATTTGTCCACCTCTTACAAGGCTCATACAACAAGACGATGATGACTTAAAACCCAAAAATATTACTGATTTTATAACCAGATAATGCCTACTGATGGCACAAACAATATTACCAATTCTTCACCTTCTAATAACAGTTCAGAATATGGGAGGCAAGCTAAGAAAACAATTAAAGCTTTAAAGTGGGTAAGAGATGATGGTTGGAAAGGGAATATGTTTAAATACAGTAGTGGCATAATCAAAGTTAGAATAGGGATGGAAAATAGAGAGAGGGGGATTAATAGAATACACAATCTTATATAATAAGTAATAATAAGAGGGGAAATTAGAATTTGAATGATGGTATTACTAAGTATATTTAAATAATATGACAACTGGCATAAAAATAATATATTGAACTATTGATTAAATAAATAATGAAATATTATAATTCAATATGAATATGTGTATGTTTGCTAAATGCAACAAATATGATTAAAATATTTTATTTGTATTAAAATGTATGACATGCAGAATATAATAGTTGACATAAAAATAACATTTGAAATATTGAATAACTAAATAATGAAGGATTATAAGTCAAAGAAGCAAATAATGGAAAATTTTAAGTGAACATAAATGTTTGTATTATTATTAGAATAATATATGCTTGCTAAATGTAATAAACATGATTAATAATATTCTATTTGTTAGGATTCTATATGGTATATATAATGTTAGAACCAGTTGTCCAG
>WNWU01000063.1:15839148-15858049 GCA_012654045.1 Ptyas mucosa
GTGCAGTTACTCTGCTGGTTGGTAAAACAACATCAATATCCTTAACACTATTTGTATTAAAAGGTATGACACTTAGAATCCGGTGATTGGCATAAAAATGACATATTGAAATACTGAATAACTAAATAATGAAAGATTATAATTTAATAAAAATATGTATATTATTACTAAAATTATATAAGCTTGTTAAATGAAACAAATATGATTAATACTATTTTATTTGTATCAAAATGTATGACACTCAGATGCCACACTGTCACGCATTGATATGTTTGCAAAAAATAAAAAATAAAAACTTGAGAATAACAGTTAAGAACAAAATGGACACTCTAAAAACAATGTCGGTAGGTAAATTAGCAGCACTGTAACAAAACAACCAAGCTAGGAGAGCACCAAGGATCCCTCTTTTCAACCCTGAACTACAAATATTCTCCTTTATTGCTATAGTCATCAAACTACTATTGCCAAGTCAATCAAAACAAGTTCATCCAGAGACTCAAAAAGCAGATAATAATGGTAGAAAGATGGATCCCATTTTGAAACCCCCAAAGAGATTGAGGAATAAATTTAGGAGATCTAAACCTCCATTTGAAGCAAGCACCACTTTCCCAGGAAAATGAAATTAAATCATAAGTGTTACTTGCTGCCAAATTGGATCACTCTGTAAATCCAAAATAACAGAGTAAATAGATGAAAATGGCATCCAGAAGTGCAGTCATTCTCTTCCATAGCGAGCTCCTATAGTGTGAAAGCCAATTGATTAATTTTGAAGATTGAATGGCTCCCATCCAAGAGAGATTCCAAACAAATCTTCCTAGCAGTCGAACATCCTACTATCGCCAAAATGTTATCCTAAATAATGTCTTTTTGAGTGAGTCTGAGATCTTCCCACAATCAGTGTTTTATATTGAGGGAGTCCGCTCATTAATAACTCATCTTGACAATAAGAGTGCTTTTACTTTAAAGTTTAATTGTAGCAACACAAGAGTAGGCAACTCCAAGGACATTCTATTACCCTTGTCCTTGAAAAGAGACAGCCTGAATAAACAATCTGTACCTCTCACAGCAAGTCAGTTTTCTGAACAACCTTTAGAGAGAAACTTGATTAACTTTTCAGTACCTTAGCAGATACTGAACAAGTAGATATAATTAAAAGGCTGGATGATCTGAGGGAATTATTAGCAATAATGTGTACAACTGCTAAACCTTTAATAGAACTGGTCATCCCAATTGTCCAAGTAAAGATTGAGAAACCATTTTCTGGTTCACCTACTATTTTAACATGGGTTATAGACATGGAAAATAACAACAAGGAGTTCTCAGATGTAGTTTCTACCATACTCCACCTACTTCCTGATAAAAAAGTACATTACATGGAAAAGGTAAAAACTGGAAATAAAATTGAGGCTGATTGACAAGAGGAAACTAGATGCAGCCCAGATCTTTGTCAGTTACCAACAGAGGTTGGCTGTGGGGTAGGATTGAGTTACAAGGAGGTCACTCTTAGTTCAAAGTATCTAAAAATTGACACAAGTTCCAATTCATCTGTTAGGGAAACAGTTCACAAAGCAGTCTAAAATGGATTCTGGAAGAAAGTTATAATTGCCTGAGGTTAAGACATTTCTTCTGGATGTTGATACTATTCTGAGCTGCCTCCTGGCAAAAGAAACTGACCCAAACTGCTGCTCACCTCACAACCTGTGCGAGCTCATACAACAATAAGGCAGTGGCAAAGGTAGATGGAATTTTAAATTTCAAACCAGTGCATCTTTTTCACCCCAATAATTATATTGGGATTTTATGCTGATGCTTATATAAGTTTTAAACTTACATAAAACTTGTTTTACTGTAGGTTTGAGGAAAATCACCCAGCATAATAAAACTTGTCATTCTGAAAGTTCTTAATGTCAAAAAAAAATCTATGTGTAGGCCATTTCCAATAAAAATGATTAAGAGAGAAGATAGGCCAATCCAATGTCCTTATGAAAGGCTTCAATCACAGTTTGGATGAAACTGTCCTTCCAACTCCTCTAGAGAGCACTACTTTACTTTCCCATCATGGTTAAATCTGTAGGGAGTCTTTTGGGTATCCCAAGTTCTCTCCTCCTCCTCCTCTTCCTCCTCCTCCTCCTTTTCCTCCTACATTTTTCTGGAATGGTATAAGGCTTGCCTTGGGCAGGGGGTTGGATTTAAAGAGATCCATTCTGGTCCTGTGATTCTATAAGTTCAGAGCTTAGTACAAAGATATGCAAAATAAATTGGTATTGAAAGCCCATTCAAAAGCTGATGGTAATAATAGAATAGAAATAGAAATAGAAATAGAAATAGAAATAGAAATAGAAATAGAGTAGAGTAGAGTAGAGTAGAGTAGAGTAGAGTAGAGTAGAGTAGAGTAGAATAGAATAGAATAGAATAGAATAGAATAGAATAGAATAGAATAGAATAGAATAGAATAGAATAGAATAGAATAGAATAGAATAGAATAGAATAGAATTCTTTATTGGCCAAGTGTGATTGGACACACAAGGAATTTGTCTTGGTGCATACGCTCTCGGTCTACATAAAAGAAAAGATACATTCGTCAAGAATCATAAGGTACAACACTTAATGATAGTCATAGGGAATAAATAAGCAATCAAATCATATTAGGAAACAGTCAATATACCGTGTGTGTGTGTGAAAGCTGCTCCTTAAAGAAACGTTGCCTAATTCTTAGCAGATGGTCTCGCGAGTATGAAATCCGTAGTGAGTCGCAGAGAATAATTAAAAATAAAGAAACCATTAGAGAGCGTTTCACTGAGGCAGCCTTCGGCGGCGCCATCTTGGATGTCGTGAAAGTGTACCCAGCTTTGGACATTTGCCACTATTTTAATTGCAATGTTAATTTTGAGATTGTATAATATGGAGAAAATGCATTCTATTTGAAAATTATTCCATTTTTTTTTCCAGTCTCTCTTTTTCTTCCCGGTAGAATGGGCAATTTAATAAGCAATTTTACAGCTGGCCACAGAATTAAAGCAAGAGACCAATAAAGGGAAATGGATTGGGAAACATAGAGTTAATTCTTGCTGTTCAGCTTTTCTATTTTTTCCCCCCTAAAAGTAGACCTAAACAAATAGGCATTTTCTTTGTAGGTCCAGCTTCTGTAATTTTACTGTATAACATATGATTCCCTGAGTCTTCCAACCTTTAGGAATGTAACAAACTTATTTGCTGCTTCTCTTGGTTTTGAAAAGAATATTTGTTAACAACACAGCAGCCTATAGAACAGTGATGGCTAACCTTTTTGCTATCGCGTGCCAAAAGCGGGGGGAGCACGGGGGGGGTCATGTGTGCATGTGCCCACACCCATAATTCAATGCGCCCCATGCATGCACATGCGCACACGACACACACACACACACACTCCCCCTGCTTTTAGCACGCGATGGCACGGTGGGCCCAGTAGGCCCGTTTTTCGCCCTCACCAGGCTCCAAAGGTTTTCTCGGAGCCTGGGGAGGGTGAAAACTGCCTCCCCCCCCCACAGAGGCCCTCCGGAGGCTGGAAACGGCCTGTTTCCCAACTTCTGGAAGGCCCGAAAATCAGCTGGCCGGCGCATGCATGTGCACTGGAGCTGAGCTAGGGCAACGCTCGCGTGCCCACAGATATGGCTCTGCGTGCCACAAGTGGCACGCGTGCCATAGGTTTGCCATCACGGCTATAGAACATGGACAGTGGATTGTCTTTAGCTTGGCAATTATCCTATATACCCTTATAGCTCATCAATTCATGATGAAAGAAGTTTAGATCAAATCTTATATAAGGATTTAAATTTTCGCTGGAAGTAAAATATTGCAGGCAAAGCATGTATTTCATGCTCCATAAATCATAGAGATCTGTATAAAAGTCGTTAGGTGTAACAATAACAGAAACAACGGAAACACATATTATATTTCTGGGTTAGTAATTATGGTGGACTTAATGACAAGGCTGCCTAGCAGTGCTATGCCTCATACTTTCCATTCAGTTTGGCTGAAGGGGACTGCTATTGGTTAAAACTCTCAATCGGGACATGTAGATTTCTTACTTTTTTTCCTTACTTATGAATGACTGCGTTGCCAGAGTTAAGGGGAGAACAGAACAGGGCGAAATGTTTGTCTGCATAAATTGCCTCTCCCCAGACTGGAGGAAATGCTAAAGAATTGAAAAGTGTATAACAGTATCTTTGATCTTCTTGATCAGAGGGATAGAATCAAGGTCACGTGAAGTGTTAATAACACTTTATAATGCCTTGCAAAGACCACACTTGGAATACTGCATCCAGTTTTGGTTGCCACGGTGTAAAAAAGATGTGGAGACTCTAGAAAGAGTGCAGTCAAGAGCAACAAAATGCTTAGGAGACTGGAGGCTAAAACATATAAAGAATGGTTGCTGGAACTGGGTATGTCTAGTTTAATGAAAAGAAGGACTAGGGGAGACATGATAGCAGTGTTCCGATATCTCGGGGCCTGCCACAAAGAAGAGGGAGTCAACCTATTCTCCAAAGCATCTGAGTGTAGGACAAGAAGCAATGGGTGGAAACTAATCAAGGAGAGAAACAACTTAGAACTAAGGAGAAATTTCCTGACAGTTAAAACAATGAATCAGTGGAGCAACTTGCCTGCAGAAGTTGTGAATGCTCCAACACTGGAAGTTTTTAAGAAGATGTTGGATAACTATTTGTCTGAAGTGGTGTAGGGTTTCCTGCCTAAGTAGGGGTTGGACTAGAAGACCTCCAAGGTCCCTTCCAACTTCTATTCTATTCTATTCTATTCTATTCTATTCTATTCTATTCTATTCTACTCTATTCTTTCCTTGCAGCCAAAAGGAAGATCAAATGCATCATTAAAAGAAGTTTGAGAGCACTTAAAGGACGAAGCAGAAAAATGGAAGAGCAGTTTGGGGTAATCAGAAGACAGGAGTTGATACAGAATTAGTTTTAGGCTGTCTTTGGCAAGATGCAATAACAGCATCTCTTTTATTTTAGTTGTTCTTGTTCTGTTTCATTGGTAGGACTTCCAGGTTGTTAGAAAAACAACCGGCATTACCAAGATGTGTATTGTTCCCCCCTATTTTATACTGAAAATAGATTTCATTTATCCAAAATGCAGCTTTAATAGACGCGGTTATCTTTAAGGCTAGAATGTCAGAAAAGTCAGTGTCTATTCTGTGAATTAAGAAAGTAATAAAATGCCGACCTTTTAAACAATGCTTTCAAGTGATTGGTTCAATATTAGGCTCCCTGGGTAGGAGAAGGAAAGCAATAAACATGGCAAGACATCAAAGCATTCAGTCAGTAAAATTCCACAGAATATAACAAAGGTCAAAACAAGTAGGTGGCAACTAGATTTGGTATATCATAGGAATATATATATATATATATATATATATATATATATATATATATATGATTAAAAGTAATAAAAGTAATATGAAACAAGAAAATAAAAAAGTATCAAAGAATAAGCTAAAGGCGCAAGAAAGAAAAAAGAAAAAGAAAAATAAGGAAAAAATTTCTTTACAGCACTTATATTTGATCTGAAGTGTTTATTTGCAACTGTAGTTTTAAAGCAAAATTTGTGACTTTTTTTCCTCTTCGCTAAAGCCGGCATGGGCATGGCCAGCGCATGATGCATCCGGCCCATGGGCTGTGAGTTTGACAGCCCTGGTCTATCATCTTCATCAATCATTCTTCCATTGTAGATAATGCTGCATCTTTGCATCCTTGGTCTATCATGATGGGACTAAATGATCTTCTGTGGGACCAGTTCCAGATGGACATGTAGAAAGATGTGGAAAGTCAAGGCCAAAGTGATCCCAATAGTTGTAGGCCCACTCGGGGGCTGTGACTCAGGTAGGAGAGTAGCTCCAACAGATCCCAGGAACAGAACAGTGCAGTGCAGTGTGAATACACACACACACACACAGAGAGAGAGAGAGAAAATATATCCCAGAGCAAAGTTATTTATTCAAAATAAATATGTAAATAAAATCTGTTTACCATGAATGGTCCTACAGAGAACATTGTACAGAATACATTTATTTTTTCTAGAAATAAGTTTCCAGTATTTATAGTGCATATAATTTCTCATCTTTCTAACCCCAAGTTCTGATATAGATATTAACATCATGGAGTACAGAACTTCCCGGATAAACTTTCTCCAAGCAAATTGCTTTCCATTCCATTTATTCAAGAGCAATGAAAAAGTTTGGTAGAAGCACCACTGTGTTGTTGCGCTGCAAGTGGGAAACTTGAAGATTGCATATACTACTGAAATTTTGCAAAGCACTGAATATCCCATCCAAGTTGTGAACTTCACTCTTATACAATTTTAACCAATTTTGTTGTATATATGATGTACAATGACAACAATGGCTATACTACTATACCTTCTTAAATAATACAGGTATTCCTGTATTAGTGACTGTTACAATGGCACTGAAAATAAGTGACTTATGACCATTTTTCACACTGATGACCGTTACAGCGTCCCCATGGTCACGTGATTTACATCCAGATGCTTGAGAACTGATTCATATTTATGACGGTTGTAGTGTTCGAGGAGGGCCATGTGATGGCCTTTGGCGACCATCTGACAAGGAAAGTCAATGGAGATGCCAGGTTCTTTTATCAACTGTGTTACTAATTTAACAACTGCCGTGATTCACTTAACACCTGTGGCAAAAAAAACGTTGTAAAGTGTGGCAAAACCCACTTAACAAATTTCTCACTTAGCAACATAAATTTTGGGCTCAATTGTGGTTGTACGTTGAGGACTACCTGTATTATGCTGGCGGGAGAAATCTGGGACACTATCCAGAACAGTCTTTTTCTGTACTCTAGAGTATCATATAGGGCAGGGATGTCAAACTCAAGGCCTGTGATGGGGTGCTTAGATCTGGCCCTGGAAACAGCAAAGGACTGGCCTAGAGTGCCTCTGCCAGTGAAAACAGAGCTCAGGAGGGCCATGCATGGCCTTCCTAGGCTCTGTTTTCAGACACGATGGCCGCCTCTTCCAGCCTCCCCGAGCTCGGTTTTTGTGGGCAGAGGGTTGCAGGAAACCATCACGGGCAAAAACAGAGCCCAGGCGGGCTGTGCGCAGCCCCCCAAGCTCCATTTTTGCTGGCAGAGGGCTGCAGGAGGCCATTGCAGCCGAAAACGGAGCCTTAATGAGTGACATCGAGCTGGCCATGCCCTCCAGCCCCCTGAGGTCAAACACAACACTGATGTGGTCCTCAATGAAATCAGGTTTGACACCCCTGATATAGGAAATTCTAGGAATAAGAGAAATAGGCTCTGATTGACTTTTTTTTAAAGCTTCAGAAGCTTAAGAATGCAACAAATTACTCTTGAGTGTTGATGGATGTGTCCGAGCAGAGGTGATAAAACCTTCTGTCTATATATATGCTTCTGGATTTCTGCACAGAACAGAAGGTTAGACTTGATGGTTTAATTTCCTGTGCAGAACAGAAGGTTAGACTTGATGGCTTCCCCAGTTATGTGATTCTCTCATTATCTGTCCAACAATACCATTTTGAGGAATTATGGATTGTCCCTTTTTTTATGAAAAGTGAAGTGGAACTATTTTATGATAGAAGCAGACCTTATATGCACACACATACACAAACTGCTATGGAATGATTTAAAATAACCCCCAAGATTAAATTACACACCATATCACTGCTGAAAGGAATTAAACAATCTTCTATATCAGAGAAGCCATAAATATTTCCTCTCTAATCTTACAGCCCATTGTAAGATCTGAATTCTGGGTCTGAATTAGAAAGGAGAAAAAAAGAATGTGTGACACATCTTGATCATATTGGAAGACCTTAAATGAGGGTGACAAAATAGGATCATGTATCTTTACAAAATATATACCTTAGGAAGATATGTTGTATGGATTCAACCAATACCAGAGCAAACACTTGCAAAATGGGATTTTCATGTATTTCCTTATGTAGTTATCTCCAAGAAGATACATTGGAATCTAGCAATATAATAGAAGCCAGGTCCAAGAGAGTTTACAAGCGGGAGATTACTACAGAGAAAAATGTTCCTGACAGCTCCTAATTTTGAAACAGTTTTCCATTACTTATTCCATCTTCTTATCCACCATTCCAAAATCCACATGTCGTTCAGAAGAGAATACTTACCAATGCCAACTAGGTTTGGTAATTGTTTCCTTATACAGTAGCATAATCTCCAGTGAATTTATACTCAAAATTAAATTGTCCATGTCCATTACTAGAGGATTACTTAATTGGCTGCTTAATATTCCTTTGCTTTTCAGCATTCAACATTTGAGAAGCTGACAGGAACCACAAACTGCTGTATGGTGATATGATGTAGGGTACAAGTCTGAGCTGAGGTCTTGTTCTGTTTCTCGACTCTACCGTAATATAATTTGCAACCATATTGATGATATGGCTGTCAGGGTTCCAAGCTACACCTCCAACAAAAAAATAAAAACAAAAACTGGAAGCCATCTTTTACATTTGGACCTTCAGGCCTGCCACATATTCTTCTGTGGTAAAATGGGAGGGAATGCATAGAGTATGGGTGATGTGTAGTATGTAGTCAAAATAACATTGTTTTCTCAGAGAGTCAAGGACTCATTGCCCTGGCACCCAGAGTCAGATGACTGGGAGGTGTTTCCAGTTTGGACGGTGGATGATTGGACCATGTGATGGACATGAGGGTGCTGGGCAGGGACTTGAACTTTTACTTGGGTGGGGAAGACCTGGAAACTTTCAGATTTGGGTTTTCCCAGATGTGCCAATATGACATCTCTAATAAAAAGTAACTTTGAGGAAATCCAAGTTTTTTTTCGTTGGGGGTGTTACTTAGAATCCTGACATTTTCTCACAGAAGAATATGTGGCAGGCCTGAAGGCCCAAATGTAAAAGATGGCTTCCAGGTCTGACAATGGCTTGACACTAATGATAAAGTAGCTATAAAAGATTTGAATGGAACAAAGATTTGAATTGAGGGAGATTACATCATTTGAATATTTTAATATGAAGTAGGCCTGTAGCACCACTGCTTTAAATACCAGCTCTGGTTGCAGATTATCTATGTCAGGAGAGATTTCAGTAATTTTCAACTCTGAAGGTTTCATTTTCTTGGCACTGATGTTTATTAAGATGGGATACAAGTACAGTGTTGTTGCTGTTTTGGAAACAATCTGGGAACATTGTGGTAATTATATAAAAAAGAAATGTATGAACAGCAAGAGAGGAGAACAATCTAAGTAAGGAAATGTTTGTGAGTATCTACTAATTAGAAAGCTGAAGTATTTGCTTTGTTCATTAATAAACAGAAAACATGGACTTTTGCTTTTATTAGACACTTTAAAAATGGGGGAGGGGGAGGGAAACCACATGGGTTATGTGAATTGAGCATGTCAACATTTTTTTTTTAAATTGAGATGAACCTTCTTCATGAATTCTCGCTTTTGGAATATGACTCCAGAATCCAATTTATGATCAAGGTGCTTGATCACAATGAGGCTGGCTGCCTATACGTTGCAATGAGCCAAGTAATAGCAATTAAAATTAAAAATTGTACCAAAAACTGTTCACTTTGTGGCATCACAACTGAGACATGTACTATAGGACACTACCCATATTTCTTGGATGTCAGAGATGGTCTATAATAGAAGTAGCCAATATGTGGTTCTCTCTTGCTGTTATTAGACTAGATGTCCCATAGATTTTGGCTATAGTGGCTGGGGCTGATGGAATTCCATGATCTGGAAACCACATAATTATTTATCTCAGGCCTGAAACAATGAATAGAACCTTCCAGTCCATTTCCATCACCACTGTGTGGTAGAATATTATATTTAATAATAGTAAATTATTAGAAATTATGCATACAACAATAATAAAATAATACAAACTAAAAAAAAGATAAAAGGCTAACATGTAAAAATAGAAGGTGCAGGAAAATAGAAAATAGAAAAGGAACAAAAATATAATAAACAAAGCAAAAATAAATATATAAAGAAAAGACTTCCCCTTTCATCACAACAAGTATAAACAATTTTAGTAATTGAAAATGCAACAAATTACTCTTCTGTCAAGGACTTTTCATGCAGGGGTGAAATGATACCGGTTCAATCTGGTTCGCCCGAACAGGTAGTAAAAAAGGCTACTGGTTTGCTGAACTGATAGTAAAAAATGTTTTAAAAAAAGTTCTGAGGATCAGCTGAGTGACGCGTGATCATCGGAACTTTTTAAAAAAACTTTTTTAGCATTTTAGTATCTCTAGAACCGGTAGTTAAAAATGCTTTAAAAACTAAAAAAAAAAAAAGTTTTGAAGATCGCACATCGCTCAGCTGATCATCGGAACTTTTTTTTTGTACTTTTAAGGCATTTTTTACTACCAGTTCTCTGCAACCGGTAGTAAAAAATGCTTTAAAAAGTAAAAAAAAAAAAAGCTCTGACAATCACAGCTGTGCTGCGCAATCGTCAGAGCCTTTTTTTTTACTTTCAAAAGCATTTTTTAACAACCTAAATAGGTTGTAAAAAATGCTTTTAAAAGTAAAAAAAAGGGCTCTGAAGATTGCATGCCACAGCTGATCACCCCCCCCCCGAGCGCAGTTCCACTTACCCCATGCCTCCTTTTGGTGTGCACTGTGCATGCACATGCACATTGCATTTGGTGCATGATGTGCACTGCACATGCATGCGTGCAGTACATGTTTGGCGTGCAGCGCATATGCGCAGCCAACAATCTGGTAGTAAACAGGTTCAGATTTCACCACTGTTTTCATGCAATTGCCATCATCAGCTCTGTTATTAGTGGATCTATTTTTAGTTCATCATTTCTTCCCTTCTATGTGATAAAACAGTGGGCAACTGTTCGTTCTTCAAAATATTGTACCTGCCCTGATTGGGTTCTGATAAAGTTCTGATATCGCCTACAATTCCTCCAAACAATTCCCCCCACACCCCCACACCCGAAATGACTGATGACTTTCAGTTGTAGCATGGATGAAGTGAAATTAGTCAAATGAAATTCCAACTTTCAGTTAAAACAATTCAACGCTTTTTAACATTTATTTAAATAGTATCACACTGAAATCATATTAGGTAAGTGTTAACAATTTTTGAAGAAGGACAAGGAATGTTTGTTTGTTTGCTTGCTTGCTTGTTTGTTTGTTTATTTATTTATTTATTTATTGGTTTGATTTATATGCCGCCCTTCTTTGGAGACTCAGGGCGGCTTACAATGCGTTAAGCGATAGCCTTCATACTTTTGTGTATACCTGCTTAGTAGGGCTTTTTGGCCCCCCCTAAGCAGTGTTCTTTTTTATACAAAGTCAGCTTATTGCCCCCACAATCCGGGTCCTTATTTTACCTACCTGGGAAGGATGGAAGGCTGAGTCAACCTTGAGCCTGGTGAGATTTGAACTTGCAGTAATTGCAGGCAGCTGTCAGGTAAGTGCTACTTAACAGCACTTTAGTCCTCTGCACCACCGAGGCTCCTACATAATGTTACATTATTTACGGTTGCTTTTTTCTAGAAGAAAAAAAATCTGTGTCAGGTTCAATGACTGGAAAAATAAACCTCAGCACGCAAAAGCGGTAACCAAGTTTGTTTATCTTGATATCGGTACTAACTGACCACCTTAAAGTGTTTCAGAAAGGAATCTTTGTTGGAGCTGATGCTCCGTGCTCCCCATCACCTTTTAAGCAGCATAAAGCTCCACCCCAGTGCAATCACTCAGTTATTCAATTAACCCGTATCCTTCCTCTCCCTCCCCAATCCATCACAAGCCACTTCAGTTGTTCCGCGCTGCTTCGTCTTTGAGAGTGAGAGATGGTGATAAACTGCTTCAATGCATGACCCTGACGTCATCTCGCATGGGGCTGGGAAGTTGAAGGGAGAGGCATGCCTCGGGGCTGACGACCCAGGAGAGCAGGCACACAGGAAGGGTCGTCGGCGAAAGTGTGCAACAGCGGAATGGCGATCCCAACACAAATGGCAGCTCCAAGTACCATCACAGAGCTGGGACTGACACTATGATTTGTTGTCGGACAAAGACAAACATGTATAAAACAAATTGCTTTTTTTAAAAAAATTTGATTTATATGCCACCCTTCTCCGGAAACTCAGGGCGGCTTACAATGCGTTAAACAATAGCCTTCATACTTTTGTATATATTTATACAAAGTCAGCTTATTGCCCCCACAATCTGGGTCCTCATTTTACCTCCCTTTGAAAGGATGGAAGGCTGAGTCAACCTTGAGCCTGGTGGGATTTGAACTTGCAGTAATTGCAGGCAGCTGATGTTAATAACAGTGCTTTAGTCTGCTGCGCCACCAGGGCACTGCATTGGTTGCAGTGGTGGCAAGAAAGATACGAAAACACATCCTCACAAATATACTTACTGTTAATATTAGAGGAGTTGTATCAAACTGATACGATTGCTGTTTTTTATATATTTATTTTGGTAAAATGTTGTGGGTTTTTTTACATATTAAAAGGTAAACAGCTCTTTTACTGGAATGATTTTTCATTTATTTTCCTAAAATCATTTCAATAATTTATATTATATTCACTATTTATCTCGCTGAGAACTCTACTGTCTTAGAATCCATAGAGATGAATGTAAATAATTTTGATGGGTTTCATTCTAAAGATGGAAGCCATAGATTGTGACAGATTTCTTAGCAATTTTTATACTATCTTGCTGAAAGATCTGAAAATGTGAATTTCAGTAGAGGGTGGTATGATCCCCTATGCAGCTGAGAACACAATGGCTGCTCACTTGATTTGCAGCTAGGGCTTGGTTAGAGCCATCAGATTTCCACAGAATGATTAGTGCTACAGTAGTGGTCAAAATTGTGGAAACCTTTTGGGAAAAGTGTATTTTTGAGGTTTGATGGCTAATAACACCACTTTTTTTTTTTTTTTTTTTGGAGTTTCAAGATAATCATATTCCACCGCTGGAATGGCCTGGCAATATCCCAGACCTTAACCCAATTGAAAATCTATGGAGCCGACTAAAGAAACTTGTTAGTCAGAAATGACCCAGCAATAAAACCCAGTTAATAGAAGCAATCATTCAATCTTGGTTTCGCATTATAACAGCTGCAGAACTAAAAGACTTGGTTCACTCCATGGGAAGACGTTGTAAGGTCATAATTCATGTTAAATGTTACCCAGCTAAGTATTAACTGACATGGTGATATTTTTTGTATATCTTGTTTTTTCTACGTGTTTCACTTTTCTTCTTTATACTGTAACTGCTATTCTAATAGCAAATCCTTCATAAAAGTTATTGCATTACATTCTTGATTAAATTATCTTTAATCAAGTGGTGTAATTAGCTAGTTTTAGAAAATACACTTTTCCCAAAAGGTTTCCACAATGTTGGCCACCACTGTAGGTGCTGAACATGGTTAGTACCTATCAACTCTTGTATCTTTAACTGGCATTATTCAGTAAAGTAATTGATTTAGTCTCCAACTAAAATATGATATGTACTGTAGTTTTATTATAACAGGCCATGTTACAACACGTATTACTAACAATAAAGACAAGAACAATTTGTATAAGTGCTGTAGCTTTAGCTTTCTCTTGTTATAACACAAACCTATCACAAATCACGCTATTCCATTGCTGAATTGCAGGGGTGTCAAACTCAAGGCCCAGGGGCGGATCTGGCCTGCGGGGTGCTTAGATCTGGCCCATGGGGCTGCCCTGGAAACAGTGGAGGAGTGGCCCACAGTGCCTCTGCCAGTGAAAATGGAGATCGGGAGGGCTGTACGCGGCCCTCGTAAGCTCTGTTTTCACTGGCAGAGGATTGCAGGAGGCCATTGCAGCCGAAAATGGAGTTCGGGAGCCCGTTTTCTCTGGCAGAGCACTTCGGTTGCCACAGACGCCCCTGACACAAATTAGGTCAAGCTGGCCACGCCCATCCTGGCCATGCCCACTCCGCCCCCCCCCAATATCAAACACAACCTTGATGTGGTCCTCAATGAAATCGAATTTGACACCCCTGCTGTATTGTAACTTCTGTCACATAAAGGAATCTCCTATGTAGGTTTATTTTTGCAATGCAGTAGGAAAAATAAATGTTGACATGACTAAAGACTAATAGAACTGGTTTTCAGAGTTCATATTCTAATGTCCTATAAAGCCTCAATAACTTTCATTTTATTGTTAGATTAATCTTGCTGGACTGTATAACATTGAGGCATTAATGTGACTCTCTAAGAATTATACAAGAAGGGTTCAAAGGGAATGCTAGATCTTAAATATTAAAATATCTGAACCTCTCAAGAAGTTCAGTTTCTGTTCAGACTGCTTTCATTATGTCCCTGAGGAAACTTCACTTTCTTGCTTAGGAAAGTAAGTTTGCAACCGACAGTGATTGTGAAGGAAGAGAGAAGCCAAACTACATGAGAAATCTCAACCAATTAACATTTGTGGGAAGACTTACTCTTGTGCCCCAGCGTACAACATAATTTTGGGTAGCCTATGAACCTCTGATAATTGAGAGGTTTGAATAAATAGAACTCTTTTTTCTCCATGTCCTGCTTCCTTTAGGTAATTCCATTCATGCTATGGCACATCTCATTTATTGTTCCACAGCTAGAACATAAGACATGGCACAATATTGTAGATGGTAGGACGATAAAGTTACCTCCAATGCTCGCTCCTCCCGCCAGCCAGCTGATTTTCGGGTCTCTGCCATGCATGCGTGGGGGGTGGGGCATATGCAGGGTACATGCATGCATGTGTCGAAGCACACATTCGTGGGGGTGGGGAACATGGGGGACCATGTGCACATGCTGGGGGCTGCACGTACTTGCGGGGGCACATATGCGTGGGAGGCAGGGTGCATGGGGGTGCATGTAGGAGGTGGGGCACATGCGGGGGCATACATGCATGGGGTGGGGTGCATGGGGGCCATGTGTGCATGCAGGGGACTGCCCGTGCATGCGGGAGCATACATGCGCAGGAGGCAGGGCACATGTGGGGTACGTGCATTTATGTGGATGGATGCGGGGGTACATGCATGTGCACGCATTGCATTTTGGGGGTTCACACACGCCTTGGGCATTCAGTCCGGAAAAGGTTAGCCATCATGTCCTAGACCAATCCTCCAATTAAGCAGGAAGCTCTCTACCATTTCAGACAAATGATTGTCCAATCTCTTCTTAAAAACCTCCAGTGATGAAACAACTCACAACTTCTTCCACTGATTAATTGTTCTCACTGACAGGAAATTCCTCCTTAATTGTAGATTGGATCTGTCTTTGATTAGTTTCCATCAATATCTCCTGTATTGACCTAAGGTACTTTGAAGAATCGGTTGACCCATTCTTCTTTGTGATAGCCCTTCAAATATTGGAAGACTGTTATCATGTCACCCCTAGTCCTTCACTTCATTAGATTAGATATACCCAGTTCCTGCAACTGTTCATCGTATGTTTTAGTCTCCAGCCCTCTAATCATCTTTTGTATGTATTGGAGAGAAAGTTTTATGGTATCTATGCTATTTGAATGAAGGCAGATATATTTCAGTGAACACACAAAATGAAATGAAACACTGCAGGCCAATTGAAAGATGGAAATGCCCATTATCTTTATTGGAAAAAAAAATAGTTACAACTTGTAATTGCAGCAACTATTACAACATAGGGCATGCTAAAAGCCAGCTGTAGCTTCTATGAATATAGCTATTTCAGTATTCTTTAAATACCCAAGTATTTAAAGTACCTCCAAGAGGTTTTCCTGAATTGTTTAAGTGGAAACTTCAATTAATTTTGTCATTTGCTTATCTTTGTATCAGTAATTAAAATTCTATAACCTTGATTAATCTCTTTCTGATTATGTTCTTCAGGTCACATGCTTCTTATGCAAAGCATAAGAACTACCTCACAATTAAAGAAAAGGCCACCATTGTATCAGTAATCATTTTAGTAAGTGCTGTTTGTAGTTTGTGTCACAATTATCCAGATGTTTAGATGGATTTGGCATTTTTATCCACTTATTGAGTTCCTCCCAAGAACCTGGGATAAGCAAATGTTATTGTTTGATGGTGTTAAAGAATGCAGGCTGTAAGCTGTTCTAACTGGAGCTGCTTTTTACAATTGACTGATGGTGGTTTTGTCAATGCTAATCATGTTCTAACTGTTACATTGTTTTTGGATATTCTCATCGGACTGGATTTGTAAGCTCAGATCATTATATGTTTGTTTGTTGAACCGCTGGCATGCTATCATGTTCTTCAGAGTACATAAGCCCCACAACCACATCAAATAGTCCCTCATTTGGGGGAGGATTAGTATTTATTTGTTTACTTATATATTTATTGTACCATGCACTACAAGATGAAGGCCTCATCACTAAAGGTTATGAACTGTAATCTAGTTTGGTGTAATTAACATATTTGAATTAAGAGAATAAACATATTTTAGTTATATTAATTGTTTTATATGTTAATTAATTAACATATTTTAATCCAGAAAATTCTTAAAACAAATATACAATTGAAACAAGAGTCAACTTTCTTCTAGTTAACTTTGAGAGTTCAAGATCAATTCTTCTTACCTGACCAAGAATTTTTCCAATTTTCTTTTAAAAACATCCAAATTAATGGTGATAAAATTTACGGTTCCACAGGCTAATTATGGAAAAGGGTAGAAGCTGTATCTGTTTGCAGTCTTCTTTTTCTGTTTCTAAACCTAACCATCCTGAAATTTTCCCCAAGCAACTCATACTTTTCACCTTCTGGCGTTCTGGAGTTGTGCAGAATGCTGGCAGGCTGTGTTGTGACCCATAAACCAGGGGTGAAATGCTCCTGGTTCGGACCGGATTACCCGATTGGATAGTGATGGAGGCGGGTGGTTCAGAGAACTGGTAGCAAAAATCCCTGCCCCCCCCTCTTGCTCAGCTGAGCCGTGCGATCATCAGAGGCTTTTTTTTAATTTTTAAAAGCATTTTTTCTACAACCTCTTTGGCCAAAAAAATGCTTTTAAAAGTAAAAGAAAGCCTCTGATGATCGTGCAGCTCAGCTGGGATCCTCAGAGGCTTTTAAAAGCATTTTTTCTACAATCTCTTCGGCCAAAGAGGTTTTAAAAATTGCTTTTAAAAGCTTCTGAGGATCCCAGCTGAGTTGCCTGATCGGCAGAGGCTTTTAAAAGAAAAAAAGCCTCTGCCAATCAGGCAACTCAGCTGGGATCCTCAGAGGCTTTTAAAAGCATATTTTTACAACCTCTTCACCGAAGAGGTTGTAGAAAAAAATGATTTTAAAAGTTAAAAAAAGAAGTTGGCCACACCCACCCAGTCACATTAACACATCAAGCCACGCCCACAGAACCAGTAGTAACAAATTTTAGATTTCACCACTGCCACAAACCCATGAAAACTAGTTTATAAATATTCAGCTGAAATCAATATGGAATGTATCATGGCTGTGCAGAAGAATCTGATGTCGGAAATTTTCAAGTCTTTTGCAAAGTTGAGAAAAATTGAACAAAATGACCAAAATAGAGTTGTTTTAATTTATATATTACTTCTATTATTTTTTACAAATAACTCAAAGCAGCAAACATATCCAATTAACCTCCCTCCTCTTATTTTTCCTCTCAACAACAGTCTTGTGAGGTGAGTCAGCCTGAGAGAGGGTGACTGGCCCCAAATCATTCAGCTGGTTCTCATAGCTATGGCAGGACATGAACTCACAGTTTCCTGCTTTCTAGCATGACGCCTTAACCACTAGATCAAACTGGCTCTCAAAGGTATGAAGCCAGTTTGTTTTAAAACTTAATTTTATTAAAATTGGTGATACAAAATGTACAGGAAAAAAAAATATTTGCCACCAGATTTAGAAACACGATTTGAAGAACTGCTAGACAACGAAGTTGGGCTCGTTTGACTCATGAGCCATAGCTTGTCAACAACAGGAAGAATCTTCTGTTCCCTGATCTATAACTTGGTCTATATCATGACAAGTATTGCAAGGATTTTCACTGCAGATTCTAGCATTTGGGTTCTATTTCAGGAAAGCCATCTCTGCTATCAGCACTAGAGGGCTGCATTTCATCAACTGCCTTAAATAAATCAACCCGTTGTTTTGTTGTTGTTTTTTATCCCACAAGCCAATGTGTTTTCATTTTGCAGCAAAGATCAATTAGACTATAAATGGATTGCTATGGGAGATTAAAACCCTGCAATTCAGTTAATGGATTACATTTATATATTCCATTATCTACCCAAGGAAACAGTATGTAAATCCCTTGATCTGCTATGCAATGTTGAAATTTTCAATCTAGTTTTTAGCCATGACTGTGACTTTTCGCTCGCAACACACCAGGCAGATTGTGTTCAATTTGTTTTATTGTGACTTAGCACTCTAGAAGTGCATTCACTATGCTCTTGTCAGATAAACAATTTCCTCTCTAGGGTCAAGTGCGCAGGGGGAAAAAAATCAGTATTTTGACAGTTTACAGGATATGTTGGCAATCACAGAACAATTGAGATAGTACTGCCTAATGACCCCACATTTCCCTAATTCTCTTGCATGCAATACACACGCACACACAGATGTGTGTATATGTATATGTGTACACACACACACACACAAATACATACATACATACACACACTAACCTCACAATTGATACAAAAGCTATGAGTAATGCAAAGAGCCATGGAAAGATAAATGTTCAGCATTACAAGACAAGATCGAAAGATCTGCACATGGATTAGAGACCAAATGGAAGTACCCTGTTTCCTCAAAAATAAGACCCAACCAGAAAATAAGCCATAATGCATCTTTTGGAGCAAAAATTAATATAAGACCTGGTCTTATTTTGGGGGAAACACAGTATATGAAATCATCAAGAGAGTAAAAG
>WNWU01000063.1:15858059-15920553 GCA_012654045.1 Ptyas mucosa
ATCCGAAAACACATATTTTCAATGGTTTTAGGAATAATTTTATGGTTGGGGGTCACCACAACAACATGTATTAAAAGGTCGCGGCATTAGGAAGGTTGAGACCCACTGGTATAAACAAACAGTGACGATCCCACTGGTTATTGGCACACTGGGTTCCGTAATGAAAAATGTCTTGGACAATGCTTAAAAAATCTGCACATTGAGAAAATTTCCATCAGCCACAAAAGTCCACACTGCTTGGATCTACTACTATGTTGCTAATTACGGCATCCTAGTTGCTAGGAGAAAATTAATGCAACTGAAAACCAACACCAGCTGAAGAACTGGTAGCTGTGACTTCATTCTTATGTATGTAGTAATATGAGCTATGCTAGAAGTCCAACAATATTGGTCAGTTCCCATCAGATGAGCCAGATAAAGTGTTCATTTCATAAACAGTATGGTGAAATTAATTTTCAAAAACTCATACTCATGGATCAGTCATTGCTCAGGTCAATAAGGACTATGCTATGTGTTGGAATTCCTGAAATTTACTGGCAAATAGGCTATAGCACCAGAGGTGGGTTTCAGCAGGTTCTGACCAGTTCTGGAGAACCGGTAGCAGAAATTTTGAGTAGTTCGGAGAACTGGTAGTAAAAATTCTGACTGGCCCCGCCCCCATCTATTCTCTGCCTCTCAAGTCCCAACTGATCGGGAGGAAGTGGGGATTTTGCAGTAACCTTCCCCTGGATTGGGGAGGGAATGGAAATTTTACAGTATCCTTCCCCTGCCACGCCCACCAAGCCACATCCACCAAGCCTCACCCACAGAACTGGTAGTAAACAATTTTGAAACCCACCACTGTATAGCACTGAATACTGTTGGCTTTAAAATCACAGCCTGTAGCTGCAGGAATAATGGAAGAAAAATTGTTTACCCATCAGAAATATACTGACCCTGAAAACAAAGAAATACAAAGAATCTCAAATTTCAGTTTGCCAACTGGAAGCAGTCTCTTTCACCATTTTCAGAATATATTGTGTACTGCATATGTTTTGCATGAGGGCAATGAGCTATCCTGGGATATCTACTTTTAAGAACTTTCTATAATTTGCAATAATTAAAACAACTGAAGACCTTTCTATAATCAGCAAAGCATATATATTGCTTTATTTTGGAATTCTTTGACTTTCGCAATGTACAGTACATCAGCAATCATGAGGTTCCTGACCTTTTCTAAAGCTGGCTTGAAATCTAGCTTTTCCTTTTCCACTCTAATCTCTGTTAGATGATCTCAGGCATTAGTCTGCTACCATGTGAAATTTAGGATACTGTATATTAGGTTGCACAGTCTGTTAAGTCTCCTTTCTTTAATATTGCTGCATTCACTGATATCTTCTAACTTGATTCCCACTGTGTTGTAATTTAGAGTTACTGGCATATTGTTAAAATGTTTACTGATTCTTTTTCTGTTGTTCATCATATTTTTGTAGACATACCTTCCGTTCCTGTACCCTTTTGATTTGGTCATGGCCTGATCTAAGCTCATTTTTTTCAAAGTCAAAGCCTTTATTGTGATTGTACATCATGTATACAACAAAATTGGTTTAGCCTCTACTGGTGCAGTTCATACAAGAATAAAAGACAACATGAATAATATAAAGAATAATCCTTATACAAATAGTTAGGGGGAAAAAAACCTAGTCATACGTTTCCATATGTACGTCATATTCTGTGCAATATGTATATTACTCTGGTGTATGATCTTATATCATGGCATATACATATTACACACTAAACTGGCACTAGTGAAATTCATCATATTAATCTGTTTCTGGTGCTATATTTTGTTTAGGACTCTGACAGCCTATGGGTAAAAGCTGTTTTTAAACCTGTTTGTCCTCTAGTAATAGAGGCTTTGGTAAGTAAGGAATATGATCTAAAGTATCTCAGATATTAAAATGTCTACCATGCAGTATTTCAGAATATACCTTCAGTTAGAATCTATCAATTGGGATCCTTTAGTATACCAAATCAAGATTGAAACAACTTTCTGAGTTCAGAGATCCTTTGGAAGACTTTTCTTTCTTTTCCATGTCTATTTCCACCTTTGATATCTTTACAGATGTCAAGAGTTATTATAGCATGTAATAACTCTTCTTGTGTGTGTGTGTGTGTGTGTGTGGTTTTTTTGACAGCTTTCTAAAATGCTTCATTAAATTCCTTCCTGAAATTTTTGAGTTTCTTGGCTTTTGCTTGTCGTATCTTCTTGGCAATTTCTATGATTTGTTCCGATGTCTTGATCTTTGGCTGTCTCTTTTTATATACCCCCATAAGAGTCTCTTAATCAGCTCCTTTGGTTCTTAAGCAATCAGACTCAGGATTTTAAAACTATTTATGATGTTCTCCTTGAAAATAATGGGTATCTGTTAAAGATCATATTGTAAAAACTGACTGGTTTTCTTCTTGTTGTTTAACTTAACTTGAAACTTGCACATGAGCAGCTCATGATCTATTCAACACTCAGCACCATGCTGTGTCTTTGATGCTATATGTGAGCTCTTCCACTCCTTCTAACAATAACATAGTCAATTTTATTTCTGTGTCTCCCATCTGGTGATGTTCATTTATTGTATAAGGCAGGGGTGTCAAACTCAAGGGCCGCAGGCCGCATTCAACCCGTGGGGTGCTTAGATCTGGCCCACAGGCCCACCCTTGAAACAGTGAAGGACCGGCTTGCAGTGCCTTTGTCAGCAAAAATGGAGGTCGGGGGGTATGCAGCCCTCCAAAGCTTCATTTTCACTGGCAGAGGATTGCCGGAGGCTGTCGCAGCTAAAAATGGAGCTCGGGAGCCCATTTTCTCTGGCAGAGTGCTCAGGTGACCACAGGCTCCCCTGACACCAGTGATGCTGAGCTGGTTATGCCCACCCTGGCCACGCCCACCCTGGCCCCCCAAGGCCAAACACAAACCTGATTCGTCCCTCAGAGAAATCGAGTTTGACACCCCTGGTATAAGGTATTGTTTGGGTTGTTGGAAGTCTATTGTAATTGTATGGATTGGAAGAAATTGGTAAGTTATTAGATTTTTCATTTCCCAGGCCAAACATAAAAACGTACATTTTCCTCCATAATACTTGCAACTCCAACATTTTGAGACTCCCAACATTCCTTCCCTAATATTTGCAACTCCAACCACAAGTGGTACATCTTCTTGCATGTTGTGTCAATTTCAGTTTCCATTTGATCATAAAATCATCAGTGTCCTCCTCATATTCATCCGTAGTTGGAGCATGAACCCAGTTGTTTGTAGCCAAGTATTGATCTTGGTATATAAACCCTAACTATGAAAGCAATGCCATTCCTTCTTTATTGTTCAAATCCTAGATAATAAACAATGTGACTTTGTTTTGTGGCCTGTTGGCCGCCAGCCCCTCCAGCAGCTGGATTGGATGAGGAGGAGATGTGGGAGTCAGGGTCAACATCAAGGCAACCTGAGACCTCCAAGTGGGAAGAGGGAATGGAGCTGTCAGAGAGAGAGAGACAGAGGCAGAGCCTGGGCCATCCATCAGCCCTCAGATGGAGGGTCAACAGCCCCCAGGTTTGGAGGTGGCTGATGAGGAAGAGGAGGAACAGCTGGGTCCAGTGCCTGATGGGTGGATGTGCAGAAGGCAGAGGAGAGGAGAGCAGTGGAAATCTGTGGCCAATTCTTGAGATGGAAGAGCCACCGATGCTAGAAAAACCCCACCCTAGCTCTGGGGATAAAATAGTTGTCTGTAGCAGACAACTATTCATGTCCCTGCTGGACAGGCTTGTAAGCCTGTGGTGAGAGAGAAACTTTTTGCCGGGGCTGCTGGCACTCCTAATAAAGGAATCATTGATTGATTACAGAGGGTTTGTCATGTTTAGGGAGTTGGGTCAGAACACTTTGTATCTGCAAATAGCCAATCCCCATCCACCTCAGTTCACTGATGCCTAACATGTCAATATGAATCAGTTCATTAAAATCATTCATTGAGTTGAGATTTTCCACATTCATGCTTCTTATGTTCCAATTTCCCATGGTTATTTGCTTTCTATAACTTCAGTGTCAACTGTTCTACTAGTGAACCCAAAATAAGTAAACACTCTTGGGAGCTTTGAATTCCCAAAAGTAAAACTTTATTGGATACACCATTTTGGTACTGAAGAGTCAAAACCAGCTCTGGTTTTTCCGCACAATTGCTTGCTTAGTGAAACAATAACTTCCCTTTCTCCTCACCCCTGGTTGATCACATTGTCCAATAATGAGACGTCCTCTTGTTATATGAACAGTCCATCTCTTTCTCAAGCACCTGCAGTGGTGACCTTGATGGTTGCCAAGCTCTCACGGTCCACGCCCACATTTAATTTCCCCCTTCCCTTCCCCCAGTTCATTGGCAAGTTGAAAAGCATTAAGGCTTGAAAGAAGCAAAGCGGTTCTATCTTGACACTCAGACTTTCTTTCCTTACATTGCAACACCAGCAGCTAAGCAACCTGAAAGCTTTAACCCAGACATGTCATAAACATGATTAGCATTCCAAAAGATTTTCAGCACTTACTTACGAGGTTATTGACAGTCACTTAGCACTATATCATCAATCACTTTATTTTGTCAATCCATCTCAATCCATTGGATTGTTCTGCTGCCCAATATAAGTGCCTGCCTGATTTAGTTGGGCAGCTGGGGTGATCTCCATGTCCTGGGAGACCCTGCTGGGATTATAAACTCTGGGTATTCAGGCCTGACATTTTTCACTCATCCTTCCCAGCAACCTCCCCACCATGATATGGCAGCACAACAGGGCTTGGCAGAGAAAATAGTGGTTGCAAACATATATAGATAAATAAAAGGTAAAGGTAAAGGTTCCCCTCGCACATATGTGCTAGTTGTTCCCAATTCTAGGGGGCGGTGCTCATCTCAGTTTCAAAGCCAAAGAGCCAGTGCTGTCCAAAGATGTCTCTGTGGTCATGTGGCTGGCATGACTAAACGCCAAAGGCGCATGGAACGCTGTTACCTTCCCACCAAAGGGGGTCCCTATTTTTCTACTTGCATTTTTTACATGCTTTTGAACTGCTAGGTTGGCAGAAGCTGGGACAAGTAATGGGAACTCACCCCATTACGCGGCACTAGGGATTCGAACCGCTGAACTGCCGACCTTTTGATCGACAAGCTCAGCATCTTAGCCACTGAGCCACTGCGTCCCTATATATAGATAAATATTTCCTCCTTTTTAGCAGCTTCTGATTCTTGTGAACTTCTGGTAACTGAAAAATATTGTTACTAAATTGGAGAGAAGCTATAACAGCAACATTTCCATAGCAATTAATTCACGTATACAATTTTTTCAGTCCTTTTTTATTATTATTATTCACAAAGCAGTGTGCAAATGGAAAGACCATTCTACAGCAAGAGGAAAGAATTGGCCAAACAAACACATAAATAAATAACCTTTTAAACAAGAGAAACACAAGCCAACTACAATTAAGTATTGACAGACTAATAACAGTTTCTCTCAAACACAAAATATTATTTTAACTCTGCACTGAAAAGCTGGGAGTAAATTAGTCAACACGAATTCTACAGAGGAAATTAGTTAATATTCTAATTCCAAAATGGCATCTCCCATGATAAAGGGAAAGCAACTAACCTTTAGCAAATAGTTTTTGTGGTATCGAGATATATGAAGTAAAATCCTATAATATTTTAATAAAGAAGAAATTAGGTAGTATCAGTATAGTGATTACTAATTTTTATGATCAGTATAATTCGTATCTTTATTATCAGTATATTTAAACCAAACATCTACTGATTTACTATATAAATTTGATAAATGAATATAATACATTTACAGTAGTGGAGATTGTTACTCTGACATTTATGAAAACTGTATAGGTAATCTTCGACTTATGACCACAATTGAGCCAAAAATTTATGTTGTTAAGTGAGACATTTGTTAATTTTGTCCCATTTTATGACCTTTCCTGACCTAGTTCTTAAGTGAATCACTGCAGTTGATAAATTGATAACATGGTTGTTAAGTCAATTGACTTCCCCATTGATTTTCCTTGTCAAAAGGTTGCAAAAGGAAGTCTTTATTTATTTTATTTATTTATTATTTATTTTATTATTCATATTTCTATGCCGCCCACCCTCCGAGGACTCTGGGCGGCTTACACCAAAGACAGTATACTAAATAGCATATTGCCCCCAACAATCTGGGTCCTCATTTTACCCATCTCGGAAGGATGGAAGGCTGAGACAACCTTGAGCCGGTGAGATTTGATCCACTGATTTGCTGAACTAACAGTCAGCTGAAGTATCTGCAGTACTGCACTCTAACCACTGCGCCACCTCAGCTCACATGACCTTGGGAAACAGCAACGGTCATAAGTGTTTCCTGCCTAAGCAGGAGGTTGGATTGGACTAGAAGACCTCCACGGTCCCTTCCAACTCTTTTATTCTATATTTTCTAAGTTGTCAAGCATCTGAATTTTGATCACATGGTCATAGGGAGGCTACAAAGTTTGCAAGTGTGAAAAATGGTCATAAGTCACTTTTGTCTATTGCAAACTTTGAACAGTTACTAAATGAACTGTTGTAAGTTGAGGACTACCTGTGTCAGTTTCCTTAATATTTGTTAGAATCAAAAATACCACAGAACTGCTTCAGTGAAATAGCTTACGATGTCCATGCATGCTTGTGTGTAATAGATATATGTCTATGTCAATGTCTATGTCTATGTCTGTATATGTCTGTGTCTGTGTCTGTGTCTGTGTCTGTGTCTGTGTCTGTGTCTGTGTATGTGTATATATGTGTATATGTCAGGGGTGAAATGCTCCTGGTTTGGACCGGATCTCCCGATCCGGTAGCGATGGAGGCAGGTGGTTCAGAGAACTGGTAGCAAAAATCCCTGCGCCCCCCCATTGCCCAGCTGAGCTGCGCAATCATCAGAGGCTTTTTTTAATTTTTAAAAGCATTTTTTCTACAGCCTCTTTGGCCGAAAAAATGCTTTTAAAAGTAAAAAAAGAAAAGCCTCTGATGATCGCACGGCTCAGCTGGGATCATCAGAGGCTTTAAAAGCATTTCAGCCAAAGAGGTTGTAAAAAAAATGGTTTTAAAAGTAAAAAGAAAAAAAAATGGTCATGCCCACTCAGTCATATTAACCCCCCCACCAAGCCACGCCCACAGAACCAGTAGTAACAAATTTTACATTTCACCACTGATATGTGTGTGTGTGTGTGTGTGTGTGTGTGTGTGTGTGTGTGTGTGTATAGTGCTGGGCTTTTTTCCTGCAACTCTCTGTTGCACTCTGGGAGACTCAGATGGGAAGTTAACAGGGAAGTTTAAAAAAAGGGTGTGGCTCACTGACGAAGTCAAAAAAGACAGAAATGGTCCATCTGAGTCTCCCAGAGTGCAACAGAGAGTTGCAGGAAAAAAGCCCAGCACTTGTGAATTGAGATTTCACAGAACCAGGGCAGCAGAACATCATAGTTTACGTAGGTAGAAACCTGGCTAGATAGAAAAGATAGTGTGTGTATGTATGTATGTATGTATGTATGTATGTATGTATGTATATGTATGTATATACACACACACACACACACACACACACATAGTGTGTGCGCGTATATGTGTATAATAATTAAAAGATACAAAATTACAGTATAGCCAAATAAACAAAAAAGAACAACAAAACAAAGCAAACAAAAATAGCCATGTTACAATCAATACAGAAAACTCACTCAGTTTTTAAATGTTAAACCTCTCTAACATGTTATAGTACCATTTAATCAGTAATTTTATTGGGTCGATAGAGAGCAAATACATTTTTTTTCCCATCCAGAACTATAGAAGTAGCTTTTGAACGAGATAAAAATGTGGTTGCATCCCAAACTCAGTAAATTCAGAGTTCTTCATAATCCAATACATTTTGAATCTTTGGTATATGTCAGTTGCACATTAATATATCTATATCTTATTTGTCTAAGTAATAACAATAATATGAATTCTAGACCAAATCAACTTTTCAGTGGGGAAGCCCACTCATGAAACAGAAACTACAGCTGATGCAAATGTGCTGGCACAAGTAGAACAAAATAGAATAACAGAGTTGGAAGGGACCTTGGAGGTCTTCTAGATCAACCCCCTGCTTAGGCAGGGAACCCTACACCACTTCAGACAAATGGTTATCCAACATCATCTTAAAAACTTCCAGTGTTGGAGTATTCACAACTTCTGGAGGCAAGTTGTTCCACTGATTAATTGTTCTAACTGTCAGGAAATTTCTCCTTAGTTCTAAGCTGCTTCTCTCCTTGATTAGTTTCTACCCATTGCTTCTTGTTCTACCCTCAGGTGCTTTGGAGAATAGGTTGACTCCCTCTTCTTTGTGGCAGCCCCTGAAGTAATTAAGGCTGCACCTTGTTATGCTCAATGTGAAGTTCTATGCCTGGATTATCTCTGGCTACTACCAGAGTTTGTTTTATTTGGTTTCTGCAGTTGGTTTCTGGTTTATTTCTGGTTGTGATTCAAGGATTTGGTTCTCATATATAAAGCCCCTTAGAGCTCATGATCTGGATAAGTATGAGATCAAGTAGTTTCAATTGTTATTTCCTATCCTCCGAAGTCAGACAGGATTGCCAGGCTCTGCAAGACTCATCAGTATTCTATCGAGTAAAAACTTATTCTGTTTAAAGTAACAAAAATTAATATAGGCAGATCAGTAGGAGTCTAATAATACAAGCCAGCCTCCACTTCCAAGCTAACAAATTTTTATTAAAAAGCATATGAGGTGTAGTTACTTTATTAGATGTGTTACAGTAGTTAAATTGGTGTAAGATTTGAAACAGAGATAAGGTAAGCTTATAACATAGGTATGTGGGTTGTTTTCCATTATTCCCACCTGGTTTGTCATCCTTACATCTTTACCCTTCATTTTGTCTTTTTGTTTTTCTTGTTTTTAACATTTTAAACAATTTATAAACCACCAAGAGATATTGGGAATGGTATCTTTTATTCTTATTTAAGAATAGGTGCTAAATATCCAACAAAGATAACACTGCCAATTCAAGATTCTCAAATTATATTTCCAAAATATCATTAACAATTTAAAGCTTATCACCATTTTATGAATCCAGATTGTGCAGGGAGAATTACTGAGGTTCTTGGCACCCTTAGTAAGTTAAATTCAACTTTAAGTTCCAAAAACATCTTTGCCACCACCAAGTTGCTCTAAAATAGTAATATTTCTTATTTGTTTATTGATGAGTGACTTTTTCCTACTCTAATGAAAACTTTGAGAAAGGTTTTGTTGTGTTGTTAGACCTTATTATAGTTCTTGTTAATTTTATTAATTTATGCTGTAATTAATTAGTTCCTACTGTAGAGCATGTATTAAAAATATGATTGACTTGTGATATTGACGTGAACAGTAATTGAGTGAGGAAGCAAAAAGCCTTGAGTATTTTACATGAAGTATAAAACTCCTCAAATAAGTTCTTTTTTTTTTTTTTTGTATTTTGTATTTTTATTTTTTCCAACATAAACATAAAAAAGAAATTTTTTTCAAGAATGAAGTCTTGGTCCGGTCACAAATGGGTATACTAGTTTAACAAATGAGAGCAAACAATTTTAACATAAATTCCAACATCTTAATAAATCTTTCTATTATCTCATCATATATCTTAATCTCCTACTAAAGCAAAGCACATTTTTATATTCAATTATAAATTCAATTATAAATCAAAATTCAATACTGCTCTACCTAATTTTTTCCCTTGCTCCTATTAACATCAACATTAAACACAAAAACAATCTAATCTATTAATCTATATATTTACCTTACAATTTTTTCACCACAAATCTTAATTTCCAAATGTATATAACTCAATTTTAATTTCAATTTATTAATCAAAATTTCTTTCTATTTTTCTCGTTTTCTAGATCCAATTCATCCTATTATGTTCTTAAACTTTTAAACAGACATTTCAAAATTTACCATTTCATTTTAATTATCACCCAACATTTTATTTTTCACCCCTTATTAATACTTATTCTTCAGTGTATTCTCTTCATTCTCCTCCATCACTCCACCTATTATTTGGCTGATTTCCAGCATAACTTATTTTGGCTGAGTTTTCAGTATATTCTCCTCCATATCTCCACCTGTTATTTGGCTGCATTTTCCATTGTTTTGGCTGATTTCCAGCATGCTTTGTTTTGGCTGATTAACAGCATTCTCTTCCATAACTCCGCCTATTATTTGGCTGAGTTCTTAGCATATTCTCCTCCGTTAACTCCAATTACTATTCTGATAACTTATTTTAAAAATTTCTTTTTCAATATGTTGTCTATTAATCCAGTGTTTCCAACTATACTCTTCCAGAGTGTGTCCCCATCTATTTCTTAATATTAATCATTTCCAACATGTGTTAAATGCAATCACAATTATGACTTCCATCTGTGTACCTTAGTATATCATCTATAATCATTAAACAATTGATCATAATTATCATCTTTGTTATCAAGTTAAAACTAAAACATGTTTAAAGACATAAGAGGGCTTAAAATAAAAGGAGAAGAGTACAAGGTCCAAGCATCCGCGGACGATCTTATATTCTTCCTAGAAGATCCACTAATAACTGAACCCAAATTGATGAAGGAAATTAAAAAATTTGGAAAGGTTGCAGGGCTGAAAATAAATAAGGATAAGACCAAAATATTAACTAAAAACTTAACAATAAAGCAAACAGAGGAATTAGAGAAACAATCGGGACTAAAAGTAGTAAAAAAAATAAAATATTTAGGAATAAATTTGACAACCAAGAATATCGATATAAAGAAAAACAACTATGATGGACTGACTTATCAAATTGAAAAGGATCTAGAAAAATGGGGAAAGTTAAATATTTCATTCCTAGGAAGAATAGCAGTTTTAAAAATGAACACCTTGCCAAGACTCCTCTACCTATTTCAAAATATACCAGTTAAGTTGGAGAGAAAATTTTTTACCAATTTGAATAAAATTACCTCGAAATTTTTGTGGGAGGGTAAAAAACCTAGGATAAATTTAAACGTACTGCAAGATGATAAATCAAGAGGAGGCTTTGGTTCCCCGGCCTGGGAGAAGTACTATAGAGCTGCCTCCTTGACATGGCTAAGAGAATGGGTCAATCTGGATAACCAATGACTGTTAAAATTGGAAGGTCATGACCTATTGATGGGATGGCATGCCTTCCTGTGGAACACCGGGAACAAGACATTCCAACATTTCAAAAACCATATAATTAGGGGATCGTTAATTGATAGTTGGCTGAAAATAAAAAAAAGATGTTATAAGAAGGTTCCCGGATGGTTGTCCACAGCAGAGGCAACCATGCACCCAAACACTATTTCCCCCCATAGAAATGTAAGGTATAGGGATATTTTAGATTCCAATGGACTACTAAAAACACGCCAGGAACTTAAAGACACAGGAATAGAATTGGATTGGTGGCCGTATCTCCAAGCACAAAATAGATTTAGGAAAGATAGGGAAGGAGGAGGAATTGACGTAAGGCCTAATAGACTAGACAAACTCCTGGAAGGGAAGGAAGAGAAAACATTATCTAAATTATATAAATATCTACTAGAAATTGATTTGGGGGAGAACATAATTAAAGGACAAATGACTGCTTGGGCTAGGAACATAGGCAAAAATATTCAATTAGAAGACTGGGAAAAGATTTGGGAAAATAATATCAAAATAACAAAATCAGTATCCTATAAGGAAAATCAATTCAAAATGTGGTACAGGTGGTATCTCGCCCCCTCGAGGTTAGCTCAAATGCATCCCAACTTCGATCCCAGATGTTGGAAATGTAAGCAGGCCCGAGGCACATTCTACCATTTGTGGTGGTTATGCCCTAAAATTAAGACGTATTGGGAGAAAATTAAAATCTGGATTTTCCAAATTACAGGAGAAGTCTTAGAACTAGAACCAGAGATCTTCCTGTTAGGAATGTATAAACCAAACATTAGAAAGGAAACAGTATTCTTAATACATCACATTATCACAGCTGCTAGAATAGCGTTAGCCCAAGTCTGGAAAATGGACTATTTGCCAACAGAGCAACAGGTAATTCAAAAAATTTATTTATGTGCGGAATCTGACCAATTAACATTGAAACTACAAGACAAAGAAAGCTCAAAATACTTCAAGGTATGGAATAATTGGTATAATTGGGTCAAGCAAAACAAATGTGGATAAGGTAATACTTAAAATAATACCAATAACTATTGAAATTTAACTTATTCCTATCTTCTTCTTTCTTTTGTTTTTTCCCCCTTTTTTATGTATTTAGAGGCTTAAAATAACAAATGACCAGTTACAATATATCTATTGATATACTCAAATACCAACAAAGACTTAACCGCCAGAAGGATAATTGTGCGATTAATTTTGTATACGTATAACTTATAGATAAGGTATATATAGAGAAATGTTAATGAATAGAAATGAAATAAGTAATTGTATAAGATGCTTAATATAGTTGTATATTTTATTTTGATTTTAATTGTTTTTAATCTTTGTAAATTTAATAAAGTTTGTTTAAAAAAAAACTAAAACATGTTACAACAAGTTATGCTTTTATGAAAATGTCACTTTCAGTCACCTTAACTTCCCACTTCTATTTTAATTATCTTTCTATCTTTATTTACCATAAACACTTCTTGTTTTTACTCAGATAAATTCTTGTACAACTACTGTAGTTTTTTTTAAAAAAAATCAATTTGGGGAATTCAAGCCATTTCTGGTATTTTGATTTTTTTAAAAAAATCAATTAAAAATAATATTTGTATACCAAATGCTACAGAGGATCCCAGCTTTCCAGAATAATCTGTTTACATTCTTCATACAAATGCTGAGTCCACAGAGTCATTTTGCTTTTTTGTGTTTAGTTAAAGTGTTTATTGCTGAGTTCATTATTCCAAGTAAAGGCTGACAGAAATATAACCACAGACTATCAAAGGCTTTTACATCTGTGGAAAAAGCATTGGCAGGCTTGCCCATGCCAAGTCTGGCTGCTACAGTGAAACACAATAATTCTTTTCAGAGGGCATTTGGGAGCAAAATGAGAGATTATACTGGCCCCTGAGATACAGACTCATTGGGCTGAATATTGTTGTCTGTTTTTCAGGTTCCCTTAAATCTTTTTTTTAAGCCTGCTTTTGCATTTGCTTCTTATAAACTACTCCAAAGTTCCTAATTGGAGCAATCTAAAAACTATATTAATTAAATCTTTAATTGGACTGTTATTTCCTGATTTCTAAACTATCTTTTGCAAACTATTTAACTGCAAAGCAAAATTAAAATAAAGATAATAAAACCAGGAATATCATTTAGCATTCTGTAAACTGAACCAAAGAATGTCTTTCTAGACGAGAGACTTGTAGTATTCAGTTTTATTTCTGTGCTGAAATAATACCTCTCCTCACATACTCTTTTTCAGGGCTGCCTGTTTCCAGAAATATTTTTTTCTACATTCAAAAAGTTATAGCTTTGAATGTCTAGAAAGTACTCACATTCAAAAGATAAAATTCTTAGAAACTATACAAGTCAAAGATTTTCTGCAGTTACAGGACCTAAAACAATAAATGAAAATATAGATTAGATGAATATTATCCTATAGTTTCACTATAAGAAAGTAATATCAAAATGGGAAGGCAGCAGGCAGGCAGGCAGGCAGGCAGGCAGGCAGGCAGGCAGGCAGGCAGGCAGGAAGGAAGGAAGGAAGGAAGGAAGGAAGGAAGGAAGGAAGGAGTTAGATGGGACCTCGGAGGTCTTTTAGTCCAAACCCCTGCTCAAACAGGACCCTATACCATTCTGGACAAATGTTGTCCAATCTCTTCTTAAAATCTCCACTGATGGAGCACCCACAACTTCTGCAGGCAACCCACTGATGAATTGTTCTCACTGATAGAAAATTTTCTCTTATCTCTGATAAGCTTCCACCCACTACTTCTTATCTTGCTCTTAGGTGCTTTGGAGAATAAGTTGACTCTCTCTTCTCTGCTCCTCAAATACTTGAAGACTACTGTCATGTAACCCCTAATCCTTCTCTTCATTAGACTAGACACACTGTACCTTGTTCTTGGAACTATTTATCATATGCTTTACACCCTTTAGCCCCTAAATATCTTTGTTGGTCTTCTACCGTCTCCACATCTTTTTTGGAGCATGGTGACCAATGCACAATACACAGTATTCCAAATGTGGTCTTACTGGGTCGGTGTAAAGCAAGACTAACACTTTGTCTGTTATTGATACTATCCCTTTGTTGATGCAGCCTAGGACTGTATTGGAAAAAATGCATTGGAAAAGTCTCCAGCTGTCTAAAATGCACTGAAACCTGGATTAAACTCTTATACTCTCACGAGCTGAATTTTTGGCTCTATCAAATAAATAAAAGGAAAGCGTCTCTCCAGTCTCACTGAGAAATAGTTTATTGTATAGAAACCCAATCCATTTTGGAGAATTCATTTATCATAGGCACTACCGAACAACATGATATAAACAGCTTATAAAATATTATCCATGTAAAACCATCCATCTCTAAAATGAGGTAAGGCCAGTACAATATACTGTATTATCTGAATTTACAGTAAAAGAGAAACATTTCAAAATGAATAATAATTTATAATACTGTTTATTTTATCTCTACAATATTTAAACATCAGAGTCTGTGATATCTGGGAAGATATTTTGGTAGACAATTTTTCCGATACAGCTTTGGTTTTTCAGGAGGTGAAGGCCCTTTCCAAAAAGCAATCTGAGATTCTAATAGAGCACGTGCTGAGCAGAGGACATCAAGTGCCAACTTTGATAAAGCAAATGTAAGATCTCATGAAGATCATCTTGCAATTGATTGATAGAGACTTAGTAAGGTTTACAGATGCCAGAGTATGGATGTTGTACCTATAGTATGATTCTATCTCCATGTCCCAAAATGTATGGGTTGAATCCTTTGATGTCTAAGTTAAGGCAGGAGAAAAATAAGAGGATTTTAAAAATAAAATTAGTGGGAGTAAAACATGTGGGAGTGCCGAAGAATTGAGGCCTTTGAACTATGGTGCTGGAGAAGACTTCTGCGAGTCCCTTGGACTGCAAGGCGATCAAACCGGTCAGTCCTAGAGGAGATCAACTCTGACTGCTCTTTAGAAGGCCAGATCCTGAAGATGAAACTTAAATACTTCGGCCATTTAATGAAAGGAAGGACTCACTGGAGAAGAGCCTAACGCTGGGAAAGGCTGGGTAAAAAAAGAAGGGGATGACAGAGAATGAGGTGGCTGGATGGAGACACTAAAGCAGTAGGTATGAGCTTAAATGGACTCCAGAAGATGGTAGAGGAGAGGAAGACCTGGAGAAACTTTGTCCATGGGGTCGCGATGGATCAGACATGACTTCGCAACTAACAACAACAACAAAACATGTTAGCAAAACATTTCATGGAAAAAGATATCAGAGTTATAACTCTGGGCTATTGAACAAAGCAAGAATAATGGTGAGGCATCTTTTTTAAGAAAAGAAAAATGATATGCTGCATCACCAAATATGATTACATAAACCAGTATAAAAGCATTTCATCCCGAGGAGACTGGATGAAGATATGTAATACCACTGATTCAATTATTGAAAATCATGATGTCTCCTTTCCTTTTCTCTCTTTTATTTCAGACATATGCACCAAAAGAAAATGTATTTCCTCATTTTCTAAAGTTTAGTATTCTGTTCAGTCAGATCTATTCAATCACTTCCCTTTAAAGGGTAGAACTCTTTTTCAAAGAGTAGGAAAAAAACAAACTTTGGTTTATAGAAAGCTATCCTTTCTCATAAGAAGTTTGACTAGTCATTTCTAATTGACATGTTTTAATTGGTAAGATTAAAATATGCCCCCCACTCCCCTTTCTGAAGTATAAAATGTCTGTTTCAATTTTAAGATGGAAAGAAATAAAAATATGGATTCAGTGTCTTTATTTCTGTAAGAAATAGAAAAGCATATCTTCATCCTAAACAATCTGGTGCATATATATATATATATATATATATATATATATATATATATATATTTGTAAAGATTATTTTGTAACTCTCTAAATAGGGTCTGTATTTAATAATTGAAAGCTGTAGACACTGTGTGCACAAAGAGACATTTCTCCCAGTTGCTGAAAAAGGCTGATATTTTGAATCCTTGTGTGTTCTAAGCTGAAAGAACAAATGAGCAGCATTCTAGCATCTCTGAGCTAAAATTACATTTATTCATTACTCCCCTTCATGGTACAATCCTACCAGCACATATCAGAAATAAAATCTGTGTTCAGTAAATTTAATGTTTAATGCATATCCAGGATTTCAACCTCAATATACTGTTTCTAAATTCTGTCTAATTCTATTATTTTTCCAGTTTCAAGAACTCTCTGTGTTCAAATGATCATATCTTCATTTAGATCAGGGGTGTCAAACTTGATTTCATTGAGGGAATCAGGGTTGTGTTTGATCTCTGTGATGGCCTCCTGCAACCCTCTACCAGTGAAAACGGAGCTCAGGAGGGCTCAATTTTTGCTGGCAGAGGCACCGGTGGCCGGTCCTTCATTGTTTCTAGGGAGGCTCCGTGGGCCAGATCTAACTACCCTAAAGGCCAGATTCAGCCCATGTTCGGCCTTGAGTTTGACAACCCTGATTTAGATGGTTCAAGATAAAACTTTTGGCTATGCAGGAAACTCAAATAAGCAATGGAGCAATTTGGAAAATCTTCTATTACCTATACTTTTTACAGTTGTTTGCAAACAGCTGTTGAAATTTTTAAAGGACAGATTAGTCATACAGAAATGTCTCAAAAGAAGATTCTGAATCTCACTGATTCTGGAAAATGAGTTGGGAAACTGAAGCTTCGTTCATATACAAATTTTCACTGTGCCATTGAATAAGCTGCTTGCTTCAGGATGCTTTTCTTCACCCCTTCTGTTCTTTAACAACAAAAGTAATTAGAATCTAATTGATGCAATGATCTAGTCTAGCCCATTTGTCCTTCAAGACTTCTGAAGACAATTTTTCAAAGAGGACTTGCAAATATAGAACCAGACAAATATGCATTTAAGTGCACGTATCTCCCATTATAGTTGTATCACACCTTTCTCTAGAGTAGTGTTTTTCAATTTTGGCAACTTTAAGATGGGTGGATTTCAACTTCCTGAATTCCACAGCCAGAATGGGAATTGATTCTGCATTCAGGAAACATTTCAAGCAACAGAGAATTCAGTGAATATCAGATGTGCAAAGCAAAGTAAGGAAGGAAAGTGCAAGAAAGGAAAACAAGAACTAAGGCATTATTCTGGAAAATAAACAATGAATTCAAAGTCCTGAGATAAAAGGATTATTAAATCAGAAATTTAATATCCTGAGCTGCTCATTTCTATTCCCAATTCCAGTTTGTTGTGATTTCAATTATTTAAGGAAGAATTTCATCAACTAAATTGTATCCTAGGATTCCAGCTCTTATTACTAACACACATAAATCTTTGTTGTAGAATATCCAGGAGCGTTCCATTTTTTCCCCTAGTTTTAGAATAGACAAAGCTAGCTAGCATCCTTATCAAGTTCTCATTTTAAAAAAATAATCTTTCCCAGTTTGTTAAAATCAAACTTTTGAGACAACAGGATAGGTTCAATTGAGGGAGACAAGAGGAGGGTATAGTCCAGTTGGGGAAGTTTTAAACTTCTGATTAAAAGAGAAGAGCGGTCAGACAGTAGAACCAATGACTAAGAGGAGTGGTAGGTTTCACTTTGTTGGATATATGAAGTAGAAACTATTTGTGTGGGATGATTTAATTTAGATTTTTTGCATTGAGCCAAGGTCACATGTGTAATCTGACTACTGTTAGTTGTCCTTGTCACAGCAATTAACAGGGATCTAATTGAAAATGTCATTTGAAAATGATTTTCTGAATCCCATTTTATGTATGTAATTATTGAGTTACTCCAAATTGTCTTTGGATTCAAGGGCTTATTTGGGAAATTAAGATTAATTAATTCAGAGCAACAGGATGTGACAGTATGGTTTCAAACTGGCTGAAGATCAGGACATATGCAGAAAACCTTAGGCTCCTTTCCACATATAACAGGAAAAGACTGATTTCTGAAATCCAAAGGTTTCCAACTAAAATACTGGATGCAAACCAAAAATGCCATAAATCTTGGCTAGATTAGGCCAAATAAAATACTCTGAATCTCGTCAACAACATATGCATTGAATTTGAGTAATAGAAATCCCTTCTGACTTTGTTGAAGGCCAAAATTTGCCCTAGATCCTGCCTCTGCATTTTCTCTCAAATAAGCAAGAATCAGAAGATCATTTATTTGATTTATTGAAGTGCTTCATTAAAAAGTGTGTCTATTCAAAGAGGGAACCCAGGAAAGAAAGAAAAAACATGAAAAAAACCCCAGAATAACAGAGTTGGAAGGGACCTTGGAGGTCTTCTAGTCCAACCCCTTGCTTAGGCAGCAAACCCTATAACATTTCAGACAAATGGTTGTCCAATCTCTTCTTAAAAACTTCCAGTGTTGGAGCATTTGCAACTTCTGGAGGCAAGTTGTTCCACTGATTAATTGTTCTAACTGTCAGGAAATTTCTCCTTAGTGCTAGGTTGCTTCTCTCCTTCATTAGTTTCCACTCTTCTTGTTTTACCCTCAGGTGCTTTGGAGAATCGTTTGGAGTTTCCTTTTATACTTAGCATAATGAAGAACAGAACAAAGAAAAATTGGACTAGAGAAAAGAAAACATCCTGCCCAATTACATCAGAAAGACGAACAGTTTGTTAAACATCCCATAACATTAAGCTTGACCATTGTGGTGCAACCAGAACAATCTTGAACTAAATACACTTGAAACCATAGAAATGATGGTGGATTTGGAAGAAAACCTCCTATACTACCACCTCTTACAATACTACACAACACAGTATCAACAGTAGAGTTCTTCAGGTTTTCTAGGTTCTATTATATCTCAAGACTTAAAATGGACACCTAACATAAAAAACGTCATCAAAAAAGCTCAACAAAGAACGTTCTTTCTGCGCCAACTCAGAAAGCTTAAACTGCCCAAAGAACTGCTGATCCAGTTCTACAGAAGAATTATTGAGTCTATCATCTGCACCTCTATAACTGTCTGGTTTGGCTCTGCAACCAAACAAGAAAAAAACAGACTTTAGAGGATAATTAGAACTGCAGAAAAAACAATTGCCACCAACCTGCCTTCCATTGAGGATCTGTATACTACATGAGTCAAAAATAGGGCTGTGAAAATATCTACAGACCCCTCACATTGTGGACGTAAATTGTTTCAACTTCTACCCTCAAAATGATGCTATAGGGCACTGCACAGCAGAACAATTAGACACAAGGACAGTTTTTCCCCGAATGCCATAACTCTGCGTAACAACTAATTCTCACGACACTGTCAAATAATTTACTAAGGCTGTATTACTATTATTTTTCTCTTCCTTACTAGTATCTATCTCTTCTCACTTATTACTATAACCATGTCGCTTGTATCTTTCAATTTATATTGTTTTTATTTGTTTCCTAGTATGCTTATTAGTAACTTTGACTATCACTAAGAGTTGTATCTTTTTATTCTTGATAGATGTATTTTATTCTCCTTATGTACACTGAGAGCATATACACCTAAGACAAATTCCTTGTGTGTCCAATCACACTTGGCCAATAAAGAATTCTATTCTATTCTATTCTATTCTATTCTATTCTATTCTATTCTATTCTATTCTATTCTATTCTATTCTATTCTACGCTACGCTACTCTACTCTACTCTACTCTATTGAATGAGTATTGTATTAAAAATAGAAAAAATAAATAAAAGTGAGCATGGGAAAAGATGTCACAGACTCATAGAATCGGTTGCAGTTTGTATGTACATTTGAATAATCCTTTGTTATTCAGCCTGATAAAGTGAACATTCTTATCTTGCGGTTAGAAAGTAACAAGATTATGATTTGATGTGAATATAATAAGAGAAGATAAAATGAAGTCCAACAAAACCCATGTTTCTTAGCAATAAGATCCATATTGCTTGGTCCTCAGTTATATTACTCAGTGAAATAGAGATGCATTTATAATGTGAATGAATATACAGGCTACCACTTGCCTTAGAAACCAATTTTGAAGGAGAAAAAAAATACTTGAAGTTTGATGTGTGAAAGCACTGTATGATTTCTAGAGCCAGTTATAAAGCACAACGAGGTGACAAAATTAAATGTGCCTTTTCCAGAGGAAGAAAGAAAAGAGAAATATACCAGACGCTGGTTGGATTGTAATGCTGTACCCGGATCAAAGGATTTCCATAAGTTTTGTTTCATAAAATTAATTACTTGCAGGGAACTAGTAAGAAAAAATATTGAGTGCTATATTTATTATTTTTAAAGCATGAACAGACACGCAGTTTTAAGAGGATACCAGATGTTCTTTTCATATCTAATAGATTGATCAGAAGTCCTTACTGAGAAAAATATCCAGGCCATTAGCAGCAAAAGGAGGTGGCCCATTAAGACAAACAGGATGGCTGAAAATCTGTTTAGCAAAATCCCCAGTAATAAGGATCATACATCAAGTCTTCTGGTGAGTTTAGGATTTAAAAGGTAATTTGCTAGTTAAACACTGGATGATTTCCACAGCCATTTGATGCAATATTAATTTTTCAGAGGTTGCATCGATATATCAATGGTCTTTCCTTTATAGTAGTTTAATCACAAACTATCTCTACTGAAGACAAAGTAAAGCGTATCTAACTTCAGACCTACAGATTACAGATTAACAGAGTTGGAAGGGACCTTGTAGGTCATCTAGTCCAACCCTCCACCCAAGCAGGAGACCCTACACCATTTCTGACAAATGGCAGTCCAATCTCTTCTTGAAAGCCTCCAGTGATGAAGCTCCAACAACTTCCAAAGGCAAGCTGTTCATTGGTTGATTGTTCCTACTGTCATACAACTTCTCCTTATTTCTAGGTTGAATCTCTCCTTGATCAGTTTCCATCCATTATTCCTTGTCTGGATTTTGGGTGTCTTGGAAAATAGCTTGACCCCCTCCTCTCTGTGACAGCCTCTCAAATATTGGAAGACTGCTATCATGTCTTCCCTGGTCCTTCTGTTCATTAGACTAGCCATACCCAGTTCCTGCAACTGTTCATCGTATGTTTTTGCCTCCAGTCCCCTAATCATCTTGGTTGCTCTTCTCTGCACTCTTTCAAGAGTCTCAGCATCTTTTTTATAGTGTGGTGACCAAAACTGGATGCAGTATTCTAGGTATGGTCTTACTAAGGCTTTATAGAGTGGTATTAGTACAGTGGTGAAATCTGAACCATTTTACTACCTGTTTGCTTGCTGCGCATGGGCAGTGTGCACCACACACCAAATGTGAGGTGTGTGCATGCATAGCATGCCAAAAGGAAGCATGCGATAAGTAGAACAATGTTCGGGGGGGGGATCAGCTGTGGCACACAATCTATTTTTTTACTTTACAGCGCAGCTCAGCTGTGATCGTCACAGGCTTTTTTTTACCTTTTAAAAGCATTTTTGTTACAACCTCTTCAGCCAAAGAGGCTGTAGAAAAAAATGCTTTTAAAAGTTAAAAAAAAGGCTCTGGCGATCGCGTGGTTCAGCTGCTGTGGTGGGTTCTTCCTGGTTCGGCCCGGTTCTCCCGAGCCGGTAGCGGTGACGATATGACAAAAAAACAAATGAGTAGACCGGTGCCTGCAAAAATTCAGGAGTAGATCAATGTCTGCAAAAAAGAAATGGGTAGATCGGTACAGCTCTGCAAGCAGTTAAAAGCCTGGTAGACCAGTACCAATGCTAAATCCTAAATAATTGTCACATGACCATCGACCCACGCCCACAAAATAAGCCATGCCCACAGAACCGGTAGTAAAAGATTTTAGAACCTACCCCTGCTCAGCTGGGCAGGGGCAGGGTTTTTTGCTACCAGTTCTCCGAACCACTCGCTGCCATCGCTACCAGATCGCGCGATCCGGTCTGAACCAGGAGCATTTCACCCCTGTATTAGTACCTCACTTGAGTCAGGCCTACTGTGGCCTCAGACTTTTTTTAAAAACTTCTGTATTGGGTTAAACACAGGATTTGCCAAATATAGGTTTCCTTGCTCTTTTTATAATGTAATGAGAGACAGAAATGGAGCTAATGAGCTAACATAATCTTGGAAAGTAACTACAGGTAGTCCTTAACTTACAACCAAAATTTGAGCCCCAATTTTCTGTTGCTAAGCGGGAACAGCTTGTTAAGTGAGTTTTGCCTCATTCTACAACCTTTCTTGCCACAGTTGTTAAGTTGAATCACTGCAGTTGTTAAAGTTAGCAATAAGGTTGTTAAGTGAATCTTGCCCCCATTGACCTTGCTTGTCCAAAGGTAGCAAAAGGGGATCACATGACCCTGAGACATTGCAACCATCATAAATGGGAGCCAGTTGCCATGCATCCAAATTTTGATCATGTGAACCGTGGGGATGCTGCAATGGTTGCAAGTGTGAAAAATGGTCATAAGTCACTTTTTTTTTAGTCCTGTTGTAACTTTGAATGGTCACTAAATGAATGGTTGTGAGTCAAGGGATTTGTATTTCAAGAGAAGAAGTGAAGTCCTGTATGTATTCAACGGTTGCTCAACTACATTTTAGTTGAATATTTTCAGTAATACGAATAACCCCCACAAAAAAAATAAATAATTAGTCATAGCAAAAGAGTCCTGGTGGCGCAGTGGACTAATTCACTGTTATTAAGATCAGCTGCCTGCAATTATTGCAAGTTCAAATCCCACCAGGCTCAAGGTTGACTCAGCCTTCCATCCTTTCTAAGGTAGGTGAAATGAAGACCCAGATTGTGGGGGCAATAAGATGACTTTGTATAAATATACAAAAGTATGAAGGCTATTGCTTAATGCACTGTAAGCTGCCCTGAGTCTCCAGAGAAGGGCGGCATATAAATCAAAATTAATTTAAAAAAAAAAAAACCTTTTAGACAAATATAAAACCATGGAAATTAATTTTGTGTCTACTTTTTTCTGCAGAAATCAATAAGCTTCAAATCACTATGGCTTTTTGCTATACATAATTTTAATTACAATAATAGCAATAGCAATAGCACTTAGATTTATATACTGTTTTACAGCCCTCTCTAAGCAGTTTACAGAGTCAGCGTATTGCCCACAACAATATGGCTCCTCATTTTACCCACCTTGGAAGGACGGAAGGATGAGCCTGGGGAGATTTGAACTGTCAAATTGCAAGCAGCTGGCAGTCTAACCACTGCGCCACCGTGGCTCATGAATAATTCATAAATAAATGTTGACTCGTGACTTGGTGGGCTGCAAGGATAAGAAGTAACAAGAGACATCAAATTATTCGACTCTCCAAATTAGTCTCTCCAAAGAATTATTCTATTCTCCGAACTATTCTCCAAAGCACCTGAAGGTAGGACAAGAAGTAATGGATGGAAACTTCTCAAGGAGAGATCCAATCTAGAACGAAGAAGAAATTATCTGACTGTGAGAACAATTATTCAGTGGAACAGCTAGCCTACCAGAGTTGTGGGTGTTCCATCACTAGAGGTTTTCAAGAATAGGCTGGACACCCATTTGACTGGGATATTACAAGGTTAAGCAGTGGGTTGGATTAGAAGAGCTCCAAGGTCCCTTCCAGAGGTGGGCTTCACATAATTTAACAACTGGTTCACCCAGAATCAAAAATATGAGTGCGTGTGCTGCCTCAAAAGCATGTCGATTGTATAGGATGGGATAGCTTCGCTCTCGTGGGTGCCTTGTGCACATGTGTGCCGCGTCAAAAACACAACAATTGATAGCTTTGCTCTCACGTGTGCCTTGCACAAAAACACAACAATTGTATAGGATGGGATAGCTTCACCCTCGCGTGTGCCTTGCGCACATGCGCTCTGCATCAAAAACACGGCGATTGTATAAGATGGGATAGCGCCGGGGCGCGTGAGCAGGCCCAGCTGCTGGCCATAACTACTGGTTCTGAAGTGGCTGAATCCCACCCCTGATCCCTTCCAACTCTTATTCCAAGTAAGAGAGGTAGTTGTAATGTATCTATATATGTACTGTATATATGTATGCATTTGCTCAGATTTCACTGAAAATATTTTCACTGTAAAAATATTCCTGGGAGAATATATATTCCAATATTGATTTGAATAAATATTTGTTCCTGCTTAGCTTTAAAAATTGGCCTTCTCAGTTCAAGTAATGTTGAACTGACTGGGAAATACGTTGTCCGTAGCAGTTTGAATGTCTTCTTGCAGCCATTACCATTCATTTATGAGTATGCTCTTTTCAGCCTTCGAAACAACTCTCCCACATAAAACTATGTATAGAATAAAATATAGTCCAAATAAAGTAAAACCAACAATCAGCAAAGCAGAAACCCTCCCAAAAATGGTAGGTTAAAAGTTCAAAATGAATACTTTCATAGCTACCTCTTCACAGAATACCCAAAGATAATGGAAAAACTGACCCTTAAGCATTTCTAGTGAGGAAGTAGTGTGATTTGGGTGCCACAACTTGTACAGTAGTCAGGAAGGATCATATGGGAGGAGGCAGCATTTTGCAAATCTTCAGCTGGCGCGGTTCAATACAGCAGCATTAAAGCAGCTGCATCGTGCAACTGGCCCTGCTGTTTTGAAGGCTTTGCTGGCAGGCTGTGCATTTTTGTCCGTGAATGTACACCCAGAGATCATTTCTTTGTGGTCTCAGTAAAAAGTTTTGTGCGTGCCCACAGGCAATCTAGGGACAGCCTTTGAAGTTGCCATGTGAGCCATTCAACAGATACAGCTGCTTTCATGCTTCAGGGAACAAATGACTTTGATCTTGCTGATGCAGCACCTTTCCAGTGTTTTTCACCGCATGGAAATTAATTAAAAGGCAGAAGTATGATAGTTATGATATCCTGCATCCACTGATTTTTCAAACTGGGAGAGCCCTGTATAGGTTGCTTATTTTTATTTTATTTTTATTTATTTTTTATTTTTATTTGATTTATATGCCGCCCTTCTCCGGAGACTCAGGGCGGCTTACAGTGCATTAAGCAATAGCCTTCATACTTTCGTATATTTATACAAAGTCAGCTTATTGCCCCCACAAACCGGGTCCTCATTTTACCCACCTTAGAAAGGATGGAAGGCTGAGTCAACCTTGAGCCTGGTGGGATTTGAACTTGCAGTAATTGCAAGCAGCAGATGTTAATAGATGTTAATAACAGGGTGCTTTAAACCACTGTACTACAGGCTCTTAAGTGATCATCTTGAGATGGAAATACACGTTTGACTGAGTTCAGTGGTGGGTTTCAAAAAAAATTTTACTACTGTTTCTGTGGGTGTGGCTTGGTGGGCGTGACATGGCTTGGTGGGCATGGCAGGGGAAGGATACTGTAAAATCTCCATTCCCACCCCACTTCAGGGGAAGGATACTGTAAAATCTCCATTTCCTCCTGATCAGCTGGGACTCGGGAGTCAGAGAATAGATGGGGGTGGGGCCAGTCAGAGGTGGTATTTACCAGTTCTCTGAACTACTCAAAATTTCCACTACCGGTTCTCCAGAACTGGTCAGAACCTGCTGAATACAACCTCTGACTGAGTTACAAAGAGCATAGAATGGGAAATGCAAGCTGGTCTTGCCAGTTGATTTGCTTGACAATTAAGGTATTTTCCAAAGGCAGATTTCAGAAGCATGGTAGTTATTTTTTCTGTTTTTTCCCCAAGAAAAGAGTTAGGTATAATGCATGTGATTATGGGTGCTGTTTGTATTATATAGATTCAGAGTCAAACCCAACCAGTCATAAATCACTGCTTATAAACTGTAGCATAACCTTCCTTATAAACCGATACCCTAAAAACCACATGGCATTCCATTAGTAAAACACAACTCCTTTTTCCCTGAACCTCATTGGAGTACTTCACAGGCAATTAGCTTTCATAATGCTGCACCTGAAGGGCATCCTCATTATTCTTGCTTTTTATTGTAGGATTGTAGGAATTGATGGTTTTCTTTTTGTTTTAAGAGGGGATAATTTAGATGTTGATTGAAAGTTAGGGATTTTTGCACACTGAGCTGACTTCATGGATAGGTTCATGTGGTTTTCTTGACAACACTAAAGAGGAGGAGGAGGAGGAGGAGGAGGAGGAGGAGGAGGAGGAGGAGGAAGACTATTCCCTATATATTCCACTGCTCTGGAATTTTCCAGTAGTTTGACATCTTGTTCTGCACATTATCATTCTTCCTGTGAGCACCCAAGGTGCTCCCAGCTGGGAGAAATTAAAAAATATTCTGTCTTCTGTCTATGGAGATTCTCAATCACCCATGACATAGTTGTCCCAAAGGTGCTTTTTCAAGAGGCAACTGAACTTTCAGAAAGTTCAGTTGCCTCTTGAAAAAGCACCTTTGGGACTACTGTTTTCTGTTTGCTTCTATTTAATTGTTTTCCTACAACTGCACTAAAAGAAACTCATATAAGGAAATCTTACACTTTAGCAATTTGGGAACACAATACAACTTTTTAATGAAATACTTTGATTCTGGAGTGGTTTAGTAAATGCATTGCCTTTCAACCAATATATTGAAAAGATATTCAAATATTAACCAGCAATTTAACACTTTCTCATGAATAACTTTCAGGATTATAGCCATATTAGTCAGTTGCTGTAAAACAGAGGTGTCAAACTTGCGGCCCGCGGGCCATTTGTGTCACATGTTGGCCCCACCTCCACCCGGTTTAGCAAAGGGGGAAAAAATCCTGATAAATCACGTGATGTCACCATGACTACACGACTTTGACACCCCCGCTCTAAAATAATCTTGCTGACGCTTTAAAATGGACCAGTTTATTAACCCATAGCTTTCATAGGATAAAGTCAATGCACAGTCCACGAAAAATTTGCCATAATATGTTTAAGGTCAGAGATGCTTGGATTTTTAAATTTACTTATTTATTAAATTTCTATGCAACCTGTCTTGCTATTCAGAGCAACTCTGGGTAGATCCTGTAAATGGCTTTAAAATAAGTCATTTTTGATGAGAAGGAAAAAGCAATTATTATTAATAATAACAACCATATATTTAGGTAACTAGGAAATGGCAGTGTTGTGGAATTACAAAAACTGAATATAGAAATAGCAGTGCCTGAAAAAGATGATTTGAGAGAGAAGACATACAAAATGACTATATAAACAAATACATTGATTGAATGATTGTTGATAATTCCAGTATGCATCTTCCAATTAGATTAGTATGGAGATCTACCCTAGATTTCATACTTAACATAAAGTAAGTATTACCACACAATAAAGTCAAATATAAAATTAAAAATTTAAATGAAAAAAAATATTATAGGATAACAATAGCAATAGCACTTTTACAACCCTCTCTAAGCAGTTTACAGAGTCAGCATATTGCCCCCAACAATCTGGGTCCTCATTTTACCCACCTTGGAAGGTTGAAATGCTGAGTCAACCTTGAGCCTGGTGAGATTCAAACTGCCAAATTGCAAGCAGACGGCAATCACCAGAAATAGCCTGCAGTACTACATTCTAACCACTGTGCCACCGCGACTCATTGATGGTGTTGTATAAGGGATAAACAGAAGAACACTGACACGGACATCCCCTAAACTCCACTGATGATGTTACCTAGCCAGGTAATGAAAAATTCAGACACTAAGCCACAAGCTCAGAGAACGAACTTTCATCCTCATCTTACACTCAAGCTACAGATATTCGCCACTATTGCAAATGCATTATATGTTTAAGAATGTTTTGCAATCATAGATAAAGTACATGAATCTACTGTATATTTAATTGATTGGCTTCCTCCAGAAAACCTAAATATATAGAGGCACAATCCTTTCTTTAGTTCTGTGTTAACATTTAGTTCAAAATGCTTAATAAGTCATATGTTGATCACCAGTTGCATAGTTACCATTTGCAATTGATGTTTAACAATTTAAAGCTCAATGCAACTGACTTTTCTTCTTGTTGTTATTAGTTACGAAGTCATGTCCGACCCATTGCGACCCCATGGACAATGTTCCTCCAGGCCTTCCTGTCCTCTACCATCCTCTGGAGTCCATTTAAGCTCACACCTACTGCTTCAGTGACTCCATCCAGCCACCTAATTCTCTGTCATCCCCTTTTTCTTTTGCCCTCAATCTTTCCCAGCATTAGGCTCTTCTCCAGTGAGTCCTTCCTTCTCATTAGGTGGCCAAAGTATTTCAGTTTCATCTTCAGAATCTGGCCTTCTAAAAAGCAGTCAGGGTTGATGTCCTCTAGGACTGACTCATTTGTTCACCTTGCAGTCCAAGGGACTCGCAGGAGTCTTCTCCAGCACCATAGTTCTCTAATCATTGACCTCTTTAATCCATTGTTTTTCAAACATGGCATTTTTAAGATGGATGGATTTCAACTCCCCTAAAGCCTCAGGCAGCATGCTGGCTAGGGAATTCTGGAAGTTGAAGTCTACTCATCTGAGGGTTACCAAGTTTGAAAAATGCTGCTCTAATCCATTGATGCTTCCTTTGCCAGTCTAGAGTGCCATAAGATTTGTTCTCTTCTCTTCCTTCCTATGTGAGATCATTTCAACTAAAAATAGTGGGAATCCTTCTATGCAAAGGGCCCCATCTCTATCATTGTGAAAATATGCTGATCCATCTTTCCATCTGTCTTTGTATTTATCTCTTACTCTTTTGTATCTCTTCTAAAAAGTAGGTCCCTTCCATAATTCCTTCCTTTTGTTTTATTTAAAGGGCACCAGCTCATAGAGCATGGAAATCACAGGTAATGATTTCCTCTGCATGCCAGAAGGTGCCACTGCAGTACTCACTGAGAAAAAAGGCAGCTGCATGATTAAATATTGCTGGGTGCAGCAGAAGACTGTCGACTGAGCTATTATCACAGCTTCTTGGAAATGGGACGGGGGTTTTGATATATAGAAACAATGAAATTGCATGCAGAAAAGGAATCTCACGATACTTTTTTCTTTTTACAACTTTAGAGTTTTACAATTCTATGACTCTTAGGCATGGCATAAAAATGGTTTGTGGATTTCATATTGTTATGTGGAGATAGAAAAAAAACGACTTCAGTCAAGAGGACAAGAGGTAGACATTGTGATGAATGTTATTAAGCTTATCAAGATGTAAACTGCAAAAGAAAAGGAAAATAGTGGCAAAATGAGGGAGGGAAAAGGGAAGAGAAAGAAATGTAGGGTAAAGGAGAAAAAAGAAAAAAAAGCATTAACTTTTGACTCTTTTTAGTGCAATAGAAAAAAAAATAGTAACATTAAAGTCTCAACTTTTTACTTTTACATAGTTAATATGTATTAGCCATTTTTATAAGAACAAATCTACCTAACTAGCAAAACCAAAGATCAAAGTTTCATTTTTTCCCCCTTCCATCTCAAACACAAAATCCAGAAGTGGCTTTTAAGTACTGTAGAAACAAAGTTGGATGTGAAGTAGACAATGTGACTGGGATGTCCTAAATCAACTTGGAAGTCTTTTGGACAAAACCTCCCAAGCCAATAACTGCTGTGACCCACTTTCTAAATTTCCCTTTTCTAGAATGGACTAGAACAGGTGATATACAAGTTATGAAGTTACAGAGGGGATGTGGCTAAATCTCCTATCTGTTTAAGGAAAGTCCAAGTTGGATAAAAACCATTTGAGTGGGGCCCATCTATTGCCTGTCTACCCCTGTAGATGTTGAAGGACCTCCACCTCAGAATCTAGAGAGGTATAAAACAAAAGGTGAACATTTTTGGATATCTGTACATATAAATAAGTTGATCTGAGATAGCAATAAGTATATATTATGTCCTGATGGTGTACATAAAGGGAGAAAAAATGAGATTGGATAAAGATAAACCACTTGAAGAGTTTTTTCAAATGAATGAACAAGGTTCTTTGGCGCCCTCTGAGGTTGGCTGTTTTCTTGCAAACATTTTATTAACCAAACTAGATAACACCATCAGTGAGCCCTCAGAGTACCAAGGATCCCCTCATAAATATTCTCCTTTATCAACACATAGGCTCAAACACTGGATCAAGCAACTATTTTTTCATTATAAATTAATCTAATAGGCATCATAGTTCATGTAAAATATAAACTAATATTAATGGACTCAACAATCCCTTCAAAAGTCAAAGGTATGTTTTTAAAAGTTTAAAAGAGAAAACTCACATGCTGTTGAGATCTTCAAGATCTAAAATGGACAGCTAACATCAAAAACGTCATCAAAAAAGCACAACAAAGAATGTTCTTTCTGCGCCAACTCAGAAAGCTCAAACTGCCCAAGGAGCTGCTGATACAGTTCCACAGAGGAATTATTGAGTCTGTCATCTGCAACTCTATATCTGTCTGGTTTGGTTCTGCAACCCAACAAAACAGACACAGACTTCAGAGGATAATTAGAACTGCAGAAAAAACAATTGCTACCAACCTGCCTTCCATTGAGGATCTGTATACTTCATGAGTCAAAAAGAGGGCTGAGAAAATAATTACAGACCTCTCACATCCTGAACACAAACTGTTTCAACTCCTACCCTCAAAACGACACTATAGAGCACTGCACACCAAAACAACTAGACACAAGAACAGTTTTTCCCCGAATGCCATCACTCTGCTAAACAAATAATTCCCTCAACACTGATAAACTATTTACTAAGTCTGCATTACTATTAATCTTCTCATTGTTCCCACCACCCAACTCCTTCCACTTATGACTGTATGACTGTAATTTTGTTGCTTGTATCCTTATGATTTATATTGATATTGTTTCCTGATTGCTTATTTGTACCATATGGCTATCATTAACTGTTGAACCTTATGATTCTTGACAAATGTATCTTTTCTTTTTATGTACACTGAGAACATATGCACCAAAGACAAATTCCTTGTGTGTCCAATCACACTTGGCCAATAAAGAATTCTATTCTATTCTATTCTATTCTATTCTATTCTATTCTATTCTATTCTATTCTATTCTATTCTATTCTATTCTATTCTATTCTATTCTATTCTATAAAAAGACCACATTAACCTGTTTAATGTGATTCAATCAAAAATTTGTACCCTTAGGTAGACAGAAAAAGAATGGTTAGACTGATATATCAAAAACCTACCTTAGACTTTAGAAAACAGTTTCAAAACAAAGATCTTTAATACTATTATTCCAGGCTGAATTAGGAAAAACAACAATTGTAATAGATGATAACAATATAAAATCTACAATTTTTTTTCTTGATCACTTATTGAAACTGCAGAATAAGATATGAATGGCAGTTGTTTTTTTTTAACTTTTACCCTCAGTTAGAGAAATATCCTCAGATAGATCATCTAAAGAGACTTCTGGTAAGTTTCTAGACTATGTCATTACTTTCTAGTTCAAATGATATGAATACCTTTAGGAAAGGGATATGATTATTATCCATTTATATAAATCATCTGAGTTTTCTACTTCATCCATAACCCAAGTTATAAATTGGAAATTGCTCCTTTCAACTATGCAAACTATAATCCAGCTTCAGTCAAATCAGTCTAACTCTTGATGCCTCTTTATTCACAGAATTGGATTTATGCAAATCATTTATTACAGGATTGTTTGTTTCTTTGTCATGAAATAGAAACAACCTCCTCCTCCAACACATTGCAGAATGAACCTTAGCAATTAGAACTAAACTAGTTGCAAAATCCTTTTTCAAATGCAGAACAAAATATGAAAACCTTGTTCGCCATCAACGACATTTAATGGTGAAGTAAATGAGAGGAAATAAGATGAATTTTTCAAAACAAAAATATTGTGAAAAAGCAATAAAACAAGGAAAGAAAAGACAAGACATGTTGGCTTATCAACTATGAAAGGACAATTGTATCTGCCATTGGAGAGGGTAGCAGATACGTTTTGATAATGGAGAAGATAACGTCACTAGTTCCTTTTTATGTAATAAATATTAAATTCAGAACAGAGTACATAACACTACAGTTTAAATTTACAGAACAAGAAAAGGAACATTTCAATAGTGCAATTAGTGAATAGCAAACAAAAGTAGCAATAAAAAATTGAAATTGGATAAATGTCTAGGACACAGAAGGACTTTTTGTGTTATATAGTATAAAACTTTCTAGGAAGAGGAGAGGAGAGGAGAGGAGAGGAGAGGAGAGGAGAGGAGAGGAGAAGAGAAGAGAAGAGAAGAGAAGAGAAGAGAAGAGAAGAGAAGAGAAGAGAAGAGAAGAGAAGAGAAGAGAAGAGAAGAGAAGAGAAGAGAAGAGAAAGGTTGCAATACCTTGAAGACTCCAAAATTCATTTTGGCATAATATTTCATGGGCTAAACTCTGAGGGTTATATAATAAATCAACATCAATCTGAGATATTAATTTCAGAGAGACCTTTTAAAAAGAAGAGGAATTTAATGCCAAAGAGACATAGAATGAAATTTGAGTTAGGGTTCTATCTATGGCAAAATGTAGGAAATTTTATAAAGTACCCTACTACAAGAAAGAGTGTTTGTGGATCCTCAGGTACAAAGGATATTATGTATGTTCTGCTTGACTTCCAACTATATGATTCAGTAAGAATACAGTAATTAGAGTCACTACTTGACAGAGAAGCCTATTGGGATATTGAAACAATCTAATTTCTTCCAGGATGTAAACCTGTTTGGTATTAGCAAGATCACCCAGTTAAGGTCATTCATCTGAAAACTCATTTTCAAGACAGATTGAGGTAATATACAAAAGTGATCAATTTAACTGAATGCAATGCTTTTTATATCTTTGTATATTTGCATTTATTTCACATTCTGCAACTGTTTTGTATTTTGATAAGGTCAATTGACTAATCAGTAGAAATAAATGATAATGAATGTACAGTATTGGAATAGTTCTGGAGAGACAGCAGACTTCAAAAACTCCCTGACTGCACACTTGGCAATTGATAAGAGAAGAACCAAGACTGATCCTAACTAGGATGATGGCACTGTGACCTCACAACAGAATCTCTGCCCTTTTGTAAGTGAAGGGAATTAAAGAAATAAGATCAAAAAAGAGAGAAGAGAATACAGCTCTAAATCTAGGTTTCACAAGTGTGCACTACACTTCTCTATACTACTTCGTTCTTGCAAACTATCCTTTGCTTTCAACACCTCTATCCATCCCCTAATACAGGAGTCAGCAACCTGTAGTTCTGGAGCTGCATGTGGCTCTTTCATCCCTCTGCTGTGGCTCCCTGTCACTGGTTGGCTCCACAATTGATAGGGCTTTCGGTTAGGACAGGTAGAGGAAAAAGGATGCCTCGCTAGGAGGAGACTCTATGGTGGGGGAACTGGACTTCCGGTCAGCTCCAGAATTGAATGGGAGGCTTCCGCTTAGGACCTTTGTGGCTCTTTGAGTGTTTAAAGTTGCCAACCCCTTCCCTAATACATAGTCTTTTGTTCACTGCATTTTTCATTGTACTTTTTTTAAGGATGACAACACATCCATCCAACTAGAACTTTCCTCTCAACCATTCATTCTTGCTCTTATGGCAAGATGAGCAGATAAACAAACAAACAAACAAATGTTGAAGTACATATTCCATCTTTCAGACTGGTTACTTTTTAAAAAAATGATTCCCATTTATTCAGCACTTGTTTCTTCTGACTATTGTGTCTTCTTGTTTTCCATACGTCCTATCACGTTCAACTGCGTTCAACTTACTTTCATATTTGTCTTGCTACAGTATATCCAATACTTTCTTCCATGTCACGAAGTGGACAGAAGTGTAAAGTACAACTGACAACTTGTCTCAATGCTGAATTTTAGGTACAGTGTAGTAAATTGTGCCCACCAGGTAAAATTTGAAACCCACATGAAGATGCTGTTTTCTTAAGGTTCATTAAGGTTCATTATCCTTTATAAGATTCCAAAGTTTTTTTTTAAAGCAAATATTTGCATTTCATCCTAGCTGAGAATTTTGCTTCTGTGCTACTGTACTACATTTGACGGAAGCTGGAAAGCTTTTTCATTGGGGGATCTTTCAGGGGGGAAAAAAAATCCCACTGCAGTGGAACTCAATCTTTTATTACAGAAGTTTCTTCCTGCTGCTTCCCTGTTTCTCTCTTCCTCCCCAGCCCTTTCCTTTGCCTTCGCTCTGTTTCACTCTGTGTGCTTTTAAGCTTTCAGATAGTTTACCTCTTGGCGGCAACAGTACTCACTACTGACAGAAGAGACAAGTAAAGAAGGTGACTGGACAGCCTTATTGACAGCCAGGAAGGACTAAATTGATTATCCACAATGAAATACAATAAGAGGAAGACATTTCACTAAAAGCATATCCTTTGAACAAGCTCTCTATTAATTAATTGTTAGCCCCAGGAGATAATGTGGTGCCTAAACAAGAAAGCAAGGCAAAAGGGAAGAGTGTGCGGTATGAGAGAAGGGAGGAGGGAGAGCAGCTTGGTCGCCTTTTAATAACTCTATCAAAGGATATGTGTCGCCAAGGAGGCTGCCCTGGCATATCTCTAAGTTTCCCCATGTACACTAAGTGCAGCCCATTTAGCCATTATATCAGAATATCAATAATGGGAGAGTAAATTTTTCTACAGAAGTATCTATCCTAATTAAAGGCTTTCTGTATTAAAGGAGACTGATGTGTGCATTTCCTTTCAAATGCTAAGAGCTAAAATATATGACCATTTTTTTTCTCAATAAATGTCTAATATTAGAACTAACCAACATTGTTCTTCTGAGTCAGGCTGAATGCCTTGAATCTCTTATGACTAGTTAGAAGTGGCTCTCCTTGTCACTGTTCTAGAGCAACTGGTACTTTAAGGTAAGGTGGCATCATCGTTGTTGTCCTTGTTTAATTTGTCCATCTGAATTTAATATTGGGCTATTAAGACAGTTCTGTATCCAAGAATTCGGCTAGCTCCTTTTAAAGGTAAAGGTAAAGGTTCCCCTTGCACATATGTGCTAATCGTTCCTGACTCTAGGGAGCGGTGCTCATCTCTGTTTCAAAGCCGAAGAGCCAGCGCTATCCGAAGACATCTCCGTGGTCATGTGGCCGGCATGACTAAATGCCAAAGGGGCACGAAACGCTGTTACCTTCCTACCAAAGGTGGTTCCTATTTTTTTACTTGCATTTTTTTACATGCTTTTGAACTGCTAGGTTGGCAGAAGCTGGGACAAGTAACAGGAGCTCATCCTGTTACGTGGCATTAGGGATTCGAACTGCTGAACTGCCAACCTTTCGATCAACAAGCTCAGTGCCTTAGCCACTGAGGCACCGCGTCCCTCCTTTTAAAAGAATGTCTCTTTTTAAAGACATCCAAATTGAGATCTGTCATTCCATCTAATGATCTTAGTGAAGGGTCTGGTTCTAAGTTCTTTTTTAAAAAAACATGAGTAATGTCCTACTGCAACAAAATGAGAAAAACGAACAAATAAAAAAATAACAATAGGAACTTCGGAAAATTTCACATGCCATAGATCTTTAGAAAATAAACAGCAGTGATAAATAATTGTGTGGCAGCCATCTAATTTTCTTAGTTTAAACCTTATTTTATATTATTAAATGGAACTATCATTATTGTCAATTACTTGCATCTGACAAGAGCAGGCTGAGGTCAGGGCGTGGAGGCTGATGCTGAAGTTCCAATGCTCCCTCTCGGGTTAGTCCCACTAATACGAGCTAATGCTATTCCAGCATGCAGGATCATGTCCTAGAAAACAGAAATTAATGTCATGTGGGTTATCAGCAAGGTTTATATAATCCCAAGGCTATAACCAGTTCAAACATACATTCTTGTAAGATAAAATGAGTTTCAGTAGAAGTGAACAGCTTGGAACAGGCAAGCAGAACCTTAGTGACAAAGAATTCATACACATCTCTCTCTCTCTCTCTCTCTCTCTCTCTCTCTCTCACGCGCGCGCGCGCGTGCGCGCGTGCGTGCGCTCTCTCGCTCTCTCTCCCCCTCCCCCTCCCTCTACATCTATCTATATCTCTATCTCTATCTCTTTATCTATATAAGGGGTCCTTGGTGCTCTTTGAGCTGGCTTGTTTTCTTGCAAACGTTTCATTATCTTAACTAGATAACACCATCAGTGTTAGTGCTAGTTATCCATGCTATATATACACAGAGTGTACATATAAACACAGAGTGATATATACGGAGTGATCCTATGTATCTCTTATTTTCTGGTCTTTCATATTTACTGTAATTAAAATTGGAAACCGGTACTTATCTATTTTAAGGATAGTAAAATTTATTCCTCCTCTTGATACCCAATTTCTTTGCAATCAGGAGGGCACATATTCAGTACCAAGATTAATTTGCTTCCGTCGCCTGTTGCATTGTAATTATAGCAGATGCAGCCAACCAAATCACCAGCAAGGGTTATCTCTTCTCCCATTTCCTAGTTAAGGAATTTTCAATACTAGGATAGTATTTTGTTTTGGCCCACTTCAAGAAAGATATTTTCAGGTCACACATGAAAAACATGTGATGTGAGTCTTTGCATCTAGTAGTTTTGGCATGTAATGCCCTATAATAGCGTCCTGAAGGGAGATGTTGAAAGAGATTATATCTAGGATGTGAGGGGTCAGTATATATTTTCTCAGCCCTCTTTCTGGTTTGGACAGTATACAGATTCTCAGTGGAAGGCAGGCTAGTTATGATTGATTTTTCTGCAGCCCTAACTATCCGTTGAAGTCTGTATCTGTCCTGTTTGGTTGCAGTGCCAAACCAGATGGCTATTGAGGTACAAATGACTCAATAATTCCTCTGTAGAACTGTATCAGCAGATCCTTGAGCAATCTAAGCTTTCTGAGAAGAATGATGTTATTGACTCTGTCATTTGTACCTCAATAAGTGTCTGGCACTGCAACCAAACAAACAGGAGAGATACATGAAAATGCATGCAGAGTTTCTATCCATGGTGAAAGATTTTGCTCTGAAGTCATACATTTTTCAGCATGGATTTTTTCTCTAAAATCAGTTATTAATTAATGGAGATAGAAGATAGCACTTCCTGTATGGCTTCCAGAATTCATCTTTAAAAAAAAAAAAAAATTACTAGCTACCAATTTCCCAAATTGAAGTAAAAGTTTCAAATCAATCTGTTCCATGTACCTCCCTCGCCATCCTGGCCTCAAAAACCTTTCCAGGCCATGGGAAGAGAGATTTGGCAGGTGTGGTAATCAGAAATACTACTTCCACAGATTTTCATTTGACTTTTTAAAATTAATTCTGACTGGCTGAGCATAGTTCTTTTGCATTTATTAACACAGCAGTAAATGAGAGAAAATAAGGAAGGATGGCTAATCAAGTAGAAGGATATTGGATAGTCACTGATTAGCCTTCACAATTATTGCTCACATCATATGAGTAGCATTCTCATTTGAGAAATAATTCATTTTAACCATTTCTAATGAAAACGGAACAATGATCTTTGTGTGTAGGTGAAAGTTTCAGTGTCTCAGGAGGGGGAATATTGATTTGGCTTATCCTGGCAGTGGTCGGTTGCCCCCCGTTCGGACCAGTTCGCAAAAACCAGTAGTAAAACTGGTGGGAGGCTCCACCCATTGACCTGAACGTCATCAGAAGTGATCTGCGATGAGCAGAAGAGCGCACGGGCATGATGCAAACAGGTAGTAAAGGTAAGTAAAACTCACCCCTGTATCCCGGGATAACTTTTCAAACAAGTTCACTGAACAAAATGCATTCATGTGGTTCTTTTGCCCTAGTGCGACTGTATTTTTGAAACTCTACTTTTCTATAGGCAACATAATATTAGTAATTTGTAAATTACTTATTAAAATTTAAATGATTGCAATCCGACCTGGAATGAGCATTGATACTCAGGTGAAAGTTTCAACATGTATGCCTTTTAAACTATCCTACAATGCCCTATAACTATGATGATCTAGAACAGTGTTTGTCAGTAATTTTTAAGATGTATGCACTTCAACTCCTAGAATTACCCAGCCTGCTTGCATGCTGGTTGGGGAATTCTGGGAGTTGACATCCACTTATCTTAAATTTGCTAAGGTTGAGAATCACTGGCCCCGGAGAAGGAAAGGGGGTTAAGATGGTATATAGAAGCCAGCTTCTGCTATTAGTAAACCTACAATTGGAAGCCTGGTGGAGCATTAACTGACTCAGCCTCCCAAGAATGAGTCCAGCTTATTTTGTAAAGCATTGGAGTGCATCAATACATATATACCCACAATATTGTTATATTGAAAAACCTAAGCTAGATCTACAATATAAAGTTCTTCTCAACTCTAAGTAAAAACATTGTAACTAAGAATGGGAATGTGGATCCATCTATATCTATATCTACCAGTATATCTATATCTATCTATATATCATCTATTTATCTATACATATACACTTAATTACAATAGATATTCCACATTCCCATTCTTAGAGACACATACATACCGTGTTTTCCTTCTCTTATATTTTTTTTAACCTCAAAATACCATATTTTTCGGAGTATAAGATGTACTGGGGTATAAGACACACCTTAGTTTTTGGGGAGGAAAATAAGAAAAAAAGCTGATTGGCAGGTGGATCGCCTCCCAGAATACCCCCAATCAGCTGTTCCCAGAGGTGAATTTTAGCAACAGGTTCCTTGGTTGTGAGCTCTGTGCCTTGCTTTTTTTTTTTTTTTTTTGCTTTTTTTCCTGCCTCTGAAAACCTCCGGAACAGAGCTTCAGAAAAAAAGCCTCTGAAGCTCTGTTTGGGGGCTTCTTTTCTGAAGCTCTGTTTGGGGTTTTTTTTTCCTGAAGCTTCTTTTCTTATGCTTTTTTCAGCCTCTGAAACCTCCTTCTGAGAAGCTGTGCGGGGCTACATTCGGAGTATAAGACGTACCCAGATTTTCACCCTGTTTTTTAAGGGAAAAAAGTGTGTCTTATACTCTGAAAAATACAGTAATTGTTTGGCCTTATTTTCAGGGAGGTCTTATTATTTTGGGGCACGTGGAGCAAGATGGGGCTCCTCTTGCCATCTTACCTGATTTCCAGCTCTGTGTTTAAATATTTTTGGGGAGGGCTTATTTTTGGCGGGAGGCTTATTTTAGCACATGCGCTCAAAAGCCCAATTGGGCTTATTATCAAGAGATGTCTTATTTTCAGGTAAACAGGGTACATATGGATATAGATATTGATGTGGAGTTGTATGCACACATACGTATGTATGTATGTATGTATGCTTGAAGTCTCTAAGAATGGGAATGTGGAATTTCTCATCTGTCTCCAGCAAGAGAAATATGACTGCAGTCTAAACTTTTTCCTTCCTCACACTTTGCCAGACCTCAAGATGTCATATTTACTCTGTTTGTTCAAACAAGGAAACTGCTGTACGTCTACTAGGTCTATTCATTTTGGAAATGATACTTTCTTGCACAGGATGCTCTGCTTCTAGACCTCACTGGACTCAAGGACTTAATTGCTCCACTAGCAGGAAAGCTTTTCCTACTAATAATGTTTATAGAAAAAGAGATGACAACTACCAGTGTGCTAATTTCTGACATCACAACTGAAACATAAAGGGAAACTCATGTATAATTGTGATGAACTTTGAGAGGGCAGGAATCCCAATTTTATTTATATACAGTATACCAGGATGGTTCTACTTACCTTTAGTACTGGCTTGCATCGCGCCCGTGCGTGATTGCTCACTTTGCTCGCACCAACGTGCACTCTTCTGCGTATGCGCAGATCAACTTTGATGATGTCCGGGTCAGTGGGTGGAGCCTCCTGCCGGTTTCACTACGGGTTCTTGCGAACCGGTCTGAACTGGGGGCAACCCACTACTTCAGTATACTACTAAAGAAGACAACATTGGGTGACAGGTTGACTGTAAAAATAACAATTTTTTGGTTGGGAATGAAAGTAAAATTTACCAGTGTTGTTATGTTGTTATACAAACTGCTTGTTCAGCCATACTGTGTATGACTATAGTTGATGCACCACAAAAAAAGGCTATTGACAGAAGTGAAAAAGACAAAGAAAAGGATACTTCTGAGTTAATAACATTCTGTCAGGTTTATATCTTCAACATTACAAGATCAAAGACAGAGTTTTCTAGTTTTTCTAGCAGACTACAAATTTTAAGGTTAGATTATTTTCAACAATCTAGGTCAGTAGACACATGCATACCTCTTGTCCCTTCCAATAAGTCAAGAGAGAGAGAGTAAGAAGTTTCTTTTGCTTGAGCTGGCAGATGTGAGCTGGTGGCATGCCATCCAGTGGGTACTGGAGCAAAGATAACTCATTGGTGCTATTTGCAATTGAGCAACAAGAAAGTATTGCAAGAATTGACTAGCTCAAGCATTAGATGGTTAGAAATATGGCAACAGGAGCTCAGAGCAAAAATAGGTAAAGGTAAAAGTTCCACTCGCACATATGTGCTAGTCTCTAGGGCAGGGGTCTCCAAACTTGGCAACTTTAAGACTTGTGAATTTCAATTCCCAGAATTCCTCAGCCAGCTTTGCCAGCTTTGCTGGCTGAGGAATTCTGAGAGTTAAAGTCCACAAGTCTTAAATTTGCCAAGTTTGGAGACCCCTGCTCTAGGGGGTGGTGCTCATCTCCATTTCAAAGCTGAAGAGCCAGTGCTGTCCAAAGACATCTCTGTGGTCATGTGGCCAGCATGACTAAATGCCAAAGGTACACGGAACGCTGTTACTTTCCCACCAATGGTGGTCCCTATTTTTCTACTTGCATTTTTTACGTGGTTTTGAACTGCTAGGTTGGCAGAAGCTGGGACAAGTAATGGGAGCTCACCCCGTTATGCGGCACTAGGGATTCGAACCGCTGAACTTCCGACCATTCGATCAACAAGCTCAGCTTCTTAGCTACTGAGCCACCACGTCACTAAATACTTATCATTTAATAGAACAGAACTTTTCTAAACAGATATTTCATTTTTAGGTTCAATAAACAATATTTACAAAATATATTGAATGTGTAAAAACACTCTTTAGAATTTCAGTAGATACTGACAGTATCAACCTTAATGTAGACAATAGAAAGACAGTAGAAAGGAAGTGTATTCTGATCCCTTACAGACAAAATTTAATATTCTTCACATAAACACACACACACAAAACAAACAAACTTGTTTTAATTTTCTTCCCCTACTTCCTGCAAACTCTCTCTAATGGCTTACTCTGGGCTTCCCTTGAATGAATTCTGTTCTGACTTAAGGCTTCCTTAGAAAGTAAACAGCACAAACTTAGTCCCGGCAAACCTCTTTAATTCATATGGCTGTGAATTATTGTCATTCCCAGTCCAAAAAGCTTCTCAAACCTGTCTTGCAGGGAGTGTTTACAAACACTCACCTTATCTCGCTTGGAATGCTGCCAGAGAACTAATTGCCACACTCAGGGCAAGGCCAAACTTAGCACAGAGTCAAACAGAACTTTTCCAAAGCTTTTACCGACCAGATGAACTAATTGTTTCCTACAAAAGCTCACATCCCATTCACTTCTCTTTTATGTCTTATGGAAGGGGCCAATCATCTCCAAGCCTTACTCCCAAGTTGACCCTGTTTTCTTAATTGTTCCTGTTTCCTGGCAGCTCTGTGCATGCGTACACTGGGTATAGGCTCACATTGTTCTTCTGCCTTGCTGATGTCAAACTCCGGAGACCCCGGAGGCAGCAAAGAACTACCAGATGGCCTTGGATCCCTCTCTGCCTCTGACTCAGAGCCCTTGTCCAAGCCTTCCCCAGACTCCAGGACTGGCCCACATTCCTCCCCAACTTCCTCACTGTCTGAATCTGCTGCCAGCTCTGCTGGCTGCTGGCGGGCCACAACAAATTCATTATTCTGCATGGATTACAATTAAGACTAGAGTTGATTTTAACATTCTCAAAGGATGTCGTTGAAGATTCTTAGTCATCCAGGTAGAGCTGTCTGAAAATTGAGTCATGGCAAGTGGACTTACTTTCTTGTTGGTTATGCTGCTTATCCAAGCAACGTCCTCAATCTGAGCAAGTGTTTAGGCAGAGCGTCCTTGGAATGTGCAAACTGCTTCCACATCAGAGGGGAGAAACCCTGAGTTTGGTATGGGAAGAGCTGGTACGTTCCAATGACTCTACTGGAAGAAAAATCCCTCTGGTTCAGTTCCAAGCTGGGAGAAAGACACTGGAAACAACATGGAGGCTGATTGGAAAGAAAGTTCATTTATTGGTGAACAGAACCACCAGGTTTTGTGGTTCTGGGCAGCTGACAAAATGAAGTTTAGAATGGGTGGGTTTTTATACCTTCTGGATTCCAATGGGGGTCATGTAGGGGTTATGTAGGGATCATAGCTGGCTCTATAGGCAAAAGAGGAAATGCAAATCCTAGGTGTTTGTCTGAGCTAATTTTGTCAACCTTTTATTTATTGCTTATCTGAGTTTCTGTCTTGGCCCAGTCTTTCCGAATGGATTACCAAATCTGCATTTCTAAAAACTGGCTTCCTCAGTTTCTGCTTGGGACAGGGAAACTGGGGCTGGTTTCTGCCTCCCTTAAGATTTTTTTTATTTCTCCTTTAGGGGAAATGTTTTATCCTGCCTTTTTTTTTTTTTATTGAAAAAGTTTTAACAATACAAATTTTTCCCCCTTTCCCCCCCCTAACCACAAATGTAGAATACATATAAAAAGAATATATAAATCCTTCCCATCCCCACCCTAACCCTCCCCCTCCTCCCTCTTCCCTCCCCCCCTTGACTTCCATTATATGCAATATTAATATTCCCAAACAATATATATGTTATTCAAACTTCCATATCTTTTTTCCTATATTTACTAACATATTAACATAGTCATCTCAGCTAAAAGCGATATAATATTTTCTAGTCTGATACTTATTCTGTACATACTCAATCCATAATTTCCATTCCTGTATATACTTCTCATGCGTCTGATCCTTTAAAAAAGCTGAAACCTTTGCCATTTCTGCAAATCCAGCGATCTTCTGGGTCCATTCATCAACCGTCGGTAAAACATCACTCTTCCAATGTTGGGCAATCAACAACCTAGCTGCTGTCACCATATACAAAATCAATTTAGTTTCACCCAATGTAAAATCTTTAACTATACCCAATAAGAAAAATTGCGGAGAAAATTGTATTTTTTTCTTTAAAACATTTTGCATAACCCACCAGATTTTTATCCAAAAAGCCCTCACTTTCCTGCAAGTCCACCAGATGTGATAATATGTAGCATCTAAACAATCACATCTCCAACATTTTGGCTGCACATTAGGGTACATGCACGACAATTTCTTGGGGTCTAAATGCCATCTATAAAACATTTTATAAAAATTTTCTCGTAAATTTTGTGACTGTGTAAATTTAACGTTCTGAACCCATATTTTTTCCCATGTTTCCAACATAACTGGTTGAGAGAAATTTTGTGCCCATTTAATCATACAATCTTTAACTAGCTCATTTTCTGAGTCTCTTTCTATCAAAACATTATAAACTCTCTTAATATGCATTGGACCTGTCCGCTTCATCTGTTCAACCAATTCTACTTCATATTCCATTAAACCAGTTTGTTGATCTTCTTTCCATCTCATCTGTAATTGATTGTACTGCAACCAAGTCAATGATTTCCCTTCTTCCAACAGCATATCCAAAGTCTTCAATCGCCACCTGCCCTCTTCAAAGTAAAGTAACTCTTTATATAAAAACCCCCCGAGTGACTTAATATTTTTATTCCACATGGTATCAGCGAGATCCAGCCAAAACGGAATCTTATAATCCCAATTAGTTCGGTGCCTTCTCCAGACTCTCAGCAAGGCATTTCTAAGTAAATGACTGTTAAACACTTTATCCACTTTGGTATCATAAAATAAGTATGCATGCCAACCCCAAACCAGGTCATGGCTTTCTATATTCAACAAGTCAGTCTTAGTTTTCCCAAACCAATCACTTAATTGTATCAATGCAGTTGCTTCATAATATAGTCGAAGGTTTGGGAGTTTAAGACCACCTCTCTCACGAATATCTTGCATTATTTTCAATTTAACTCTTGGCTTTTTATCATTCCAAATAAATTTGTTCAGTCCTTTTTGCCATTCTAGCAATGGTTTGTCTGATTTAAGCACCGGTATCATTTGAAATAAAAAGATCAGTCTAGGTAAAACATTCATCTTTACTGCTGATATTCTTCCAAGCAGTGATAACTGCAGTTTCTTCCAGTTTTGCATATCTTTTTGTATCTTTTGCCACAGAACCTCATAGTTATTTTGAAACAGTTTAGCATTGGAGTCTGTGATTTGTACTCCTAAATATTTGACCTTTGAAACAGTCTCGAAGCCTGCCATTCTTTCCAGTTCCTTTTTTTTGCTCTCTGTCAGATTTTTGACAATCATTTTAGTTTTCTTCTGATTCAACCTGAAACCAGATACCATGCCATACTCTTCTATAATATTTTTCATCTGGATTATTGAGTTCATAGGTTGTGATAGGGTAACAACCAGATCATCTGCAAATGCCTTAGTTCTATAGTCCTTTTGCCTTATAACTATTCCAGTCAAGGAGTTCGAGTCCCGTATTGCATTGAGTAAGACTTCTAAAGTTAAAATAAATAATAGCGGGGATAATGGACAACCTTGTCTGGTGCCTTTTTGTATGTTAAAATTCGGTGTTAAGCATCCATTGATAATAAGTTGTGCATGTTGCTCTTGATAGATTGCACCAATCGCTTGTATAAACCGCTCCCCCAAATCCATTTTTTCCAAAGTCTTAATTATAAAGTTCCAATTCACTCGATCAAAGGCTTTTTCCGCATCCAAAAAAACCAGCACTGCAGAGATCTGTTTATTCTTATCTAGATAGTCCATTAAGTCTATAACTTGCCTAACATTCTCCTTCATATATCTGCCTTCAATAAATCCTGCTTGGTCATGATGAATTATCTTTTGAATAACTGGCATCAATCTGTTGGCTAGTACTTTTGCAAAGATTTTATAGTCTGTGTTTAATAAAGATATTGGTCTATAATTTTCTGGTTTCTTAGGACCTGATTCTTCTTTCGGAATCAATGAAACAAAAGCTGTTTTCCATGAGGAAGGTATCTTACCTCCTAGTTGTATATTACGAAATAAATCTTTAAGATGCTCAATCATTTCTTCTTGTAAAGTTTTATAATAAATTGCAGTTAAGCCATCCGTCCCAGGAGCTTTAGCTGTTTTTAATTGTTTTATAGCAAAACTGATCTCCTCCACTGTTATCAATTGTTCCAAACTTTTCTTTTGGCTCGTTGAAATTTTTGAAACTCTCTTGTTTTCCAAGTATTCATCTATAGTAATATTCTGTATGTCATCTTTAGCATATAACTTAGTATAATATTCCAAAAAGGCTTTTTTAATTAGATCTTGTTGATAAACTTCTTTATCAGCATATTCAGTACTATCAATAATTCGTGTCGATGCTTGCTTCCTCAAAGTATACGCCAACCACCTGCCCGGTTTGTTAGCATTGGAAAAAGTATTATGCTTTGCAAATTGTAAGTTAGTTGCCGTTTGGTCTGCTATAAGCATTTGAAATTGATCCTTCAGAAGTTTTATAGCCATTTGCAATTTTCCGTCTGTTGGTTTTTGTATCAATTGTTGTTCTTTCTTTTTTATCTCAGATTCCAATTGTAGTCTTTTCTTCTGCTGACTTTGCCTGTGTTTAGAATTCATTTGAATTAGTACTCCCCGCATATATGCTTTAGCTGCATCCCAAACTGTTTCAATAGGGGTGCCTTTGTTCAGGTTAAATTTAAAAAACTCCTTTAAATGCTTTTTGAGTTCAATTATATTTTTTTCATATCTAAATAGATTCTCATTTACTCTCCAGGATCTTCTTTCTCTTTTACCCATCTCGATTTCCATCCAGACCGGACTGTGGTCAGTCAAAGTCCTAGGAAATATCTTTATTTTCTTTACTTTAGAGAGTAGATTAGAAGTTAAGAGAAAAAAGTCTATTCTGGAAAAGGATTTGTGCCTGTCTGAGTAAAAAGTAAAGTCCAGTTCATTTGGGTTTCGAATTCTCCAAATATCTTTCAATTCCAAATCCTCTTTCAGTTCAAAAAAAGCTTGTGGTAGTTTATTCCCTATTTTGGCCGTGGTTTTTTTATCCAATCTAGGTTGGATTACTCCATTCCAGTCGCCCATTATTATAATGTTTGAGTAGTCCCAATCCAGAATTTTTAAATGAAGTAGCTTGTAAAAATTTTCCTGCTGTTGATTTGGGGCATATATTCTGACCAGCAAGATTGGTCCAACATCTGTAATAACTTCAACTGCAATATATCTTCCATCTTTATCTGCTTCTATAATTTTAGCTACAAGTTTCTTATTTATATATATCACCACTCCATTCTTCTTTTCCTGATTTGAAGCAGCAAATTGCGTTCCCAATTTTGAATTTATCAAGTATTTCTGATCTTGCAATTTTACATGAGTCTCCTGTAAACAGATAACATCATTATGAAATTGTCTCAAATAGTGAAATATCTTCCTTCTTTTTTGCGGAGAATTCAATCCGTTTACATTCCAAGACAAAAATTTAAGTGCCATTTGACCCTGTCTGAAGTTTTGAGAGCAATTGTTGAAGATTCTCTCCTACGGTAGCAATCTTCGGTTTAGCTCCTCCCATGACTTCAGCTTGCTGCTTATCTTTGGTTCTTTTCTCACGCTGTGGCTTAATATATTCTTGCTGCTGTTGCTTCATTTGTTTAGACATTGCTCTGGTTATGCATTGCTCTTCCACTTTAGATGTTGTTACTTCCAAAGCCATCACCTCCTCTGTGATAGTTTTAGACATTTCTTCCAAAGGAGAAGCTTCAAATGGTGCAAAAGGGTCAACCACAACACCACCTACTGCTCCCATTAGTTCTCTTGCCTCCCTTTGCGACTGCCTTATTTGTGCTTCTGTTTCTTGATCAATCTCGGCTTGTAATTGAGCTTCTTTATCTATTGGTGAAGATGTGCGTGGAGGAGGAGAACCCGCTTTCAAAACGTTGTAATAAAATTCTTCTGCTTTTTCAATAGTGTTAAGGCGGTATCTCACTCCTCGCAGCCTGAGTATTATACCTATTGGGGCATCCCACCTAAATTGTATGTTCTGTCTTTTCAATTCTGTCACCAAAAATCCAAAATCCTTTCTATCTCTTAACATTTTAGGCGGTAGTTCTTTAAAAACTCCAATCTCACTTCCATCAACTTGGACTGTTGTAACAAAAGAATTTTGCAAGATTTCATTTCTCATTCTTCTATCTGTAAAGTATATAACCACATCTCTAGGCAGTTGTCTTTGTACCGCCACACGAGAATTAACTCTGTAGACCTTGTCCATCTTGCACAAAACCAGATCTGGTTCCACTTTCAACATAACTGCCAAAGCCTCTGCACAAATTTTCCTAAGATCTTCCCTGGTATTCTCTTTTACACCTCTCAATCTGATAGCATATTCCATTGATCGAAATTGCATCATAGTAATCTCATTTTGCATTTTTTGTGTTACTTCTTCAATTTCTATAATTTTTGAGTCAGAAGCTCTGAATTTGGTCTCCATCTCTGAGGCAAGATTCTCCACTTTTTTATCAATCTGCAGCACTACCTCAGACAGACCTTTAACCACTGTTTGAATATCTTGTTTAAGTGAATCATATTTCTCTTGAAACATTCCTTTAACCTCCTTCTCTGATCTTTGAATTTCTTTAATAATAATATCATATTGGCTTTCTTCCTTTGTCTGAGATTGCAACTGCGCTGTTTGAGGCTGCTTCTGTTTATGTGTGGGGGAGCCCCCCCCCCCGGTTGCTTTGTTGCCATTTTACCTCTTAAGGATCTTCCTTTTCCACAAACTCTAGCAACTTTTCCCAAAAAGTTCTCCAGATTCAATCAGGTCTATAAAAGTCAATTGGTATTTTTATTTTATATTATTTTGTTTTTTGGATACTTCTGCCTCTTCCAGCCGGATTTGTTACTTTAAAATGTAGCCGGATACAGTAATCAAATTACTTTCGCTTTCAGCTCTCTCCACTAAGAGCAAGCGCCATTTTTTTTCCTCCCCTTTTCTCAAAGCCAAATTACTTTCACTTTAAAAACTCTTTAAAATAGTCCAAAAAGCTTCCAATACTTGCTGTTTAATGAGAAGTTTGAGATCTTCCTTATTTTTCGTTGTTATTAGTAATGCTGCCGCGCTGTCTTGTTCTGCTTTGAAGCAGAGTTTCCCAGTCGTCCGGAGCTTCAGCGGGGTAGATAGGGAGTCCCACCCTGTTAACTCCCCAGAAGCAAGAAAAGCTTTCTGGGGGTCTCACAGGGGACTCTACCTGCAGCCGCCGGCTCTCCTCACAAGCCCTTTGCGTCTCGGAGTTTTACGAGCCGTTTCAATTGCCGAAACGACTCTTTTACGGGCGATCGGGCTGGCGGTCTTCAAAGGACCGTCCACAACAGCTGACGGCAACAGCGGAAGTCCTATCCTGCCTTTTTAATATTTCTCAAAATATTTCATTCTTCTGAGAGTGGGGGCTTCCTACAACTCTCCGCCTAACCAATTTGTTCAGACTGAGGAAGCTGCTTGTATGTGTTGAGTATTGAATGACAATTCAAACGGACCAATTAGAAGTGAGTAAATAGAGCGGGAGATTTAGAAGCACGTCAATGGCTGAAGCCGCGGACAGCTTCCTTTAAAAAGGGGCTGGGACTGCCACGGCTAGGCATCCCATTGCTCTACTGGAGGTAATAAAGAGCTGTTACTGAAGTCCTGTGTCCTTCCTGCGCCCGCTACTTAACAGTATGAGCATTGAAATGTCTCAAATTAACAAAAATAAGTCCAGTTGCCATGATTTCAATTTTCAGATTCCCAAAAGATATTTACTTTCGGAGTAGTTGGCTTTAATGTTGGCTTTGTTGATTTTATTATTGCTGCTGTTATTATTATTATTATATGCAATTTAGTTTTCCAAGTCTTCCTGGGTAAAGTTTTTTTGCCCTTAGAAATTAAATCATTAAATGGCGACCACTAAATCATTTCCTCTTCAGTGTTGATCCTGTTTTAAAACAGGCTAAAATAAAAGAATAGAAAGCAAAATAAAGGTCCAATGTAATAATTCTCTTGCCTTTTGTTTATTCCAGTGACAGAACTATCTAACATGTAGGAAGAAAAGCATTCTAAAGATGTAGATTGTGTCTGACCTTTTAGTATTACCGTATTTTTCGGAGTGTAAAACACAGCAGAGTATAAGATGCACCTACCTTTTTTGGTGAGGAAAAGAAGAAAAAGTAATCTCCCTCTGTCTCTGCCTCTGAGCAATTTTGCCTCGTTGCAGCAAACAGCCTGCTTTACTTTCATTTTCATTTTCAGCATAGCTTGATTAGCACAAAGAAGAAAAAAAAATCTGCTCCAGCAATTTACCTCTTTGCAGCAAGCAGCAGAGCCCTGCGCAAAATAGCTGAGAGCAAATCAGCTGAGAGTCGGGAGGCAGATCTAATCAATCTGTGCTAATTAGGCTGTGCTGAAGCTGAAAGGAGCTGTTTTTTCTTGCTGTTTGCTTGCAAGGAGGTAACTGCTGTGAGGCAGAGGCCAAAGGGTGGGGGCCAGTGGGTGGGCGGGGCTACATTTGGTATATAAAATGCACCTAAATTTTCACTCCCTTTTAGGGGGGGGAAAGGTGTGTCTTATACTCCGAAAAATACGGTAATTGTAATTGCAAGCTTCCTCCATCTTCTTTGTTTTTCAGTTGATAAGTTCAAATCTATTGGTTTTAATGATCTAAAAGCCCATAAATATGGTTCTGTTGTAGAGGGAATAGGAAATCATTTTCACCAAATATATATATATTGTTTTGACAAACATAATTTAAACATTTGCATTTGAAACTTTCCCAGGCACAAGATGCTAGGCTTCATTGAGCAATAACAGATGAAGGAAATCAGCCTTTTCAATTGCCGGACAAAAGACTTGCAAGACTGAAAATCTAGAAGTTTGGATTAAAATGTGCACATCTGACAGCAAATGTTGTTTTATTAAAAGTGGTGGTGGAGAAGCAGCCAGCCCTGGAAAAAAAAACCACTGGTCTAGACAAAAAAAGATTTGCAATTTTTTTAAAAAAAGTAATATTGATGGCATTATTCTGATTTGTTAGCCTTTTTCCTTTTTTTTTCATTAAAGTTAGTTGCAATAATTTTGTATGTATACATGTAAAGCATTGTTTTTTTTAAAATGGAAATAAACTTATTAAAAAAAGTAACAAAACAAAAAAGAACCTATGAGCAGTGTATGTTAACATTCAGAACCTTTGCTACCATCTTCTTTTGATTTATGTAGCTTTTAATATAAATTGCCTAATAGTCTTTTAAAGCAAATTATCCTGCTTGCATTCTTTGATATGTAAATTTTTGCAGCGCAGGGTTCTATAAATGTAAACTTGTCTGATATTAGCTTTTTCAAAAATATAGGTACTGTAATGAGTACACAACTTTCAGTAACATACCTTTTCTTCAAATAGCCTTTTATTTTTCAGATTGTGTATTTAAAATAAAAATAAAAGCACTAGCCTAATGTTCATTGATAGCCAGACGTTCTTTGATGCTAGCTGTCCTGGGACTGCAATTTTGTGTAGATAACTGCATGGACTTATGCACATAGCTGCCAGGAATTAGAACTGAATCCAAGGGGGGGAAAATCACTCTAATGAAATCTTTGGCAGAACCCATTTTCATCCTTAATCCACATGCCACAGACATTAGGTTGCAACTAATAAAGCTTCAATGTTTTTGTTTCACTTGTTGAAATTTCTATGTAGAATGGATGTAGAGCAGGAATACATCCCTAGACACCTGTCTTTATGCATCAGGGTGTTAGAAGAAATGTCCATCTGGGTTCAGTTCCAAGTGGGGAGAAAGTGGAAACATGGAGACTGCTTGAAAAGATGGTTTAATGGTGGACAGGACCACATCTTTTGAGGTCCTGGGCAAAAAAAACAACACATGGGAGAGAGATAGAGATAGATTTATACCCTCTCTTGGGCCCCACTTTGGAACTTCCTGTTCCTGTATTCTAACTGGTTGTCAGACTCCCATGGGGCCATGCAGGGGTAACTTTGTAGTGTCTTGAGTTCCAAGCTTGGTTGAATCTTGCTGGGTGATGTAATCTCCCCAGGTGCCATGTGGTGAGTTCTGTTGCTAGATGGGTAGAGGGCTAATCCTATCATGTTTTAAGGGCCATGTCTTAATCCCATCACCCTGGAGCTGAAGGGGGGGGGGGTAGGGAGCTGCAGGGAGCTGCTTTGTCTTTAAAACATTTTTTTAGTTTATTTATTTGTCAAAAATGTATAAGATAACAGATATAAGTATAAACATGATTATGAATACAGGATAAGGATACAAATAAATGGGGACAGTAAGACAGGGACGGTAGGCACATTGGTGCGCTTATGCACGCCCCTTACAGACCTCTTAGCAGGGGTGAAATCCAGCAGGTTCTGACAGGTTCTGGAGAACCAGTAGCGGAAATTTTGAGCAGTTCAGAGAACTGGTAGCAGAAATTTTGAGTAGTTCAGAGAACTGACAAATACCACTTCTGGCTGGCCCCAGAGTGGGGAGGGAATGGGGATTTTGTAGTATCTTTCCCCTGGAGTGGGGGTGGGAATGGAGATTTTGCAGTATCCTTCCCCTGCCATGCCCACCAAGCCACACTATGCCCACCAAGCCATGCCTATAGAACTGCTAGTAAAAAAATTTGGATTTCACCAGTGCCTCTTAGGAATGGGGTGAGGTCAACAGTAGACTGTCTAAGGTTAAAGTTTTGAGGGTTTGGGGAAGTAACTACGGAGTCAGGTAGTCAATTCCAGGCATTGACCACTCTGTTGCTGAAGTCATATTTTCTGCAATTGAGTTGTTTGGAGTGGTTTACCTTGAGTTTGTATCTATTGTGTGTTTGTATATTACTGCAGTTGAAGCTGAAGTAGTCATTGACAGGTAGGACGTTGTAGCAGATAATTTTGTGTACTACACTTAGGTCAGTTTCTCCTTTTCTCATGTTTCTCCTTTTCTAATCCAGGGAAATATAATATTCTTCCTTTTTAATATATACTGAAATATTTCATTCTTCTAGGAGGAGGGTGGGTGCTAACTTCTTACAAGGGAGAATATGCTTTTAGAGGGGCAGGGGCAGGAGTGACTGTGTAGTTTTCAATCCATGCATTTCTTTAAATTTATTTATCACTATCCCAGTGAATGAATTTCTCAGGTTAGGGTATAAAATTTAGGGAGGATTGGTTTGCTTATTACAACTTAACACTGATTATATTTGAAGAATAATCTTCTAAGTCTTAGTTATCTGAACTTACACTGATTTCTTTGCCTTTCTGTTTCTGCATCATGAAAGTAACAGCTATGCTGTGAATTTCCAGTTTTGGAAAATTGTCAAGGACTTGATGCCAAATTCAAGTCATCTGTTCTTTTCTAGGAGGGTGACTCTGGGAACCATATGTGAATGCTTCCTTATTGTCAAATCAGACTGAATATTGATGGAGAAAGGGGAGGACTGTGGCCAGCCCTTTTGAAGTAACCAAATGCTTCAAAAGTGAGGAAGCTCATGTTAGTGTATTATTGATATTTATTTGTTTGTTAACTGTTGCAAGATGGTTAACAAACAAGTAAATTAATATAATTATTATCCAATATATAAAGTTCCTCACACCCAGTAAACCTGATGGTTTCTATTCGCATCTCAAAGAACGTATGGCTAGCATGCTGTCTTTGTAGAAAGGGAATAATAATAATAATAATAATATTAATAATAATAATAATAATAATAATAATAATAATAATAATAATTATCTAAAACAAAGTTGAAACTGTTTCACATTTAATATGTGAATGCAGCAAAATTGCACAAACTGATTACAAAGCTAGACACAACCAAGTTGCTAAATTAATCCACTGGTCATTATGTAAAAAATACAATTTACCTGTATCCAAAAAGTCATGGGAACATAAAGTGGAAAAAGTTATAGAAAATGAGAAGGTGAAGATCTTGTGGGATTTTCGAATCAGACAGATTGTCACTTGGAACACAACCCGCCAGATATCACAGTTGTCGAAAACCGAAACATTCAATTTATTGACATCGCGGTACCAGGAGATGCCAGAGTCCAAGAAAAAGAACTGGAAAATATCATGAAATATCACGACCTGGCCATCGAAACTACATGGCTATGGATGAAACATGTAACCGTGATACCCATTGTCATCGGGGCACTTGGTACCATGTCCAAGAATTTTATAAGATACATCAACAAATTGCAGCTTCCTGCAATAACACCAGCGGAACTGCAAAAAACTGTGCTACTTGGAACATTGTACATCTTAAAAAGGTACTTGGTTGATACCTAGAATGCCGGCAGCAAACCGTATCAACCATTAGCACCAGTCAATGGTATTTGTGATGCATTTTTGAATGTTCAGTTGACTGAGTTTCATGTTTAATAAATAAAGTAAATAATACTATTTATCTAAGTCAGTGCTTCAGTGTTGCAAGTGTTGGCAACTTTAAAAAGTGTGAATTTGAACTCCCAGAATTCACCAGCCAATTCTGGGCATTGAAGTCCACATATTTTAAAATTACCTAGTTTGAGAAACACTATTCTAAAAGATTTTAACCCCACGTACAAATTCTACTGTATCTGTCCTTTTTCTTTGTTTGTCTTTGCAATGTAGTAAGCCAAAGGTGTATACAATATAAGCCCTGGTTTTGCTTTTGGTCATGGCAGTTCAGAAAAAATTCAGTGCTCTGCTGGGAGCTCAGTATATATACTGTTCATGGATTGCATGCAAATAAAATTATGTTGCATCTTCAAAGTGATTTGGTTGTTTAAGGTAAGCCAGGTTTTGGTTACAACAGAAATGAAGGGATGTTACTCTCCTATTGTTTAATTTCTATTTTAACGTCATTGTAAAGGCTGTTACCAGAGGTGAATTTCATTCTCAATTTCTGTTTTATAATCCATTTTCCATATTACCATATGCCGATGATGCTCATAGCCTCTTTGTATCCCATGAGGGGCTGTGATAAAATTTCCCCATGCTGGCATCACACTGCCAAACCAAATGCTGGAAATCAACCATGCAAAAACTCAGATGGTTATATTTATCAAGCAGCATGCTAATCACCCTCATATTTGGAAAACTGACAACCAAATTGAGTGGGTGGAAGCTTTTAAATATCTAGGCATTTATTTTTAATCATCTGTGCCCTGGAAACACTAATCTCCAGACCTTGTTCTGCATGTGCAAAGAGTTTTAAAGAACTGAACAATCCTTTTGTCAAATGCAAGAAACCAGGAGTCAGGATAGAGTTCAAAAGCACTGCAGTTCATTCCATGCTACCTACAGGTATACACAAGAATCTGATCTACTAACCATCAAGGCAAATTGACACCAAATAAGTCAATGGACTTTAAGGGGTGGAGGAGCTGGACATAGGTCTCTTTTAGGGGCACAGAGACTCCAAACTGATGACACCTTTGACCTTGCCCTCAAGCTCTACCTCGTCATCTCCTATACTTAGATCTTCATGTATAAACGGACTGCCTAAATGCTTCATATTTATGCTACATGTCCATGTGTTCACCAATCCCAAATATTTTTTACCACATAGCTTTGTCCCCATACAAGAGAGCACTCTGGACACTTCGGCGCTAGGCCTTCTGCAACCTTAAACACTCAAAGAGCCATTTGGACCCATTTCCCACAGAAAAGAAAACAACGGGAGCCACAAAACCCTTCCCGTGCCTGATTATTTCTTGAGCAGCCACAAAACTATCATATGTAGTTGATTTAAACATTCTGTTTTCTTCTGAAACTTTTCTTTTCTTGGATTTATCCATGGTTGGCCTACTGGGGATTGAAAAGCTCAATAAATTGTGTGCACATTGGCAGTTGTGACGCATATTTTGAGTGACAGGGAGCCGCAGCAGAAAGGTGAAAGAGCCACATGCTGACCCCTGCTTTAGTGGTATTGATAGGGAGATTCAATAATATTCCCTATCAAGAGTGTCTATGTATACATCAAGACAATGAAACATAAACAGTTGAATATGTACTTCTAAAATTCCCCATTTCTCACTTATTATCCTTGAAGGAGGGAGTTAATCTGTCATCTAATCATAAATTGGTCATTTGTGTCCGCAATGCCCTTTTTGATTCACCCTGTCTATGGGATAGAAAGATGTAGTAAAGAGCCAAACTCTTCCGTATTCCAAGCCACTGATCAAATATTGTCTATCTTTAAGGATATTTAGAGCAAGAGAGCATTTTAGAAAGCTTTTTTCCTGCTTCCTTCACCAAGTGGTCCACTCGCCATTACAGAGGAGAGAAGCAACCTGGAATTGAGGAGAAATTTCCTAATAGTGAGGACAATTAACCAGTGGAAGACTTTGCCTTCAGACATTGAGGGTGCTTCATCACTGGAGTTTTTAAGAAAAGACTGGACAGTCACTTGTCTGAAATGGTATAGGACCGTAATGGCGAATCTATGGTACGTGTGCCACAGGTGGCACATGGAGCCATATTGGTGGGCACGTGAGCGTTGTCCTAGCTCAGCTCCAGTGCGCAAGTGCACTGGCCAGCTGATTTTTGGGCCTTCCGGTCCCATGGAAGTCGGGAAACTGGCTGTTTCTGGCCTCCGGAGGGCCTCTGGGGGTGGGTGGGGAAGGCAGTTTTCACCCTCTCCAAGCTCCTAGAAAACCTCTGGAGCCTGGGGAGGTTGAAAAATGGATCTTCCAGTCCCACCGGAAGTCAGGAAATGGGCTGTTTCCGGTCTCCAGAGGACCTCCAGTGGGGTGGGGAAGGCCGTTTTCACCCTCCCCAGGCTCCAAGAAAGCCTCTAGAGCCTGGGAAGGGCAAGAAAATGGGCCTACTGGGCCCACCGTGCCATCGTGTGCCAAAAGCAGGGGGGAACATGGGGGAGGGTCGCATGCACATGCGCAGGACGGTGGGGCACATTGAATTATGGATGTGGCCCATGACCCCGCGATTCCCCCACACTTCCCCCACACTTCCCCCCCACACTTCCCCCACTTTTGGCATACAACAGCAAAAAGGTTAGCGATCACTGGTATAGGATCTCCTGCTTGAGCAGAGGGCTGCACTAGAAGACCTCCAAGGTCCCTTCCAGCTCTATTCTGATTCTGATTCTGATTCTGAGGTCCATTAGTATGTGCAACTGCAAAGTCATAATGGAAGGTCCTGGAAATGAATATGGGGATATGGACTTGACTTGCATCCCAGAGATATAAGAAGGAGAAGGCAAAGAATTACCCCTATTTTTCAGAGTATAAGACACACTTCCCACCCCCTAAAAGAGGCTGAAAATTTGGGTGCATCTTATACGCCAAATGTAGCTTTTTCGAAGCGTTTTTTTCAGGCCTAACAAGGAGCTAGCAAGTGAAGCGGTCTTCCGCGCTTCAGAATGGAAGATTGCCAATTAGAGGTGATGCAGAAACAGGTTATATGCTCCACACAATTCTTTTTCAAGACACTCAGTTTGGTGTAGTGATTAAGGCATCAGGCTAGAAAACAGGAGATTTTTGTGATTTCTAGTCCTGCCATAGGCACAAAGCCAGTTAGATGATACTGGGCCAGTCACTTTCTCAATGGCAAATGGTGAACTTCTGAAAAACCTTGGCAAGAAAACTGCAGGGATCTGTCCAGACAGTTTCCAAGAATCAGACCCCATTGAAAGAGAAATTATTATCCAACAATTTCTTTGAATCAGACAGCCCAGAGTGCATTCCAGTTAAGAAGTGAACCTTTTCTGACTGAAGAAGTAAGGGAGGCTTGGGATAATGAGACTGTGTTCATTAATCTAATCAGATGCTAATAAATATTCTGCTCAAAAGGACATTATATACAAATTTCCAGTGGATGCTTGCCAATTTCCTACTTCTCATAAATAGAGAGCAGGTTGTGTATTCTGAAAAAATAATACATTTTCACAGAAGAATGGAGCAATTATTTGTGCAGCACTGTATGTAATATAATGTTCTCTTTCATCTAAAACCCCCCAAATATGTTGATATCTATGGAAATAAATCCAGAATCATAGGGTTGGAAAGGACCTTGGAGGTCTTCTAGTTCAGCCTCTCGCCCAAGGCAGAAATCCTTATACCAACTCTGGTTAATTGTTCTCACTGTCAGGAAATTTCTCCTGAGTTCTGGGTTGATCTTTCTGTGAACTTATCTTATGTTATGCACAAACAGGCTGAAGAACAGTTTTTATCCGTGGGCTGTCAGACTCCTGAATGAGAAAAAAACATCATAACTATGTAGTATGATGGACTGCAGGGCCAGCGCAAAATATGTAACATGTTCACACTGGTGCAATAGGCTTGGGTGTTTTGTTAATATGATTTATTGGGTTAGGGATTTTCTGTCTTCACTGTGAATTGTATCGTGCACTGAGGGAGCTCAACCAATCTCATTGTACATATGTTGTGCACTGACAATAAATATTTGAATTGAATTGGTTTTGTTAAAGATAAAATTGGGGGGAATATACAAAGCTTCTGTGTGTGGCTTCATAATTAGAGCATAATGGTTTTTCCCCACTGTGTTCTAACCATGCAGAAGAACAGCTACAATAAAATACATTGAAGTACAATGATACTTCAAAAGGCAATCAATGAGCTCCTACATTGGTATCTTATAAAAGCATCGTATCACACCATCTGGCATTGCAGCAATGTAAAAATTAAAAAAAAGAGAGAATGATTTGCTCTGGGCATTACTTAGATGATGTCTACTACAAACCCAGCTATTTAGAAAAGCCAAAGCCATATTATTTAAAGAGGGTCAGCACCTTTTCTTCTCTTTGCCGTTGAACATCGTTTGCCACCTTGACCTGTGATCTTCTCCATCCTGACAAATTAAATGGAGCAGCTCTATGACAATCTTCAAAGTGATGATACTCCAAGGAATACCTAATTAGTGGATTTAATAAGTAAGCCAACTGTGCTTACATCTCGGTTGATACCATATAAATTTCTTGGTACAATGCCAAGAAGAATGGTGCCAAACAGCAGAGATTGGCAAGAGCCTTTCTACAAAGTTAGAGTTTAAGACTGGCCTGAAATAAATCAAAATTATCTGCAGGGATAAGAAGAGTATGAAACATGAAAAGTCTTCACTGAAGACTCTTCCAATCCCTGTAAATCAGAGGGTTTTTTTTTTAGAACAATAGGCCTAATTCAGTCTGAATTATTGTTCAGGAAGAAAGGATGTGTAATTCTTAGTCTCATGATCATAATGGAAATCAAGAAGTACTAGAAAATACTTTACTCTGGAGAAGTAATATAACCCTACCTGTTTGGGCAGATACTGGGAGGCAGAAAATACCAATTCTGATAGCTCTGTTTAGCATTAGGAAGATGAACCTGTAAATATTGACAGCATTGTATTAAATGATGAAAAACAGAGCTAGTAGAATGGAAGAAGTGTTCTGATTGGATTAACTCAAGTGACAAATTTTAAAGATAATCGACACTGAGATTTTTCTTCCTTCATCTTTTCTATGATTTTTTGTGTAACAAAAAAAAAACCTACTATATCTAAACATTTTAGATGATAACATCTCTGTGTCATGACTGATGGCACTGTGAGGACACTTCTATAAGTGATGAGACTAGATGCGAGAATCAAATCTAGAGCCAGATGTCCTAGAGCAGAGGTATTACTATATTTTTCAGAATATAAGACACACTTTTCCCCCCTAAAAGAGGCTCAAAATTTGGGTGCATCTTATACTCCGAATGTAGCTTTTTCAAAGCTTTTTTCAGTCCTAACGAGGTGCTAGCGAGTGAAGCAATCTTCCGTGCTTAGCCTGCTTTTCTCATTGCTTCTCTCTCTAAAGATCAGCTGTCCTTTAGAAGCTGTTTTTTATCCCCAACGCTCAAAACAAGCAAACTAATGTACTGAAGCTGACCAGACTAAGAACTCTAGCCAGATGAATACCTGGTAGGCAGATCCCCCCCCCCCCCCGGTTTTACTTCCCAAAAACTAAGGTGCGTCTTATACTCTGGTGCGTTTTATACGCCAAAAAATACGGTAATTATATGATCAATAATGGCTCACCTTCAAGGCTGTGGAGCACATGACAAAACATCCATTACAATATAGAGGGGAAAAAGAGCCATCAGATTTGCACATTGTCTTGAAATGTAAGAGAAACTTTGAAAATCAGCTTTTAATATTGCTTTGTCCTAGAAGATTCTGAGGAAGTTTGAAAGAAACAGGAGGAATTCTAGACGCAAACAGCCAACAAGTGTGAGATAGGTTTGTAGCATCCTTCATAAATAGGTATCAGCCCAGGCTACCAAAAAAAAAAAAAAAAAAACCCTAGGAAAAAGAGATTCAAAATATTCAGAAAGTCTCTAATTTAACAAACTCACCTCCTTACCCCTCAATTCTTGCATTAAAATTTCTTACTGAAGTTTTATTGATCTTCCCTATGGTTTGGAGCTTGACATCAGAACTGGTAAATTGTTTATCTAAGAACTTCTTGAAGGTCAAGCCAAGCCCAGCTTTTGTCAAGCAGATTCTGGTAAGGTCTGGCCAGGGAGCCTGACAATAAATGAAGCATAGCAAACAATTCTAATCTTTCTCTCTGTAGGGACATATTCTGAGCTTGAATAATGTCAACAATATCGACCACTGAATTTGTCAAACACAAAATGAGCATATTTGAGTAAAATACATTGCCATTATATGAGAGGTTTCAGAAAACATGCACTTTAAAGATCATTTTATCTAAGACCTGTATCTCCATCCAACCTCCCATCCTAGAAGCTCCATTATTTTATACAGAAAAGTAGCCTTGACAATGCAAATTCTTACTGTGTTATGGTTATGTCATATCAGGGGAATTTTAAATGTCAATTGATCAGGCATAAAAGTTAATAAGCTAAGCTGTTTGTTCCTAATTTTAAATTTTATCATGTATAGATTTTCACTTTCATCTGTTGATCGAAAAATGTCTTTGCTCACTTCATCCTATTCAGTTCTAACTAAGTATTTGCTGACCTCTACTCCTTCTTTCCCCCTTCTTTTTTAAAGCATGCTAGTTCAAAGAATATTTCAGTTACACAACTGTAATATTCTGACAAAATACACTGGTATCTTTTTTTCCAGGGAAGTAGTCTTGCTTGTTGTTGTTTTTAGAATTCTGGTGATTTACAGTAATGCTTTTATTGGAAACTTGCTACAAAAAGAGACCAACAGGCGTCCAAGGCACAAATTGCCATGTAATGTCATCTAGATGGCATAAAATAGATCTGGATAATATCAGCATTTTGGCATGACATCACTGAATCATTAGAGAGAGATAATAGATTTTTAAAAACATCTAAACAGTTTAAATAGGGCAAAATGTGCACAGTCCTGGTAAATACTGTAGAATTCTCAGCTCTCTCTCTCCCTATCCTCTGTCCATCCATCCATCCATCCTCTGTCATCTACATTGCAGTTACTTATCAGTGGTAAACATTCTGTTCCATTGAACTTAAGGCATATGTAAACATGAGACATTAATTGCAAAATTCAATTTTAAATCCGCTCTGAGGAAGTTAGTTTCACTCACAAAACTTCATTATCTTATTTGGAATTACCCAAAAATAATTTCACAAATAAATAACTGTCATGGAAATTTTAGATAGATGATAGATAGATAGATAGATAGATAGATAGATAGATAGATAGATGGATGGATGGATGGATAGATAGATAGATAGATAGATAGATAGATAGATAGATAGATAGATAGATTACATAACTAATCTAGATTAGATAAAGAGCCTTGGTGGTACAGCGGACTAAAGTGCTGTTAAGTAGCTCTTAGATGCCAGCTGCCTGCAATTACTGTGAGTTCAAATCTCACCAGGCTCAAGGTTGACTCAGCCTTCCATCCTTCTGAGGTAGGTAAAATGAGGACCCGGATTGTGGGAGATATAAATTAACTTTGTATAAAAAAGAACACCACTTGGGGGAGGGGGACAAAAAGCCCTACTAAGCAGGTATATACAAAAGTATGAAGGCTATTGCTTAATGCATTGTAAGCCACCCTGAGTATCTGGAGAAGGGCGGCATATAAATTGAACCAATAAGATAGATAGATAGATAGATAGATAGATAGATAGATAGATAGATAGATAGATAGATAGACAGATAGACAGATAGATGATAGAGATAGATAGATAGATAGATAGATAGATAGATAGATAGATAGATAGACAGATAGATAGATGATAGAGATAGATAGATAGATAGATAGATAGATAGATAATAGATAGATGATAGATAGATAGATAGATAGATAGATAGATAGATGATAGATAGATGATAGATAGATGATAGATAGATAGATAATGATGATGATGAGAGAGAGAGAGAGAGAGAGAGAATTATGTTATCTCTTCTGGCCTGGCTTTGGTGGCAAAAAGTGGGGGACATTGCTTTGGAGTAGTTCTCCTTCCTCCATGGTTGGCCTCAATTGATGTTGATAGGAGGATAAAGGGGTTTCTCCATGAATCTTGTCATTTTTAAAACTTTACTTCCTGATAAAGTGGCCCTCCCCCAGGCAGAGTTGAAGCACAATCTAAGGGTCCTCCTTGATTTATGGCTCCGATTCAAAGAGCAAGTGGCAACCGTAGCCGAGGGTCCTTTGCACACATTTTTGTTGAGCACCAGTTGTGCCATTTCTTGGGTTGGGCTTCTCTGTTTACTGCCATGCAGATCTTTGGCAGATCCCAACAATATGCTCTACCTGGGACTCCCCTTGAAGAACACAGAAACTTCAACTGGTACAGAATGTCAAGGCTTTTCTTGTGACGCTGCTGTTGCTCAACCTACATTGGCTTCCGGTATACTTCTGGGTGCAATTCAAGGTGCTGATTATCACCATTATAGCCCTGCTTGGCACAAGGCCTGGTTATTCATAGGATCTCCTATCTCTAAGGTCTTCTGCCCAGTCCATCAGATCTGATAACATGGATATGCTTTAGTTGCCATCTATTAAAAAGTCACATCTAGTGGGACTAAGGTGGTGTGCCTTCTTTCTCACAGCACCTGCTCTATGGAACAACTTCTCTGAGATTTGGAGGGCTGTGACCCTCTTGGCCTTCTGAAGGACCTTTAAGACCTGATTCTTTCTCCAGTGTGTTGGAAGAGACCAACATGCAATGTGAATTTGTAATGTGGTATCTCTTCCCTTCACCCCACCACCTTTGTATTGCATTATTTTAATTATTTTATTTTGGTTATTCTTCTGCATTGATTTGTGTTAAATTGGTTGCTATTTTCCTACTACCCCCTTCCTTCCTTCCTTCCTTCCTTCCTTCCTTCCTTCCTTCCTTCCT
>WNWU01000063.1:15920883-15935923 GCA_012654045.1 Ptyas mucosa
TTCTATTCTATTCTATTCTATTCTATTCTATTCTATTCTATTCTATTCTATTCTATTCTATTCTATTCTATTCCATTCCATTCCATTCCATTCCATTCCATTCCATTCCATTCCATTCCATTCCATTCCATTCCATTCCATTATTTGAGTCTGCCAGAAGAAAGAAAGAATGACTTCCATTAATAACATATGAAATGGCTAGGAAGCAGCTTCTTCCCTTCTTAAAATGAACATTGTTCTTTTCACATTAAAAAAAAAGTTTTCAGGGAATTCAGGAAACATACTCTTGAAAATTCTTCATCTTACATTTGTTTTTGGGTTTTTGTTTTGTTTTGTGTACAATGATGTTAATAAAGAAAAAGGAAGATAAATCTAAAAACTTCCTTATAACATTTCTTAAGTCAATGCTTTTTATCCTGGATCTAATCAATTAAGGTTTTGTTCTGTTTTGCTTTCAAGGGGCTGGGCAAGGCTCTTGATAGACACATCTGAGCACATGGGTGCTCATGGGAATCCCAATTATATTTATTCTTGTTTTAGTTGTCTGAATTGTTATTCCTGGTGATCTAATTACCAGCTATTGGAAGGAATAGCAATTAGATTCAGCCAACTAAACCATGATGTTTTTATCCAGTGAAATATCTGTTAAAATTTAGATAATTATTCTACTTTTCTTGTCTTTCTAAAGCCAAATAAATAATGGCTGTCCCATGCATGCAATTTATATCCTGCTCTATCTTCACTAAGCAGCCCAAGTTGCTAACCACAATTAACATGAGAAGACAAACTATCAACATATCAAAATCGAAACATAAGGACATAATAAAGCCTTGCAGATGCAGATAATAAAGCAACAGCTTGTAGACATAATCCCATTAGAAAAATAAAAATAGCACAGGAGCTAATAAAATGGCATAATTGAATTCCAATAGCAATAAGATTTTCAAGGGAAAACAGCCAGTTCCACTGACCTGTTAATGCAATGAGAAGAGGCAGGCAAATGTCCTTGGGGAAAACCATTCTATAAACCTGACTTTACCTCCATTTCTTTTCTTTTCTTTTCTTTTCTTTTTCTTTTTTTGCAAAATTACCCCCTGCCCAAATTATACAAATCAGGGAAATTCTCATTGGATTGCATGGTATTCTTGCAACTACCTTACATGGTATAAACCTAAACCTCACCAACAGGGAAGAAGTTATCAAAGAAGGTTACCAATACATGTTATTTGTTATTTATTCATTTTTTTTTGTTGTTAACCAAAGGAAGAACTTACATACTGGACTTTAGAAAGGCACAATATCGTGAGAAAGAAAAAATGGGGAATCCTACAGATGAAATGCTGAAGATACAGTTGCAAAGACTTCTCACCAAAGGAAGAAAAATATGGGAGGAAACCAAAGATATATGCAAAGTTCTGAAATAATGAAAAGAAAGAAGGGCATGAGTAGCAAATGGAAAAAGGGGGTTTAAATAAATAAATAAATAAATAAATAAATAAATAAATAAATAAATAGATGATAGATAGATAGATAGATAGATAGATAGATAGATAGATAGATAGATAAATAAATAAATGCCTGCCGTCTCCAGAAACAAATTAATGGTATGTCTTTTTCTAGAAGGAACTAAAGAACAAAAATAAAGCCATAATAAACTGTCAGAAGGACTTAAGGCCAGGATAAGCTGAGGCTTGTGAGAGATGCCAAACACAGGTCTGTTGAGATTTTGTGAGGTACTAGTACTACTTTATAAAGCCTTAGTAAGGCCGCACCTGAAATACTGCATCCAGTTTTGGTCATTACATTATTAAAAAAGGTGTTGAGGCTGTGGAAAGAGTGTGGAGAAGTGAAACAAAGATGATTAGGGTCCTAGAGGCTAAAATATATGAAGACCGGTTGCAGGAACTAGGCATGGGTAGTCTAGTGAATGATAGCAGTATTCCAATATTTGACAGGCTGTCACAGAGAGGATAGGGACAACCTATTTTCCAAAGACCAGACAAGGAACAATGGATGGAAACTGAACAAGGAGAGATTCAACCTAGAAATAAGGAGAAATTTTCTGACAGGGAGAACAATCAACCATGGAACAGCTTGCATTTGGAAGTTGTGGGAGCTTCATCACTGGAGGCTTTCAAGGAAAGGCTGGACAGCCACTTGTCAGAAATAGTATAGAGCACGAGTGTCAAACTTGCCATGCAGCATTGCCATCTCATGATGTTTCGTGACATTTTTCCTATTCGTGGAGCTGGGGTAGGCGTGGCCTGCACGTGATGCATCTGGTCCTTGGGCTGCCAGTTTGACACCCCTGGTATAGAGTTTTTTGCTTGAGCAGGGGATTGAATTAGAAGACCTCCAAGGTCCCTTCCAGTTCTGTTATTCTATTATTCTGATCTGGGTTTATTAAATATCATTCTGTTCCCTCAGTAGCTAAGCCCCTATATGTGGAAGGTGTTTGGTGCAACACGTCTATTCAAAATGGCAACAGAAACAACATACTCAGAAATGAGTAACTTCATCTCTTGTTATTCTGTTACTTTTTTGGGGGGGGGGGTTGTGAAGAGAAAGTTGTGAGTGATAAGAAGAAGGCCAAATACTTGATCTCCTCTTTTGCATCTTTCTTCTTCCAGAAAGGAAATGAAGCCTTAACTACCAGTAGTTGTTCTGCTACTGGAGAAGCACCTTAGCATAGACAGAAACAAGAGACAACTTGTGATGGAGGGGGCCTTGATGGACCGTACCCTTATCTCTTTTACAATGAGCCTCATGAGCAGTTTACACTAAATTGTTTTTATTTACATAAAATAAAACAAGGTCTATTCAAAAGGAATATTAGATGTCATTCTCTTTCTTAAATGTCCTGTCAGCTCTCTGGTGCAATCGCTCTATGAGATTGGAGTTCGAGCTTTTCTACCTCAGAAGAAAGAGGCTCTAGTAACTTCAGCTCTGCCTCTGATCCCGAACCACAAAATGTCTGCTGGCAAGCATCCCCTTTTATACTGTCACAGTGGCAGTTAGGGGAGGGCATAGAAAAGCCCCGGAGATTCAAAGCCAGGAACTACTCTCTGATTGGCTTATTTAATTGTCTAAGCCAAAGGCTATTAATAGGCACAGCAACTGTAAAGGATTTTTTCTCTCACACAACTTAACTGAAATTAATTAAAGTATCTAAGGCCAGATGAATTACATTCTAAGGAAAGAATTCGTGAAGATGATCACAGGAATGTTCTTAGTAATCTGTGAGAATCTTTAGAGGACTAATGAAATCTCAGAAGACTGCATGAGAGCAACTATCATTCCTTTCAATAATGTAAAGGAAGAGGACCTAGGAAACTATGAATCTGCCAGCTACATGTCTGTACTGGGCAAGGGCATCAAACAGATTATCAAGCAGCATGAATAAGCAAGGTACAATTAATAGAAGCAGAATTGGCTTGTTACATACTAATGGTACCGGTCTTTTTATAGAAGGAACTAAAGAAGAAAAATAAAGCCATAATGAACTCTGAATCAACCAAAAAAGACCAGAAAAGAATAATAACGATAAAGAAGAGCTATGGTAATGCAGTGGTTAGAATGTAGTACTGAAGGCTAATTTTGCTGCCTGCCAGCTGCCTGCAATTTGGCAATTCAACTCCCACCAGGCTCAAGGTTGACTCAGCCTTCCATCCTTCCAAGGTGGGTAAAATGAAGACCCAAATTGTTGGGGGCAATAGGCTGACTCTGTAAACTACTTAGAGAGGGCTGTAAAAGCATTGTGAAGCTGTATATAAGTCTAAGTGCTATTGCTACTGCTATAACAACAACAGAGACAATAATGTCTACAATAATAAGAAATGGGAAAGGTTCTAGGTGAATTTGGATGCCTGAGATTTTTTTCTATGAAACTAGATACTTTTATTATCTTATTTCTATATCCACTGTCCCATATTTATTGTTGTACAAGAGCCTAAACCTGTTGGTCCTTGAGAGTAGCTGCCCCTACAATTTGATGTAACAAGGAAGGTCTTCAATTAAGCCTTTGAAAAACTCTAACTTGTTCTTCTTTGAAAGAGTGAAATACTAGCTTAATAAATCAGGAGAATGCCATAGTCATACAAAAGCCTTTGACACAATGAATCATGACATGTTCCTCAATAAAGGGGAAAAATATGAGCTAGATGATATTACTATTAGACGTACCAGTTGGCTGAATGACCACATTCAAAAAGTGTTCATTAATCATTCCACTTCAGCTTCAAGGGAAGTATCAAACAGTATGGCAAAGGATTCTGTTGTGGGTCTTGTGATTTCAACATTTTTATCAGTGGGGGATTTGAGGAATCTGAAAACATCTAGATGGTTAATATGAAAGAGAAGCTATATGCAGGGTTGTGTCTTGAACTGAAATGAACAGAACAGAATTAAGCAAGGGGAAATTGAATATTCTGCATCTGAGTAAGAGAAATACAAAGTTAAGCACAAAGAAAGACCTGGCTTGGACACTATGTAAATGTGAAAGGACTCAAAAGACTTGGCTGACCACAAGATAAACATGACTCAGAAGTATGATGTGGCTAAAATGGAAAATGACATCCTGGGGTGCATTATCATAGAATCCAGATTACAAGAAATAATTTTTATCCCATTCATACCCAATTCATAGTAATACAAAAAATTTGAGCTGTTAAAAAAAAATATTCTCACAAGTTGGAGCAAGTTCAGAGCAGGCTACCAAGACAAAGTTTTAGAAACCAAGCCCTTAAAGGATCTAGATAACTTTATCCTACAGAAAAGACAACTGAGATATGATATGATAGCAGACATCAAAGATGTGAAGGTTTGTCATAAAGAAGAAGGAATGGATTTATTCTCTTTTGCCCCAGAGAGCAGAACCAGAAACAGGTTAATCTTTTGGTGCAGGCTAGTAGTCCGGAGGAACCTTCTGACTGTAGAACACTTATCACTTATTTATGATAAGTTCTCCTGCACTGGAGGTTTTCCCTCAGATGCTTGATGATCATTTGTCAGAAATGTTATCGTACACTGAGCAGAAGTTTGGACTAGATATCCTCCAAGGGACTTTCTAATTCCATAATTCTGTGGCCATGTGTCTTTGGTCATGAATCCATGATCTCACCAACAGTAGGTTGTCTCCATCTTCAATTAAGGAACTCTAATCCACAGGACTTTTTCAGAAGGGGGGGGAGGGATGGAGAGGCAACATTTATTTTCCAAATTCCAAAGAAATTGTAAACCACTTTAAGTAGCAAGTAGAAAAAAGGAAGACAACTTTGGGGAAGTGAAAAAGCAGATTTTGGTACAGCATTACATGAAAATGTCCCATACCTCACAAACCCAGGCATTTCCTCTTTCAGACAGAGATCATGACCTCAGGTATTGAATGGAGAGGACAAAAGAGAAAATATATTGTGCAAAGAGGCCGCTCCTGGTTGGGTGAGTTTGTGAGTTTGTGTCTGTGTACATGCCCTTTGTTGGACCATAAGGAAGGCTGAGCGTCAAAGAATTGAAGCCTTTGAACTATGGTGCTGGAGAAGACTCCTGTGAGTCCCTTGGACTGCAAGGCTATCAAACCAGTCAGTCCTAGAAGAGATCAATCCTGACTGCTCTTTAGAAGGCCAGATCCTGAAGATGAAATTGAAATACTTTGGCCACTTAATGACAAGGAAGAACTCACTGGAGAAGAGCCTAATGCTGGGAAAGATTGAAGGCAAAAGAAGAAGGGGACAACAGAGAACGAGGTAACTGGATGGAGTCACTGAAGCAGTAGGTGTGAGCTGAAATGGTCTCCGTGGGATGGTAGAGGACAGGAAGGCCTGGAGGAAAGTTGTGATGGGGTTGCGATGGGTTGGACATGATTTCGCAACTAACAACACATATCCTTTAAATTAGGAATTTTCAGGGATGGACTATTTATTATTTATTTATTATTTAATTTAATAAGCACCCTTCTCCTGCTGGACTCAGGGCGGTGCACAGCCAGAAATAAAAAACAGTCAATACAAAATTTAAAATTTAAAAGAATTATAAATTGTGGCCAAAAGTTTTAAAACCTCATAACTAAAACCCAATTGGACAATTTAAAAATCTAAAATCTTAAAAAATCTTTAAAAAATTGGGGGGGGGGTGTTATGCCAGCCCTGCTTGTTGAAAGAGAAAAGTTTTTAGGGCACGGCGAAAAACCCGGAGATCTGATATCCTGCGTATCTCCGGGAGCAGGTTGTTCCAGAGGGCAGGTCCTTAGGTGACTAAGAGTTAAAAGGAGAAGACTGCCAAACTGTTGTGCCAACATAGAGGAGAGATAAATGAGTTAGGAAGTATTAAATCCACATCTAAAAAATGCAGCATTTAATAAAGGTTTCAAATATATAGTTTTTCTTAGCACGCGAACATTTTAGTTTCTATAAAGGGATGCAAGAATTTCTCATTCTCTCTCTTAATGCAAAAACGCATTCAGGTTCTTCTAGGCTTTTTACACCATTGCCCTGTGGACTGCCTGCAGGATATTTACTATGTAAAGTACTTTTTTCAAAGGGAACAGCTGTTTCATATTTTAGACTTTGCTTGCCTAGGGAACAAATTAATAGAACCTTAATTTCTATGATTAACATGCATTAATTGAACTGTGAAAAGAATTGACAAAATAGTCGATCCTTGTTTCCTTCTTGGCTAGCTATATTTTGTTGGTCTGTCTTTTCCTCCCCCTGTTGTTGTTGTTGTTGTTTTTAAATTCTTCCGTGTTTTCAAAGTAGCAAGAAAAACTTCTGTCATTCATGTGTGGATTGCTAAGCATCATGCATTTTGGTGTTTCTGTTTGGGGGAATTTCTTTTACAGCTGCTTATACCCTGAAGGCAGAACCAAAGAAATTATCCCTTTTACCAAGTGAATTAGGACAGAGAATAGCAAGTTTGTGTGTATTTGTGGCTGTGTTTTGCAGCTGAAGTCTCTTTCTGAGGAAGGTGTGAAAGAGCTCTAAGCCAACTGTTGTTCAAGGTGGCTTAGCACTAATTCCTGTGCATAATTAGTACCTTCAGAATACTGTGTTCTTAGAAAATAGCTGCAAGGGATTACTTTTCTGCCCCTTATTCTTCTAAAGTTTTGAAAGCAGGCAATTCTCCCAGCCCAGCCTAATCAGGACTTTTATTATGATTATTATTGCTGGATGTTTATGCTCTTGAGTCAGTGCTGACTTACAGCAATCGCCTATGCAAGTTTTTTTGCTTGGCAAAAGTTTGGACGTGGTTTGCCATTGCCTTCTGCCAGGGGCTGAGAGAGAATGACTGGCCCAAGCTCATCAAGCTGACTTTATGCCTCGGGAGGGACTACAATCAGAGATGGGTTTCCAATATTCTTACCACTGGTTCGCCGTGTGCATGCTCGCTTTGCGTGCACACGCCTTCCACACATCCGCCCGGCCTCAAAAATGTGGCTAAATAGGATGGTATTATGCTAGGGCAGGGGGATGGGGGGTTGGTGGGCCCACCCCACCCGCAGTTGCCGCTACCAGTTTTCCTGAACCGGTCCAAACTGGCTGAATACCACCACTGACCAGAATTCACAATCTCCTAGTTTCAAGTCACATAATATAACCACTTCTCTAAACTTGCTGTTACTGAAATCAGGACTCATACTTGGCAGAAAAATACAAGCCCCCAGGAGGATGAGAAAATTAGTAAAAACTATGAACCCAATTAGATATGAGAAAAAGGGAATCAGAATTGTTAAATGTCTTTTGTCATCTAACAGTTGGAAAGGGTTCTTTAAAAGAGTTTGGTTTTCTATGAGCCCAAAGATTATGCCTAAGAGAGAATGATTGCTTTGAAAGGAAAAATATCACCCTTTGCAGATATAACATGCCAAAGCATCTAGCAGGGATCAGGAGCTATGTTTATATCCAGGAAGATATAGTAAAATAAAATTCAAATTGCAAGACCAAAATTTCATCAAATCACAGATTAACTCTGGATTTTGGCCCCAAATGGTACTTCCTTCTCTATGTCATGAGAACATTAGAATACCTAATACATTAGAATCACCTAGAGTAGCTTTTCTTGTTGTCTTCTCCATCTCTTCCCTTTTCTTTATAAATACTTCTCCCTTTCCTTTATATTGTACACATGTGATCTTTTCCATCAATGTTAGCACTAACATTTATCAGAATTGATAAACATGGATAGCAATGGATTTCCTGACTGTAGTTTGGTCTAATTATGGTTGTCATGGACATTGCTCTAGCTGTAACTATGCCCTAAAAAAGGTTCCCATCGCACATATGTGCTAGTCATTCCTAACTCCAGGGGGCAGTGCTCATCTCTGTTTGAAAGCTGAAGAGCCAGTGTTGTCCAAAGATGTCTCAGTGGTCATGTGGCTGGCATGAGTAAACACCAAAGGCACACAGAACGCTGTTACCTTCCCAAAGGTGGTCCCTATTTTTCTACTTGCATTTTTTACATGCTTTCGAACTGCTAGATTGGCAGAAGCTGGAACAAGTAACGGGAGCTCTCCCGGTTACACGGCATTAGGGATTCGAACCGCTAAACTGCCAACCTTTCGACCGACAAGCTCAGTGTTTTAACCACTGAGCCACCATGTCCCTTTCAAGGCCTTACATTCTGTTAAAAAAAATACATAAATTCTTCCTGAACTTTGCAGGTCTTGATCAGCATGCAAAGAAACTTTCTAGGGAATGTTTCTAGTTCCCTAGAAATCCCTAGTGCCTTTCTAGAGCACTAGGGATTCGAACTGCTGAACTGCCGACCTTTTGATCCACAAGCTCAGCGTCTTAGCCACTGCGTCCCTTAACTGTGCCCTAGTCAGCTCCAAATAGAATCATAGGACTGGAATGGACCTTGGAGATCTTCAAGTCCAGGGCTGTCAAACTTGCGGCCTGAGGGCTGGATGTATCACATGCTGGCTATGCCCATTCCCAGTTTAGAGAAGGGGAGAAGTCACAATATGTCATGTGATGATGATGTGACAATGCGAGTTTGACACCCCTATTCTAGTCTAACCTCCTGCTCAAGGCTTGAGCCTTATACCATCTCAGTCAAATGATTGTCTAGTCTATTTTTGAAAACATCCAGTAATGGAGCACCCACAACCACAGGAAGCAAACTATCCCACTAATTAATTGTGCTTATTAATTTCTCCTTAGTTCTAGGTTGGATCTCTCTTTAATGGTCTTTCACTCATGGCTTCTTGTCTTGCCCTCAGGATCTTTGGAGAATAGTTGTCCCCCTCTTCTTTGTGACAGCCTCTCAAACATTGGAAGACTGCTATCATGTCACCCCAGTCCTTCTCTTTTGATCCTGCATGAATCTATGATTTGATGAAATTTGATTTTGCAATTGGAATGACTGCAAGGTCAATTTGATTTCAAGATTTAGCTTGATTTGAGGGGGGGGGGAGTTTATACCTACAGTATGTCAAATCTCTGAATCAGAACCAAATTTGCCCTGGATTCAATTATTCATTTTGAAGGTTTAATTCAAAGGTGTGATTTGATGAATTAATGAAATTTCATTCCTTTCATGTACTCCTAGTTCATTCAGGCTGACTCTGAACTGACTACTGTAGGTCTTGCCGAATATAAAGCTGCAGCAACTGAACAGGAAACAAAGATAAATTCACAGTAAACTGTGTGGAGAAGACCAGATTATCCTCCCACTGATAGTCTATAATGAAAACCTATTGAAGATATTGTCCATCCCTGTTAGACAGAACATTGGCTGATACCCAGAAAGAATCTCTGTCTGTGGAATGCCACTTGGTATAAGCTACTATTGTATACAAATAATATAAAAAAGAGAGATTTCTATGCAATTATTATGGTGCTGAACACTAGATAACTTTGATGCCAGTCTGGCCTCTGGGAAGCAGCATTCCAAAGTTATAGTGACACAAAACAGAAGACCTGCTGTTCCTTTCCATGCATGGGGCACTGAACTCTTAACATTAACACTGTGTTCCTTTAAGTATCAACATTTGAAAATGTTAGGGCTTTCCATCTCATATCTTGATTTTTGACCAATGAAGTGTCAGAGTGAATTCTTGCTCTCTACCACATTCTTCAGTACCATAACTGCAACTTCCAAATTGCCTTCACCAGTGGTGGATTTCAATTTTTTTTACTACCGGTTCTGGCTTGGTGGGCGTGGCATGGCTTGGTGGGCATGGCTTAGTGGTCGTGGCAGGAGAAGGATACTGTAAAATCTCCATTCCCACCCCACTCCAGGGGAAGGTTACTGCAAAATCCCCATTTCCTCCCGATCAGCTGAGACTCGGGAGGCAGAGAATAGATGGGGGTGGGGCCAGTCAGAATTTTTACTACCAGTTCTCTGAACTACTCAAAATTTCCACTGCCGGTTTTCCAGAACTGGTCCAGAACCCACCTCTGGTCTTCACCCATGTAGGATGAGTTCCCACAATCTAAATAGGAAATTGGTAGAACGTGAATTACTGTGCCCAGTCTGTCCTGTCCAGGAATCAACTCAACTCAAAATCTTTATTACAGCCAGAAAGCACAACAATAAAATACACATATCGGTAATTATTAATACAAACTGTGCAGGAATAGTTACAGCTGGGTGAAGCTTGTGTCTGCTCAATACTTGACTGAGTGACTTGAAAAAGGAGTGCAGAACATGACTCTGTTTCACTCTGTTGTTAGCACAGATTATAGGTGACAAGTGCACTGAACCTCCAGAACATTGTTTTCATATAATTTAATTACCAATAACAAGTGTCACTCAATAGGAGGGGCAGAGAGTTTGAATCTTAGAATCAAATCATATGCTGTCTTGGTTTAGGAAAGGCGATGTAAAGTATCTCTCATACTTTAGACATTTTTCTACTATTTGTTGATTAACCGTGGATTCCCCCTTTCAGAAATTGGCTTGTTCCCATCTTATACCTGACTCCAACCTCCAGTGTAGGTTTCCGCTATAGAAAGTTGTCAGGGTATGAAAGATTTAACAGCTGTAAGCTGAGTTCTAAGCAGAGTCAGCTGGAAGCTGATGCAACAGAATAAGGCAGCAGAGTTGCTGCCACTTTAAGAAGCTGGGTCAGAAGTTGCCTATATAAAGGAAGCCATTAGAGGGTGTTCCTTGCTCCTCAAAGCTTCTTCCTCAAGCCTTCTCCTCATGTATGATACTCTATGAGGCTCTGTGTGCTGTGTACTGTGTTATAGCTCCTGGGTTTATCACATATTACTAGTTACGCTGCCTAAACTCTGACAAAAATACTCCAGTGACTAGAGTGGAATGAGACAGCGAACATATATGTTGTGGTTCCTTATTGTTATATGCTTAATGGTTTGAAAAACTGAAGTGTACTTGTCCTGTCCTTTCAAAAAAAGGTCATATGATTCGAGTTTTAAAACACATAGAGTTTCATTGGGGGGAGGGAGTCATCCTTCTTATAGGGTCTATGAAGAGAGGATTTTTATTTGCCTGAACCATCTTGTTTCAGATATGACTTAAGAGACTCTGAACTTTGCAGAGCTGAGCCTGGTCTTTTTCTTGCTTTGTTTGCATCTGACTAATGTACCAAGTCATCAGATGCTCTTCCTGCTCAGCTCTAACCTTTCGCAGGCACATTAATTTAGCCTATTTCTGTTTTTAGTCTTAATGGCTGCTTATTTTACCAACTCTCACAAGAGAAAAATACCACTGTGTGCTGTTTTTAATCAGTGCTCAACTAAAATTGTCCGTTTCACTTAATATTCTTCCGCGGCTGCTTGTGATGTTTTCTTCTGTTCATGCTACTTTTGCAACAGGGGAACAGATCCAAGGTGATACCTCCCAGAGGTGGGATTCAGCCTGTTTGGACCGGTTCAGGCGAACTGGTTGTTAATTTTTTGCGCAGTTTGGAGAACTGGCTAATCACACCACTGGCTGTCCCCGCCCTCCCCTCCCCTCCCCTTCCAGTCACTCCTTATCCTGCCTTGCCCAGCTTGGCTGTGGCATAGCAGTTGCTGCTCTCTAGCTCCCTCGCTTGCTTGCCTTGACCACGTGGCCCCCATGGCCCAGCCCACTTGCCTGCCTTCGCCCCGGCCTCCCATGCGGCCCAGCTCCCTCCTGAACCTTCCTTCGCCATTCTCCACTGCCTCCCACATGGCCCAAGAGGCAGCAGAGGCAGGCCGTTCACACCGGCAAAGAGTCGATGGCTGCAGGCCATTCATACTGGCAAAGAGGCCAGTGTCTTGGAATGGAGTCATGCCCCGCTTCACCAACAAAGGCTGGAAGTAGCCGCCCATCATTTCCTGCTGCAAAAATCTTTTTAAAAACCCTGACTGTCGGGCAGCAAGAGCCAGCAAGAGGTGAGGCATTGGAGAATCACCATTACTGTTGCTGCACAAAGGTAAGCTAAGGCTCTGGCCATTGCCACCACCACTTCGGCCTGCCTGCGCTGCCCCACCTTGCTGTGGGTGACATCGAGTTAGCCACACCCACTCAGTCACATGACCGCCACCACCAGCCACGCCCACTCGGTCATTAGGAAAAACCAGTTGTTAAATTAGTTGAATCCCACGACTGATGCCTCTTCCTCAGAGGTAACAAGCTCAGACCATATGGAAAACGTAAATCTTGTCCTGGAAGTGAGATTCTAAAGTTGATGGGCTGAGCTTGAGTGGCAAAGTAACCCTGTTGCTTTTGTGATATAAGAAGGAACTATGCTACAGAGATAAGAGAATTGGGGGAGAAAATCTCAAGAGCCTTAAATGACGTCTTGCATGTATCATTGCATGAAGGCCAGTGGTGGGATTCAGCCAGTTCGCACCACTTCGGGAGAACCGGTTGTTAACTTTCTGAGCAGTTTGGCAAACCAGTTGTTGGAAGAAATCATTACGGCAGAGAACCGGTTGTTAAATTACTTGAATCCCACCACTGATGAAGGCTACTTGTTGATGCCAACAAAATTAACATAGCATGGATTGTAGTGGAATCAGATGCAATTTGAGCATCTTCCTCTTTTGTTCCACTCCTGGTTCAGATGTATTTCAGGTATTCTGATTGGCCACATGGTGGAATATTCTGCTGGGGCAGATGTTCAGGTTTCTACTCCAGGCATTATGCTAATATGTCTTTCTGAAGGTAGCATGTGTGGAACTCTGGACTCTGTTCCCTCTGTAGAAATCCACTGAAGAGATATTGCCTTTTGTAATTGAAACTGAGAGAACTAAGGGATTATCACAAGTTGGACTTAGACTGTGGTCACTTTAGTAGAAATATCATCATCATCACCATCATTGTCGTCATCATCATCACCATCATGGCTCATACTGTATGACCTTGAATCAGCTCTCCATCACGCTAAACTTATGAAAATTATATGGCTGACCTAATAAAATTACTAAATGAAAAGAAAGAAAAATACATGGCTGAAACTAAATACCAACTAACAGCAGTAACAGTTAGAAAGGCTATTAGGTAACTGAAAGTGCAATGAAATTAAAAATAATTAAAAATGCATAGATAATTTACATTAAAACCACTTGATGAGCCCAGGCATTGTTTGTAAAGAATGGAAGAATCTGTGATATTTGGGGTTTCATTCATGATATGGACTATCTAGGGGAGAAGAAGCAAAGAACTTGGTCTCAATGTAGCAAAAATGGAGAGAATTGTATTTTAGATAATGATGGATTTATTTTAGGATTCCTGATGACATTATTCATCCTCATTTTCACCTGCATAAAGTGATAGGCAGTAGGACAACCGTGTGTGTGTGTCTATGTTTATACCCATAGTTGATGGATATCAAAGATGATCAGTAGATATAAAGCTTTTGTACAATTTTAATAAGTTTTATTTATCACTTTTAACTGATTTTATGGGAACCCATTGAAAAACTTTTGATAAAGACAAGTGTTCCCTAGAACACAATTTGAGCACTAAGCTATTGAATCAATTGTATATGCATGTCATAGTATTACCTACTATTTTAAAATGTTCTATATATATTCTCCTTTATAGTGTCCTATTTAGATAATCAGTTATTGTAATCATGCAAATAGATTTCAGATATAAAACACAGTACAGTTTGAATCTTGGAATTCTTTACAATTCTGCTGCCCTAGGTTATTAAACATACTTTATAAAGTGAAGTGGCAAGGTTGTTATTTCAACAATTCTTCTTTTTCTTCTATGCTTGTTTTGTACCTGGTTTTGAAAATGTAATTCTTGTGAACCAAATTTCATTCTGAAACTGAATTGTCACATTCTGAAAGGCAAGGTTATAAATAATATCCAAGCTATCACAATAGCACCCCACCTTCACCTCCATTATCGTAATGTATGTAAGCAAATCTTGTTCAAAAAATGTTGGAACCCTCAGAAAAACTGAAAGACCTCCACATTTTTACCAACAAATCGAATTATGTGGGTTTTTTTCCTGACATTATTGAACAGAGGCAATCATCTCTTTTAAGTAGTCTACTTTCCTGAAGTTTCTTTGCATGCTGATCAAGGCCTGCAAAGTTCAGGAAGAATTTATGTATTTTTTTTTAACAGAATGAAACAGCCTTGAAAGGGACGTGGTGGCTCAGTGGCTAAGACACTGAGCTTGTCGGTCGAAAGGTTGGCAGTTTAGCGGTTCGAATCCCTAATGCTGCATAATGGGGAGAGCTCCCGTTACTTGTCCCAGCTTCTGCCAACCTAGCAGTTCGAAAGCATGTAAAAAAATGCAAGTAAAAAAATAGGGACCACCTTTGGAAAGGTAACGGCGTTCCGTGCACCTTTGGCGTTTAGTCATGCTGGCTACATGACCCCGGAGACGTCTTCGGACAGCGCTGGCTCTTCGGCTTTGAAACAGAAATGAGCATCGGCCCCTAGAGTAGGGAACGACTAGCACATATCTGCGAGGGGAGCCTTTACCTAAAGCCTTGAAGATTACAACCTTGACATCTTGAAGATGTGTGGACTTCAAGTCTCAGAATCCTCCAGCTGGGGAAAGGAAGGAGGAAGGGGAAGGAAGGAAGGAAGGAAGGAAGGAAGGAAGGAAGGAAGGAAGGAAGGAAGGAAGGAAGGAAGGAAGGAA
>WNWU01000063.1:15935933-15958387 GCA_012654045.1 Ptyas mucosa
GAAGGAAGGAAGGAAGGAAGGAAGGAAGGAAGGAAGGAAGGAAGGAAAGAAGGAAGGAAGGCGATTGAAGATAGGAAGGGAAATTTTCAATGTTCCTAGCCAGCATCTCACAAGGAAACTTAACAGGAAAGCCGGCAGGAAGTTGGAAGTCTTGTTTTTTTTTAATCTGCTTTGTTTCTCTGTTTAGATAAGGAGATATCTTTGAAACAGTGAGCCAATGGCGCACAGGTTGTCTGATTAGTTTCCTAAAACTTGACAGTAGTGCCCACTTAAATGCCATGAAAATTTTCTCCTTGCATTCACTGTACAGATAAAAAATGTATGAGCAAAAAATAGAAACCTTCCTTCAGAAGGTCACCACCAAAAAGAGCAGAAGTTCTAATATCCTAGAGTTATGGTTGGAGTCCCATAAAATCTTTTCTCCCTTCTTTTTTTTTTTTTTTTTGATTTTGATTGCATTATTTCTCCCTTTCACTATGCAGCTTTCTAATTGCAAAGGTTCTTGGGAATACTTTAAGTACCCAAACCTGGCTCCCTGACCCCCAGAAGTCATGCTCCTCAATCCTAAAGTTGTCTTAGAAAATTAGACTGTTGCAAGCTGCAAACCTAAATGTAAGTACTGCAGAAAAAAGTAAGGTTCTACATTTAGGCAAGAAAAACAAAAACACAGGTACAGTATATGTGGTACTTTGCTCAATAGTAGTAACTGTGAGAGGGGTCTTGGAGTCCTAGTGGACAATCACTTAAATGTGAGCCAGCTGTGTGCAGCAGCTGCCGAAAAAGCCACACAGTTCTAGGCTGCATAAACAAAAGGATAGAATCAAAATCACATGAAATCTTAATATCACTTGATTATGCCTTGGTAAGGTCACACTTGGAATACTGCATTCAGTTTTGGTCGCCATGATGTAAAAAAGATGTGGAGAATCTAGAAAGAGTGCAGAGAAGAGCAACAAAGATGATTAGGGGACTGGAGGATAAAACATATGAAGAACGGTTGTAGGAACTGGGTATGTCTAGTTTAATGAAAAGAAGGACTAGGGGAAGCATGATAGCAGTGTTTCAATAATATCTCAGGGGCTGCCACAAAGAAGAGGGAGTCAAGCTATTCTCCAAAGCACCTGAGGGCAGGACAAGAAGGAATGGGTAGAAACTAATCAAGGAGAGAAGCAATTTAGAACTAAGGAGAAATTATAAAGTGGTAGTAACACTTCACTGTGACCTTTGATGCTATCCCCATTAAAGTTTGTAACGTCATAAGCTATAAATTCTATGGACCCAACCATGGGGATTGCCTACACCAATTTCATCGGGAATTGCTGATAAATAATTCACAGTGAAATCAGTGTAGCTGATTCCAGAGTTTGGCTCTGAATGTGCAATAGAATGAAAACAGTATAGAAATGAAATTATTTCATCCTTGGCTGGATATGTTGCCCTCAGGCTCATACCAACATTTAAAAAGTAATGTATTATGGGCTTTCCCCTGAGAGATAAAGACTTCTAACAGATAAAAAATTAAATGTCAACAACTTGTTACCTCCTAATACTACCAAAAGAGCTTTAAAATGTGTGAAGGGGAGGATTTTATTCAATACGTATTATTTAATGGCTTACACAATATTTAATAGGAATTTAATGTATTAGTGGAGAGTAGACATTTTAATCTTTTTCTTTGTTTTGCTATTGTTTGCCCAGAATCCACTGGGACAGGGACAAGTTATAATATGCTGTAGTATGAATAAAACAATAAATAAGCAAATAATAAATACTTGGGGGAAAGTTTTTTGTAAGTGGGGAAAAAAGACACTGAGAATCTCGCCTTTAATTTCTATTCCCCTTCTTAGCCGTTTTTTTTTATTGCGCTTTGAATCACAGTCAAAATATTGTACCGATATTTATATACACTCCCACATACATGCACACATAAAATCATTCAGCACAGTCACAAATTTTAATAGCACCATTTTTAAAACCACCAAGAATCCTTTAATAGTGATCTGCACTGAAACATAATTTGTTCTGTACCCTGAAAACGTCATTGCTTCTACTTCTGCTTTGTATTTTAAAAAATTGAAATGTTGCTGTTTGGACTAAACATTCTAACAAACATTTTATGTTTTTTTAAAAAAGTTTTATTGGGTTTTTATTTTTAAATATGCATCAATATCAATACATGAACATTGTGGTCTCTGGGTATAATTCATTTGATACAAACAGCAATGATGATGATGATCATCATAATAGTTGTTAATCAGACTTATATAATCCTAGTATTGATATACATGATTGTTTTAGTGTAGTTATTCAATATTTCAAAGTTCCATTTTAATGCCAATGATAGTATTAAGCATACATAATACCATCTTTCAACCTCTAATCTTTCCATCTAATTAATTACTTATTACCTATATTCTATTATATAAAAATTATATCTCCTAATATTTCCCCTATTTCTTATTTCTACCTCTATTCTAACTTCTAGTCAGGCCACCATTACTAATCCTAGTGTTAATACACTTGTTTATATTAAGACATAGTCCTTCATTATTTGGTTATTCAAAATCACAATACACCACTCATCCTATTATTTATTATTATTTAAACATACCTAATAATACCATCTTTCAACCTCCAATCTTTTCATTTAACTATTGCTTTGTATAAAGGTGTGTATTCTTATTTCTACCTCTATTCTAGTTTTTAATCAGGCCATCATATATGTTATGTTATGTTATGTTATGTTATGTTATGTTATGTTATGTTATGTTATGTTATGTTATGTTATGTTATGATATGATATATCTGTGCATCTGTGTCTTCGCCATTCAGTCTGAATATTTCTCCCATCTCTATCCTCCTAAGCTGCCAGGTCTCCACAGTGTCCACCAAAACCCCTATCTCCTTTTCAAAAGTATCTTCCAGGTTATCCGATTCCATTTTTAAATCTTTTAAAGTCCTTTTCCCTTGTTTTATTTCATCAGTCATTATTATCTTTATCGTATTCTCCTTCTCATCTTCTTGCTTTGTTTGCTGGATTGTCTGTTCTATCTTTTCCTCCATTTGTTCTGCTGTCTCCTCTCTTTCCTGGGCTCTTTGATCTTCATTCATTATCTGTTGTAGCGTATTTTCTATTTTCCCATTTATGTCTTGCATTAGGTTCTTTACCTCTCTGTAATTCTTTGTCATAGTACCCCTAATGCTTTGAAACATCAACGCCATTTCTCTTGAAATCTCACTCATTTCCCCCTGATGGAGCATCTTGTCTTATTTTAATAAGTACCGCTCTTGCTCAAGTCCAAAAATAATATTCAAGTCCAATGTTGCTCCTCAGAAAGTTCAATAATCATAGTTCTTTACATCTCAGGATTATTAATCAGTTCCCTTTAAGTAGTCTAGGCAGCTTCCACAAATCAAGAGTCACTTTACTTTACTTAAGAGTCTTCCTTATTCTCACAATAGAGTCTCCAGTAATCATATAGTAGATAGTTATAGAACCGTAAGTATCACCACAGTCCTCCAGATAAATGTTGTTTATTTCTCTTATTAAGAATTTTCCTACCCTTGTAGGGTTATGGTATATTTTTCATTTACTGTACCAGTAGATGGCGCCCTCAACTTAGGTTTCAGCGTTGTTTCAAGTCTGATAAATTGATTAATCCAAATTTAGTTCAATTTATGGAAACAAAGTCGGCTATTCAATTAGATTCAAGTCGATAGTTCCAACCTTTTATGACTTTCCAAAACAATGCCTACCCAGTTTAAAAATCCAATTTTCTATGTTTTAAAAGGTCTTTAGCTTTTCTCCCCTTAGTTCCTTTCTTTTGGGTCTAGGATTTTTCTCTCTATGGTTGTTCGCCACTTTAAGAAATAGTTCTGAGAGTCTCTTTTCCTGGATTTTCCTCTCTCTTTTTTTCTTTTAAGGTTAGGGTCTAAATAAAAAAAAAGAATCTTCTCACACAGCTCCAGTCACTGTTAATCTACACTGCTCCTGCACATTTCTTTGTTGCCTCGGCTGACCCAGCTTCATGGCAGCCATGATGGCTACCTCTTCTCCTCATTGTGGATGAGAGGGAAGAAGCCCTGGGTCAAGCAGGAGAGTTGCTGCGCTCCATGACCTGCAGGGCACCCCTCTTTTCTTCACCACCTCTACAGGGTGGCTTTAGCTCCTTTTGGAGCCCTCCAATGGGGAGATCCACTCCTCACATCTGATCTCATTGTGACATCAGCTGGAAGTCCCCATTTTATGGTTTCTTAAGATGCTTTGCTATGCTTGATGGCTCCAGATAATCTATCTATAAAAGAAAAAGGATGGCAACATTGACTTCCTAGACTTGAAATCAGAAATACACTGATGTAGAAGTAGAAAGGAGGCTCAGATTATGTGTATAAAATTATTGCCCTTCAAAAACAGAACAGAATAGAACAGAATAACAGAGTTTGAAGGGACCTTGGAAGTCTTCTAGTCTAACCCCCTGCTCAAACAGGAGACCTGATACCACTTCAGACAACTGGCTATCCAGGCTCTTCTTAAAAGCCCCCAGTGATGGAGCACCCACAACTGCTGAAGCAATTTGTTCTAATGGTTTATTGTTCTCACTGTCAGGAAATTTCTCCTTAGTTCTAGGTTGCTTCTCTCCTTAATTAGTTTCCATTCATTGCTTCTTGTTCTGCCTTCTGATGCTTTGGAAAATAGGTTGACCCCCTCTTCTTTGTGACAGCCCCTCAAATATTGGAACAGTGCTATCATGTCACCCCTAGTCCTTCTTTTCTCTAGACTAGACATACCCAATTCCTGCAACCATTCTTCATATATTTTAACTTCCAGTCCCCTAATCATCTTTGTTGCTCTTCTCTGCACTCTGTCCAGAGTCTTAACATCTTTTTTATATTATAGCAACCAAAACTGGATGCAATATTCACTAAAGCAACATTCAGCCGAACCTTTAGCTCTTTGTGACAAATCCTTTAAAAGCCCCCATTCTCAAAATGTGTCAAATTACACTTTGCAGAAATAATTCTGCTTAACAGGAGTGTCTTCAGACATGAACACTTAACAGCACTTTCCAATGCAAATGTGCTTTCAAATATTTCAGATATATCAAGAAAACATTATGACTTGTAAGAAAAGATTTTTTTATTATTATTTAAAGCATCTGTTCAGCCATAACACATTCCTCCTTATCTGTAAATTGACAAACAAAAATTGCTCTTTTTGAAACAAAAAAGTCAGAACTCTCTACCTCAAGGGGAGCCATGACACAATAGTTATGTATTATAAAAACTGTAGGATGCTAGAATTAGCTTCAAGCTCCAGGGTAAAGAATGTGTTGAAGAGAGACTCTGCTGTGGAATTGCAGTTTTATATAGTGGGTGAACCCTGAATTCTCCAGGATTTTTTTTAAAAAAAAAACCTAGGGAAGACAAGGAAAAAACATACAGTACATTGACAACTTACAGTTTGTGACTTGGTTACATTTGCCAAGTTTCTTCAATTCCCTTCCCCCAATGAAAATGTTATCTGCTTCCAGGAAAGAAGTGTAATAATCTAAATAATTTGATTTTGAAGTCTCTGCCGATACTTTTTTTTTCCCTGTCAAGCATAACTGCAGATTTTGGTAACATATGTTTATGTAGACCAGGGTCTCCTAACTTGACAACTTTAAATTCTGTGGACTTCAACTCCCAGAATTCACAAGTTTTAAAGTTGCCAAGTTTGGAGACCCCCGATGAAGACATGTCTAAAGTCTTATTCCCAAGTCCAGTTGTCTACGACCATACACCGTTTCCCCGAAAATAAGACATTCCCTGATAATAAGCCCAATCGGACTTTTGAGTGCATGAGCTAAAATAAGCCTACCCCCCCCAAAAAATAAGCCTACCCCGAAAATATTTAAACACAGGGATGGAAATCATGTAAGACGGCAAGAGGAGCCCCATCTTGCTTCACACGCCCCAAAATAATAAGACCTCCCCGAAAATAAGGCCAAGCGCTTATTTCAGGGTTCAAAAAAATATAAGACAGGGTCTTATTTTAGGGGAAACACTGTAGTTTTCTGGGCTTAGCTGAAGTTGATTCTTTATATCTAATAATAAAACAGTAAACTCCATATCCTAATTTGGGTGCAATCACAAATCAGGATATCTCTCTCTCCCCCCCCTCTCTCTCACACACACACACTCAATATTCTCTATGACACACTAAAAATGTCCAAAAGTTTTCAGCCGAACAATGTAATGTGGAGGAGATGCTCACAATGTAATTATCAAAAATAGTTTGTGTTTCACCTTTGACAAGTTTTCTGCTGGACATTTACTTGCAATTTAGGGTATTACTTGCAATTTAGTTGTAGTACATCATATTCTTGGTAGGTGAATTACTCTCTTCCATTACACCAAATTGCAAGTCATTCTTTCATTTTTGGGTGCTGATGTATTTTAATGCATTTTCCCCCACACCACCTCTTCCCCTCTCCAACCTTCCTTCTTGCAGCCATTCTCTTTGTTTTCAGGAGTGGCACATAGGACACAGACTCACGACAGCTTTGCTTTTCTGGCATATCACCAGTGCTACAATCAACTTCCACAGCAGTCTCCCAGGAGACAAGCCATTTTTGTGTCTGACTTCACAGTTAGCACAAGCTGCAAAGGCTGCATAACTCACAAGACGTGTGCTCTCTAGAGATTTCCAGGTTGGTTTTTACAGAATCAGTGTGTAGTACAAATATAAACATGAAAAGAATAGCACGGGGCTTAGTTGGAAAATATGACCTTCAAATTGCAGGGAAGCGATAGCCAGAACAAAAGGTTAGTGGATTTTTTAAAAAATACACCTGACTCCGCGTGAACTTTTGCTTGGACCTATCGTTGTTTGGCATTTAGGTGATAATGAAAAGAGGATGTGAGAACCGTAAGGCTTTAAAAAAAAAGAAAGAAAGAAATCTTTTGAACAGCTTCCTGTCTCCTGTATGAACTTGCTCGATATCTGGATTTATCATTTGTGGCCCTGGAAGGGTTTTTTTTAATACTTCGAAGATTGGAATACTGTGCAAAGGAAAATCCTTCTCAAGAAGTGGTCCCAAAGGTGCTTTTATTTTAAAAGAAACTGGAATTTCTGATTTTTTTTTTGTTTTGTTTTAAGGTTTTTCACTTCTCATCCAAAAAGCTTCTTCAGTACTAACTAACTGGTGGGGAATGGAAGGGATTTATACTCTCTGTAATCAGCCCGAGGATAAATCCCTTCCATTCCCCAGCACTTAGATAGAACCGAATACGCTTCTTGGATGAGAAGTGAAATGTCTTTTTTAAAAAAAATCAGAAAGTTCAGTTACTTTTAAAATAAAAGCACCTTTGGGACAGCCATGACCTATGTACAAATTAATTAATGTACAAATTAAAAACATGGAACATACTATATATTTCATAATATATTCACCGAGCAGAGAGGAGATTGCAAAATATGTACATTGATAAATGGAATTCATCAACTTGGGTGACTCTTGTTCTAGCTATTGTAATTGATAAATACTTAACATTCATATAACATACTAGAGTGCTTAAAGTGTGTTAACCACATTGGTTTCAAGTGAACCTCACTAAATGAAATGGGGCTCGTTTCAGAATAATTAGGCAAAGGATTGTGCTTTTGAATACATTATAGGATTGTATTAATTTATGACATAGCCCTGGATTGCAAAAGTTTGGGAGAGGGCAAGGATTGCATTCCAAAATACAACTGTTACTGGGACGAAAATGCTTTGATTTCATTCAAACAGTTGTTCTCCGCGCATATAATACTTTCTTTTGTTCATCTATCACATTAAAAATTGCAATTTTCAAAATTGGCACTTCGGGAAGAGTTCCAGAAGCTAGACAACAGGATCTTAAAAATAGTGGGGTTCACATGCAAGTTAGGTACTCCTGACAAAGACTTTGATCATATCTGTCACCCACATCAATTGGAAGGAGTCTGGTAGCACCTTTACCAATCAACAAATTTTAATAAACGGCACAAACTTATAGCTTTCACTCAAATTTGCTAACTGGAAAAAGGTAATACCAGATTTCTTATTTTTTGCTACCATAAGCTAATATGTCTCTTTTCTTATAGTGTAGACTCAACGGCTTTACCTATTTCCATTCCATTCCATTCTATTCTATTTTTTCATAGCTGGCCTGGGGCTGAACTGAGAAGATGTTGGAAGGATTAGATTTGGACTGAGAAACTCTTGCTGAATTTCACTTTCTAGCAACATCGCCTAACAAAGATGCCAGAAACTATAATTTAGCAATATCTGAAAATCCATAGCTTCTCTAGCCATTTTCTATTGGATTTTCCTGGCGGCAGTGACAATTGCAAGAGCAGGCGATAGTCTTAACCCATGCAATATCAGGGCTCCGTGTGCTAAGATCTGCACCTTGTTGTAATTTCTCATTATTTCTGTTGGTTTGGGAAAAGAAACCTATTAACGTTAATAACAAAATGTGGAAACAAGAACTCATGACTAGTTGTTCCGAATAAACTTATTCAGCCCTAATTGTGCTTATCACATTCATGCACACACCTTCAAGGTGACAGCCTCTGGCTTACGTCCAAGCTCCTCTTAACAATATTGAAGCAAGTAAAAACAAACATGAAATCCTGACTAAGACAACAGGTCTATACTGCATTGAGATAAGCTGGGAAACTGGATTTCTTTATTCCGTCCACTGGATGGATAAGCAGCCCTTGTCCGTAGATATATTACTCTGAGTCTTTGGATAGCGAGATGGGTGGCATATAAAACAACGACAAACAACTAAATAAATATCCCTTCCTCCCCCCCCATCTTAAATTAATCTATGTCAAACAGGGGTGAAATCCAGCAGGTTCTGGATTTTAGCGGAAAATTTCTAGCGAAAATTTCTAGCGGAAATTTTGAGTAGTTTGGAGAACCGGCAAATACCACTTCTGGCTGGCCCCAGAGTGGGATGGGAATGGAGATTTTGCAATATCCTTCTTCCAGGAGTGGGGAGGGAATGGGGATTTTGCAGTATCCTTCCCCTGGAGTGGGCAGGGAATGGAGATTTTGCAGTATCCTTCTCTGCCACGCCCACCAAGCCATGCCACACCCACCAAGCCATGCCCACAGAACCGGTAGTAAAAAAAGATGGATTTCACCACTGATGTCAAACCACTCTTGAAATCAGAGTCAGAGAATTATCCTGATTCAGGATGTGAATGAAATGAACTCACAAAGTGAAGAAAATTTGATGTTCAAAAATGCCCCATTTTCCCAGTTAATCTGCATTTTTCTCACTGAGACTGATAGGGCCTAGTACTATGTAGTACTTTCTCTGTGAGCACCCCCACCCTTTGGAATCAACTTCCTTTGGGGCTCCGGTTGGCCCCTGACCTTCGCACCTTCCACCGTGAATTGAAAACCTGGCTATTTATGTCCCCCAGTCTGGACTGATGGGGTAGTATATTTTAAAATTTTTAAAACTTTTCATATTTTTGTGTATATTTGTTGATTTTAACAGTTGCTTGGTCGATTGTTGTTGTGAACCGCTCTGAGCCCTTGGAGATAGGGCAGCATACACATTTTATAAATAAATAAATAAATAAATTTTCCAACGTAATTCCCCAATGGAGCCTCCAAACCTTTCTGCCTGCTTCCAATCATCTCTGGCAAATTATTATTATTTATTTATTTTGCCTTCCCGATGAAAATCACCGTATCCCACATCTCCAATCCCTTTTTGAAAATGATGAAAATTGTCGCCATTGAAAGTTAGGTAAAAATTGATAAGCTGATTGGTCCCGTCTAATGTCATTCTTCTCATAAATACAGGTAGTCCTCAACTTACAACCATAATTGAGCCCAAAATTTTTGTTGCTAAGTGAGAAATTTGTTAAGTGAGATCTGCCCCATTTTATGACTTTTCTCGCCATGTTTGTTAAATGAATCACTGCAGTTTTTAAATTAGTCACACAGTTGTTAAGTGAATTTGGTTTCCCCATTGATTGTGCTTGTCAGAAGGTCACAAAAGGCGATCCCATGACCCTTTGACACTGCAACTGTCATAAATGCATGTTGTGGCCCTCCAGCGGCCTGCGCGGATTGTTGCTGATCCTGACAACGAGGAGGCTGGTGTGGTGTCGCACCAGCAGCCTGTGCAGCCGGCGCTCGAGTCGGACAGCGAGAAGGCTGAAGAAGATGTGGTGCCAGAGGCAGGGATTCAGCCAGGGCCTTCAGAATCTCCAGAGGCTCCTTTAAGTGAAGAGGATGAAGTGGATGAGCCTCTTCTCAATGCACGGGCACGCAGAGCTGCCAAAAGGCAGGAGTGGTTACTCAGGAGGAGGTCTCCTGGAGAGTAAGGCTTGGGGCTAATTGGCCACTCCCTTAGCCTATTTAAGTTTGTACACAGCTTGTAAAAAGCTGCAGGAAACAATGTGTGTTTGTTCGTTCGCTGATCATTGAGTTTGGATTTTCTCTGCAAACTTTGCTTCTGGGCTTTCTCCCAACTCTAGTAAGACTCTATCTTATCTGTGGAATTTCTGGCAGGTTGTTAAGAAAGTTTTATTAACAGCCTGCATTTGCAAAAGACTGCGTTTTGAAGTAAACTGAGTTTTGTTCGGAGTTTGTGTGTGCTACATTCTTTGGGATCCGTAGCTGGGGCAGAACAATGCGAGTCAGTTGTCAAGCATACAAATGTAAATCACGTGACCATGGGGATGCTCCAATGGTCACAAGTGTGAAAAACGGTCATAAGTCACTTTTTTCAGTGCTGTTGTAATTTTGAACAGTCACTAAATGAACTGTTGTATGTTGAGGATCACCTGTATACATATTGCAACATATTAAGACAACGATACCTGGTTACCTACAAAAATATTTGGCTGTTCTGTCCAACAAAATCAAAATATAATAATCATAAAACCAGAACTCAGTATATTGGGAGGGGAAATACTGATATTCTACAATGATTTGGGCAGCAAGAATTAATACATGAATCATTTCTTTGCACCAATTGAATGTGTAATAGTAAATTACAGATATGTTATTTAATCATTTGGTATCTTTAGGGTACAATAATTTTTCCACTTTAAAGTCTGCATCATATAGCAATAGCACTTAGACTTATATACTACTACACAGTGCTTTACAGCCTTTTCTAAGTGGTTTACAGAGTCAATATATTGCCCCCAACTATTTCGGTCTCATTTTACCCACCTCGGAAGGATGGAAGGCTGATCAACCTTGAGCCTGGTGAGATTTGAACTGCCAAATTGCAGGCAGCCAGCAGTCAGTAGAAGTAGCCTGCAGTACGGCATTCTAACCACTGCGCCACCATGGCTCATTGTCACAGTCTTTAGGAAAATATACTGCTCAAAAAAATAAAGGGAACACAAGCAGAAGACATCTGAGATCTGAATGAATGAAATAGCCTTATTAAATACTTTGTTCTTTACATACAGTAGTTTATACACTGCTCAAACAACTAAAGGGAACACAAAACTACTGTATGTAACGAACAAAGTATTTAATAAGGCTATTTCATTCATTCAGATCTCAGATGTCTTCTGCTTGTGTTCCCTTTATTTTTTTGAGAGTGTATATTTAATGCAACCCTTGTGATATTATTTATGTTATGATGTAAAAATAATATTTAGAGAATTGAAAAATTATATAACACATGCACTTTTGGGTGACAGACACTTGCCATCAATTATGACTGCCATTTTTTTCCTCCAGTAGTAATCGCCAACTTTTAAAAGCAGAGTAGTTGTTTAAAATTCTTTTTCCTCCGAAGAGATATTTTTGATGTGACTGCTTTACCCTTGTTAATACTAAGTGCAAAGTTTATCTAATGTAACCTCGCTTTTATGAGTATATAAGCCTATACTGAAGAATAAACAGAAATCTGGAAATGAATAAATGTCTAATCTATGACGGTTAACTCTACAGAAGGTTAATAACATCAAATTCGGAAATATCACGACCTGACTTTAATGAATCAGTAATAGGCTGACATTTGCAATACCATCGATGTGTCTGTGTGTGTGTGTGAGCGTGTGCATGTGCTCACGGGTGTACGTAGGAGCGTGTGTGCATGCATAATAACATCCTGTTTGCAAAGCTCAGTTCACACAATGGAGCCGCTTATCTCGAAGGAGAAAATATGAATGATAAAAGTATGTGGGAGGTTAATAACAAGCCTTGCCTAGGTTTTTATCAGTGGTGGTGAAAAATGAACGAAGAAGTCCTGCCTATTTAATTAGAAAGGGGAGATGAGGAATAATCCATATGGGAGGCATCAGGCAGAAGAGTGTAGGGCTACATGTGGCTGAGTGTGTGGAGTAGGCGGGTGTGTGTGTGTGTGTGTGTGTGTGTGTGTGTGTGTGTGTGTGTGAAGGTTGTTCCCAAGGTTAGTGGCTCTGGTACAATGTAAGATCTGGAATTTGCACGTCAAAGCTTTCTTCCCTTTTTAACACGGTGTCACATAAATTGTTGGCTGTGGGGTTCAAATATCACAGATGTCTACACTCATTTTAAAATTAAAGTTCAATAATCTGTGTGTCACAATCGCCTTCCTCGTTCTGAATTTCCAGAGCATGTCTCAGTGGCATTTGTTATCGTTATCTATCTCCCTTCTTCCTATCCAAATCCTGAACCCAGTTTTGTTTTGTTTTTAAGAAAGACCGCCAGAGTTGCATTTTGCGATGGCTGGGAAAGGTCCATATGGTTCATTCTAATTCTCAGGACTTCTGTGTCTCTTTCTTTTTCATACATATTACATTTTTAACACATAATTAAACAAATGAACCATTGAGTTTAGGGATACTGTTAAGTGTACATAAATCTCTGGATCGTATCCCAATCATATATATTCAAGGCAGGCAAGGTGATCTTAAATACATTGGCCCTGAATCCATGTTCGTGTCACTGTAGAAAATAAGGCAAAGCAATTTTCATTCATTCATTTTATTGATTAGCCCTTGGGCCATATCAAAGTGCAGAGATCCGGAAACAAATTATTACTAAAATTTGATAAAAGCAATTTAAAATGGAATTGGATAAAATACAATTTAAAATGAAATTGGAATAAAATACAGTCTAAAATGAACTAAAATGAATAATTTAAGATTTAGGTAAAATATGATAAAATTATATTTCCCCTACAATCTACCCTCTACACCCGTGATGGCGAACCTATGGCATGGGTGCCACAGGTGGCACGCAGAGCCATATTGGTGGGCACGCGAGTATTGCCCTAGCTCAGCTCCAGTGTGCATGCGCGCCCCGGCCAATTGATTTTCAGGCCTTCCAGTCCCACCAGAAGTTGGGAAAGTGGCTGTTTCTGGCCTCTGGGGGGATGTGGAAGGCTATTTTTGCCCTCCCCAGGCTCCTAGAATTCCTCTGGAGCCTGGAGAGGGGGAAAATGGGCCTACAAGGCCCACCATGCCATCGCGTGTCAAAAGCAGGGGGAAGTGTGGGGGGGTCATGTCCGCATGCACGGGAGGGTGGGGTGCATTGAATTATGGATGTGGGCACATGCACCCGTGACCCCCCCGCTTCCCCAAAAAGGTTAGCCATAACTGCTCTACATTGTCTACAGTCTACAATTTAAGCAATTTTATTTACGTGTAATAGTAACAGAGTAACAGAGTTGGAAGGGACCTTGGAGGTCTTCGAGTCTAACCCCTGCTCAAACAAGAGACTCAACCATTCCAGACAAATGGTTGTTCAATCTCTTCTTAAAAGCCTCCAGTGGTGGAGCGCCCACAACTTCTGGAGGCAAGCTGTTCCACTGGTTAATTGTTCTCACTGCCAGGAAATTTCTCCTTAGTTCTAGGTTGGAATTCTCTTTGTTAAGTTTCCAACTGTTACTTTTTATCCTGCCCTCAGGTGCTTTGGAGAATAATTCATTTGGGGGTCATTTGTTTTATCCCCCAGTCCCTTATTGCTCTTCTCTGTACTCTAGAAAGTCTCAGTATCTTTTTTGTATTGTGGTGACTTGGATGCATTATTCCAAATGTGGTCTTACCACTGCAGTATAAAGCAGTACCTACACTTCACTTGATCTTGATACTATCCCACTTGTGATGCAACCTAGGACTGCCTTGACTTTTTGGCAGCTGCAGCACAATGCTGGCTCATATTTAAATGATTGTCAAGTAGGACACCTTGATCCATCTCACAGTTACTGTTGTTGAGCCTATTTTATATTTGTGTATTTGGTTTTTGTTGTGCATTTGGCTTTTTTGATGCATTTAACTTATATTCCACATTTACCTTTATACAAGGACTCTCCTACTGATTTAAATAACTTGGTAGGAGGAGGAGCCAGTTCTTCTCATATTCAGGCTGGAAGCTATTTAGGGTCTTAAAAGGCAACACCACACCTTAAATTGTGTCCAAGGAGCAGCTGCCAACTATTACAGATCTTTCATAGCAGGCATTGTAAGATCCTTGCATCTTTCTTTTGTCAGTAAAATAAACACCATACTTTTGATCAGTTGAATTTCCAGACTCTTTTCATGGGCATCCACATGTAAAGTGAGAAAATTTTGGTAGTTAAGACAGGATGAGATTACTATTGTTTCTGACTGGTTCAGGAACTTACTCACTGAAAATCCAATGACCACTAGGAGCAAAAGACCATTCCCAAACTGCAAACTTGTCCTTTGGGATGGGCAACATCATTTGAAACTGTTTTCACTTCAATGTCCGAGTCCAGCTTTTTCCTTACTCTTATTGTCCTTACTCTGCCTTGTTAGGATTTAATTCCAGCTTGTTTTTCCTCATCAAGTCTTTTACTAAGTCAAAGGTGCTGATTACTTCTTTGGACTTGGATGTTAAAGAACAAGAAAGTTCAGTATCATCATCAAGCAAGTTCATGTAGGTATTGAATAGTAGAGGAGAGAAGTAAAACCCTGTAGGACACCATAGGTGATAAGCAGTAGTCCACCAGCACTTACTTTCTTGAATCCTCCAAACTGAAAAAACTGGAACTACTGCAAAACAATGTCCCCAAGGTCAAGTCCAGTCAATGACCTAGAAAGATGCCATAATACTCAGTCAACGCTATTGAAAGGTACTGAAAGACTTAGGAGAACTGTATTTTTTAAACAAGTTGTCCCACCACTTGTTCTTCAACTTCTCTGTCAGTCTACTTCCTTGATTGCTGGTGAACGAAAGTTAAATTAAGTGATAATATTAACCCTCCCAGGATATCTCTCTGTTTCACAATTTCACTGTACTGAACCATTCTAACTGGTCGTACCATCCTGGAGATGTTTATAAGTACCATAGTACCAAAGTACCATGTTTATAAGTACCATCAATCTCGAACTTAGCAGAGAGTGATATGTTTTTGGCAATACACATTCTCCTTGACAATGTTCCAGTTGGTAGGCAAGGTGACTTGCTGACAGCTTCCTCAATGACTTGATTTGGGAAGCTGGCAGAAATTGCAAGCTCCGGGCCCTGCTGAGTTGGAGAGAAAATGAAGGGATGCATGGGTTGATCAGTGAGGATGCATGGAACTCTTAGATTTTCAGCCAGAGAGTCAAGAGGCTTCTGAAGCCTCTCCCCTCTAGGGTTGGCTGAAAATTCTGTTTGAGTTTTTGCACAGAACATTTTCAGCCAGCCCTGGAATCAACTGGTCCCCTCTTGGCAGGAGGCAAAGGCTTGTGACCTTCTCTGCTGACTTCCCCATTGACTTTATATGAGGGAGCAGATACAACCTGGGACTCATGCCTGGTTGTTGTGTTGTGCATGAAATCGTAAATCTCTCTAGACTGAGTGCCATCAATATTCAAGTTATCCAGAACAAAAGTTTAGGATAACCCATTGATTAGTTAAATCATTTCTAACTAAGGAAGGCAGATTTTAACAACGGGATGGATGATATGCTAACACTATTGTTTAAGAAAGCTAGGACACATTCAAAGTTGTACAAAACCTCTGGTCAGTGAAGTGAGTTCCTGGCCATACCATGTGCCGACTTTCCACCCCTAACCTGATGCATCGGAGAGTAATTCTTTTAGCCAACTCAATAAATTTACCAAGTTGTGGATTATTTGCTGGCGACTAATGTGATCATAGCAACCACATGGCCCATAGCTACTGTTGTCTTGACTTTCTTGATCTGACTGGAGCCACCGTTTTAATTTTTTTAAAAAAATATTTTACACCTAACAAAGGCAGGGTTTGATTAATTGTGTCTACAATTTTCACCATTTTAACATTTCTGTGTGCCCCTAAAGATAGATAGATTCTTTCCCTCTGCTGTATGTATAAAATGTTTCCTTGCCTTTCCTTGTTTGAACTTATAGCTTTCATTTGGAACAAATGAAAAGTGAATCAGCTCTACTCTGTACATACTTCATAAATTCCAGAACAAACACACACCAATCTTCCCCATGTTAGACACAAGTGTCCCTGTGCCACTTGTCAGAAAGGACTTGATGGGTAGAGATACAGTCAGAGTTGCAGGCATCAGCGTGTTTTTAAGAGCTCACCAGCTTTTAGCCATTCTATATCTAGCTACCTACTTCCTTTTCAGAACAGCTGATGGGGTCAATTTCATATGGAAATGTTTAAAGTAATTTCCCATTACCACCATTCACAATGCAGATGTACTTCGCATTCCTTTTAGACCACAAACCCTCTTCTCTGCAGCCCATGACTCATTTATTTCCACCCCCATCCCCAAAATATCTCTTTGCTGTCATGACATGATCAGGCACAAGGCAAAAATGTCTTTGAAAACAAAACCATTCTTTTTTTTTCTCCCTCTTCCTTTAATATAATCCTTTACATCTGGGAAAGGTCATCATTTTCTCCTCCTAATCATCAGCATCTCCACCGAGCTCTTGAATATTAACTACTGTGATGTATAAATGCAAAATGGAGAAAATGTGCAGTGAGAACAGAAAGGCTTGCCAAACAAGTGCACGGGTGCAGATAAATATATAAATAAATGCCTCATCTGGTGTTTTAAATGAAGTACCAGATATGTGATCAAATCCTTTAAAAAAATTAGGTTGCTTTAAAAATGCAGCCTGCTTAAGCCTGTTGGCGGGTCCTTTCAGCCACAGCCATTACCAGTGCCTGGTCCCATGGAGGTGGGAGGCAAGATCCACTATGAGATCGATCGGATACTAGACTCCCAATTACATAGGAGTCAGTTGCAGTATTTGATGCAGTGGAAGGGGTTCCCTGATATAGAAGCCTCTTGGGTGGCAAGCGGAGACATACGGGCGGCCTGTCTGCTCCACAAGTACCATAGAAAATATCCTTACAAACTGGGAGGGCCTATGGGACGTCGGATAGAATGCCCTTTTGCTAAGTATCCTCACTATCTGTGCTTACTATCTTCCAGGTGCGGCCCTGGCGAGAGGGGAGCTGCCTGTCACACCTCGAAGTTTGCTCACCGGGTGGGGGGGAAGGTCCTGGTGGTGGGGGGAACATCCGTGATGCCAGCGGCTGCAGCCATACTCTGGAGAAGCCAATCAGCTGTGTGCCTGGTGGCAGCCAGCAAAACACAAACAGGATGCCCGATGCTAAACTGTGTAACTAGAAGCCCGACAATCAGTTGTGCAGCCACGCGGAGCCAGACAGCCAATTTCCATCATAGCCTGCATCGGTGGAGGGTGTGGCCTGCCTATTTAACAGCGCTGAGAGGTTTAATTCCGGATTGCATTTGTTTCATGCTGTGCTTTCTGAAGCTCATTTGCGTGCCTGAGTCTGGTTTAATAAACCCAGTTTTGTTCACACGCCTGGCGTTGTTACTGCTGGGGGTAGGTCTGGAGCTTGGACGACTTGAGAGATATGCTGTAGGATGAATTTTCTTTATTTCACTGTGGTGACTGTACCATCTCGCCTATGATTTAGAACAAGCCTTCTCCCACATCTGCCATATCTTTTCAACTAAGAAAATAGTGTAGTTAAATCTGAGGCAGATATCGAACTTAGTCATAGCTCAAGCATCAGTTTTAGAGTTCAGAGGTTTTCTTCAAATCTAATGTTTGGGAAGACAAACCAGAGTTTGTATACGATACTGTACTAGAGTAGAGTAGAGTCAGCTGAATATAAAGCCAAGTGTATGTTTACATCACCTCTTATACAGCTCTACAAAGTTCTCAGCTTGTCTTTCCAAATAACAAACAAGAACTGGAGATATAAATATATTCATGAAAATTGTCAGCTTTAGCCCCTGGCATACTATTGCTCTCACAGAGAAGGCATTTGAACTGGGGAAAAAAAAAACAAGTCAGGAGAAATTCGTGGTTAGGAGATATCTGAGGATGTGATTAAGAAAAAGTTATGTTGGCAGCAGTGACAATGCAGGCAACGCTCTGCCTGGTTTTGATGTTTGCCATCTTGACTTTTTTCTTTTTTTAACCATATCCTGTGATTACTTCTGCTTGTGGATTTTGAAAGAGAGCAATGTACGTAAAGTGGTGATGCTTTTTCAGTGTTATGAATTCAGGATCTCCTGAGGATTTGGTTAGTAGATATATGGCGATATTTTTTTTTTAAAAAAAACCTCACTTATATGATTATTGTGTTTCTTTTAAGCTAAGGTGAATGTTTCACAACCTCAGCAACTTTAAGACATGTGGACTTCAATTCCCCAAATTCCCCAGTCAGTGTGAGGAAGATTTACCAAGACTGAGGAACACTAGACTAAATTGTGATCTCATCTGAGTACTGTAAAATAGAGTTATAGATAAAGGAAAGAGGTGTAGTGGCTCAGTAGCTTAAAGACACTGGAGATGGTCTTTATTCCAGTGGTTCAAATCCTAGCAGTGTATGACAGAGTGAGCGCCTGTAACTTGCCTCAGCTTCTGCCCACCTAGCAATTCGATATCCCAAAGGTGCTTTTTCAAGAGGCAACTGGACTGTCTGGTTTTTCTTTGAAGGCATTTCGCTTCTCATCCAAGAAGCTTCTTCTGCTCTGAGAAGCTTCTTCTTGGATGAGAAGTGAAACGTCTTCAAAGAAAAACCAGAAAGACCAGTTGCCTCTTGAAAAAACACCTTTGGGATAACCATGACCTGGATGACTGAGAATCTCCATAGACATTTAGCAATTTGATAGCACATTACATGCACGTAGATAAATAGGTACCACTTCGGTGGGAAATATAGTGGCATTTCAACAGTGATGGTCAGACCCCTGCTGGTGCTGGACCTGCCCAGATGTGAAGCCAACTGTGAGGTGACATTGGTGGTGAAAAAAGGCCCTAGATCAGGGGTCACCAACCTTTCGGACCTCAGGGACCACCAAATTCATAATTTTAAATCCCGTGGACCACTAATATGAATTTTTTAAAAAGATAAATAGTATTTAGTGCAATATTAAAAAAATGAATATTTTTTCTGCAGACCACCAAAATTTTCTCAAGGGCCACCAGTGGTCCACAGACCACCAGTTGGTGACCACTGCCCCAGATGACACCACAGGATGACACTCATCTTTCTGGTGCACACCTAGTTTGCCCCCTGTGGTGCACTCTGGATAAGCACATGAGTGTGTGAACTAAATGGACTAACACTCTTTGGCAGCCAAATAACTACTTTATATTAACACTGTAGCTTCTTGGCTAATTGCACCATTGCCATATGTTAAATAAATAAATAGACAGCGAAAGAATATGTTTAGTGAATACTTCACATCAGGAGTGCTGGCACTCTTTCCATTACATTTTCTTGGACTCTTTGGGTCCAATTAACTATCCAGTGGCTATCAATATGAAAAATAAACAGGCATTACAATATTATCAGCTTTCAATGAGTTCTATTTGGGGTGGGATGGCAACCCTCCCTCGCACTTCTGTTTTTTCTCACAGTCAGAGAAATCTCTATAGAGATGTGGTTAAAAGTTACCTCTCAGCACTTCAGAGCAAATTTTATCACAGTAAGCCTTGTGGGTAGTTTAATCCCTGCCTCGAGGAAATGAACATCGCTTGGCAGAAACTGCTGGGTTGAAAAGTGGGACTCTGGTGTTTCATCGCAAATGCACAAAGCTAAAGGAGCCAAAGGATTCTCTCACTTTTCCAAATGAACCTGGGTTTGTATAATTAACATTTGCCATTACTGCAGCTATTTTTAGGTGGTGCACTCAATGGAGCTATTAGGGCTCTCTCTTCGATTGAAAAGCATTTTCACATGATTTTTGCCCCCCCCCCCCAAAGTTATTATTTCTAAGAAAATAAGTACAGATTTATTTTCAAAGAAGTAGGTGGGTTAGTCTCTTCAGCAGCAAAAGAAAGGAATAATAATAATTTTAAAAAGGACCAAAAAAGCTCCCCAAGGAAGCTTTTAGCCCTTAAAGCAGATTAAAGGTAAAGGTAAAGGTTCCCCTTGCACATATGTGCTAGTTGTTCCTGACTCTAGGGGGTGGTGCTTATCTCTGTTTCAAAGCCGAAGAGCCAGCGCTGTCCAAAGACGTCTCCGCGATTATGTGGCCGGCATGACTAAATGCCAAAGGCACATGGAACACTGTTACTTTCACACCAAAGGTGATCCCTATTTTTCTACTTGTATTTTTTACATGCTTTCGAACTGCTAGGTTGGCAGAAACTGAGACAAGTAATGGGAGCTCACCCTGTTATGCGGCACTAGGGATTCGAACCTCTGAACTGCCAACCTTTCGATCGACAAGCTCAGCGTCTTAGCCACTGAGCCACAGCATCCCTTATTAAAGCAGATTGGGCAGTTGATTTTCCTAAATGGCCACATGAGAAACTGGGACTGTTATGGAGGCCCACCTCCATCCCCCAGTCCTGCTACTGTCTCCCATCCACCACATCCCCCATCACAGGCCAAACAGGGACAGTCCAATAGCCAGATGTGGTCTGCAGACTATAAAATCCCCAGGTTTGCCTTAAAGGCTAACAAATCTATAATGGTATAAAGCTTTCCTGTACATCCATAAATTTCTAGAGAGCACCCAGGAGGCAAAAGTCTGTTTTGCCACCAAATACAAACATAGACCTTCCGTTGAGTCTTATGTCTTGAAAACATTTTCTTTTTCTTATGAGAAAGACTGAGGAATAATCATTCCCTCATATTCAGACAAAATATTTGCTCAGTTGCTAGACAGAACACCACACACATAAAAAGGTTCAGCCTTGGTCTGTGCTACATAATCAAGCTAGGAATGATCAGCTCTCTTAGGAGGCCAAGGCTGGATTGGATGAATAAATCCAAACTGTTAAATGTGCGTGGTGGGGGAAATCATCTATTAAAGTTATAATGTCCCAGCAGTTTTAATGGAGAACAATTAAGCACTTGCTCTTTCCTCCTGCTGTTGTTTTTAACTTTAGATGGACTGGGCCTACAGTGTTAAACACCAGCTTGTTATTTATTTGGAGTCTGTTTTCTTTTAGATAAATATATTCCTCTATGGTTTAGGCCCCTGGCCAATCTGTTTACAGTTACGTTGACAGTTACGTTTTAAAAAACTGAAAGTAATTCCTTAACATAAGAATTAAAAATTCTGAAATTGATGTTCCATCTAGCTACATTATATGCAGGGGACTCCACGAAAGGATTTAGAAAAAAATCAAGATGGCAGCCACAGATGTGCAACCAAAGCCCGGTACATTTTTACATGCTTTCCATATGATGAATGCAAAAACAGGGTCAATTACATGGGCATAGCTGCCATTTTTATTATTTTTTTCTAACCACCTCTGCGAAATGGTCTATGTTTCAGATTCAAACATCTTTCTTTACAATTTTTGGGAAGTTTCCTAGTCTTGCAGTTGGTTGGCTCTTCTTGATCATTCAGTTGGCCATAAATGTTTAAACAAAATTCATCTTTAAGGTTAAGCAGAACTGACAATAACATGAAACAAAGAGCGATCTGTGAGAAAGTATTGTGAATTATTTGCGGAGGTGTCTCAGGGGATCAAGTAGGTGGTAGCAAGAACTCCAACAATTTCTCAGGAACCTACCCATATCCGTTAATTTGCTGTCTGCAGTGGAGGATGGCCTCTTCTTGCTATTAAAAAGAAGATTCAACTCGGCCAATCCATTTGAAATTCCCATATGGAATTATACATAGCAGGATTAAAAAGAATTTTCTCAAATATGCTTTTGCAGCTAGCAGCATCTGGTTCACCTTGGGTGAGCTAAATAAGATTGCTCTTGGTTAGTAGTTTGATGAGAGATCACTAGGAAATTCTAGGATTATAGATTGTTAGGTGCTATAAAAAATAATCCCAGAGGATGACATCTCAATCATTTTTGTATTGCTTTCAAGAAAATTATGATATATTAATTAATGTACTCACCAAATTTGGGGAAACCTCAAGGGCATCTTTTCCATTTTTCCTAGATATTAAAAATAAATTTTGTTAGAAAGAGGAGGGAAGGAGGGAGGGAGGGAGGGAGGGAGGGAGGGAGAAAGGAAGGAAGGAAGGAAGGAAGGAAGGAAGGAAGGAAGGAAGGAAG
>WNWU01000063.1:15958397-15990701 GCA_012654045.1 Ptyas mucosa
AGGAAGGAAGGAAGGAAGGAAGGAAGGAAGGAAGGAAGGAAGGAAGGTTTTCTTAGACCAATCATCTAATGCCCAGCGTCAAGCAAGTTTCCATGGCCAAGCATCATCCGAGAACCGCCTGCTTTCCCAATTAATTTCAAAGAGAAGCAAAATATGCATCCTTTATGTTTAGTTTTCCCCTATATACTTCTTATCTATGTACTTCTTATAAGTGCACATAGAGTGTGCAAAAAGTCTATGTTTTAACCCTCCGCTATTCTTCCTGACCATATTTTTTCATTATTTTTTGCTCATTTCAAAAGAATCTTATCTTTAAATAAAAATGGAACTGCCTAAAACATTAAACAGAAATATGTGTTGGGTCTTATCAAAGTTCCTGCAAGCCCCTAGTTCCAAGGTTTAATTACTTTATTTATCAAATCTCTGGGTTGAGCTTAATGTTTCTCTTAAGGGAAAATGTCAAATGTGTTTCAAAAGAATGCATTTTTCCAAACAGCGTTAGGCCAAATCATAGTCTGCAATCCTGCTTCTAATCATAATTTGCACAGTATTTTTTTCTTACGGTAAGTTATCATAACATGGGAATATAAATTATATACAACAATGTGAAGTCAGAGCGGTCGGTTCTTCAGCTGGTGTTGGCTGAATAAACATCAATATCCAAGATATTGTAATACATGCAAATCCAAGCTCTGTGGAATTTTTTAATTGACAAATGCAAATTTTGTCAAAGTGCAGATTTTCTAAGTGCTGTCCAAGGCCTTTTGGCATGACACCTATATCACTGGAATCACCACTTCTGGTTTATGCCACAATCTTGCTCAGATCCTTGATTTTCAGATCTTGATACTTAGTGATTTTGTCCAATTGTTTGTCTTCTATCTACTATCCCCTACTATTGCAACATCAATTATCCATACAGTCTTCTTTTCAACCACAGTTATATCTTATATATCATGTGCCAAGTATCAGTTATTACTATTATTTGAATTTGTATGCCGCCATGCTCCTAACAACTCTAGGTGACTCACAATCATAAAATAATACCAATTGTGCTTTTGAGACAAGAAATAAATGTTCAAGAGTTTCTGAAATAGCTGTCATCCTATCTCGTACTGACCACTAGTTTTACTAGCCTGATTGTTCATCACATCCTTTAAAAAAATGGAACACATTGATAAACAGAACCAACAGAACCACATTGATAAACAGAACCAAATAGGAAACAATACTTCATTGTAAACGTTATATCCTTTATGTAGCACAAGGCACAATATGGTGAAATTAACTTCTCTGTTAGGAAATGTTGATACATTGGATTCAGAAGAGCATATTTCCTGAAATCTCTCCCTAGAATGTGGTATTTTTATTTATTTATTATGTGAGAGTAGCATATATTTGTTGCTTAAGCATAATTTTAGTGGAATAACTATATAAATATTAAGCACATTCATGACATGATAACAAAAAACAGTTATTCTTTCATTATTTCTTTGTTAAATTGAACCAATGTTTCCACTCAGCTGCGAAAACTCATTTAAAAACAAACATTTTGGATTCTACCTACGATATCTACTAAATGTAATGGCGTTCTACAGTGAAATGTGAGAGATGCAGCCAACTCTTTGTTTATGCCAGCATGAATATGAAATTCATCTAATATAAATACAGTGAAGTTGCACTGGGGTAGAATAAAGTAAAAAAAACTCTTGAATTTAAAAAAATGCAAATCATATTGCCACCAACAATATTTTAACTGTTTTAAAATTATGGCTGGATAATATAAGACCATAGCATTACCTACCTATAAAATTGTGTTTTGTAAATTGTATTAACAAAATCCCTAAACTTTTCTTAAGATTTGTGTTGGCTCTTGGCAGATACCAATTCTGAAGAGATCGAAATCCTAGAATTTGTATTTGTCTTCCAAATGCCACCACAGAGATATCTGGAAGCAGTGGCTAAATATAGAAAGCTATCAAATTTCCCACAATGTTCTTGAGATAGATCAGTGGGAGTTTGAAAGGTTTAAATAAGTAGATGCTTCTTGGACCCAGCTATTAACACCAGATATGTTCATAACCTTTTACCAATCTCTGCTAGATTCTCCTCCCCAACTCCAGCTCTAACTCTAAGCAGCAGTAAAACAGTATTGTGTTGGTTTGATTTATGTTCCTAGTCACATATCACTAGGATCACTCTTCCTCTGCTCATTACTCTACGTGAGAAGGGATTTCTACTATTCTTTCTATTTACCCTGGCTAGAAATCTTTTGCAGGCTGGCAGGTTGTGATATTGTATTTTCAGCCACCAAATCCTGGAGCTGTATGTGCCAAGAAGACATGTCTCTTTTTGTCCCTTCTTCCAAAACTCTAGTATTTTCCGATATAGAAAGACCCCCCCTGTAAGGCCCAAAGGATGTCTCTTGGAACAAAATCTAAGTTTTATACAGTGGTGGGTTTCAATTTTTTTTACTATCGATTCTGTAGATGTGGCTTGGTGGGCGTGGCATGGCTTGGTTGGCATGCTTGGGGGACATGGCAGGGGAAGGATACTGTAAAATCTCCATTCTCACCCACTCCATGGGAAGGATACTGCAAAATCCCCATTTCTTCCCGATCAGCTGGGACTTGGGAGGCAGAGAATAGATGGGGGCGGGGCAAGTCAGAGGTGGTATTTACCGGTTCTCCGAACTACTCAAAATTTTCATTACCAGTTCTCTAGAACTGGTCAGAATCTGCTGAAACCCACCTCTGGTTTTATATGAAAAAATGCTTCCCGAAGGAAGGCATACAAACCAGCAACCCAAGAAGCATGGCAGCTATTAGAGATTGGAGAAAGGGAGTGCTACAATAATGCACACTGGCCAGTTGGAAAAGCAGTAGGAGCTACAATTAAATGAAGGTCTGCAAACAGAGCTTCAGCATTGCTTCTGCTGGCAGAAATCAGAAAATGTCACCTCTGAAGTGGGGCAAGAAAACGCGGTCACAGCAGTCTTTTCAGTGTGCCAAGAGGAAGTTGAAGATGACAACTGTATGTTGTCCTCCTCAGCAAATGGTTTTAGGGGCATCCTTGCATTGTCACAAGCAGGATATGTGCTTTTCCCTTAGGCCTATGTTTACATTTGGACTTGTGCTGGTAGAGGTGTATGCTAGAACTATTCCACATAACCTCTTTCAAAATGAATAGCTATGAAGTTTTATTTACTGGCAGAAATTTAATACCACAGGCCTTTCTAGCAGAAAAGAGCCCAGGTTTGGTGGTAGGTCTCACTACAATCTACAAATAAACACTGCAAATAAACCAGATTAAATCCCTAGCATCTTATAATGGAGCTAAGGCAAATCTGTGTTTGGAATATGGAGGATGGCTACCAGTAGATTTGCTGAATCCGATGGACCCAAGGGCTAAATCTGAAACAGAGCTTTTCCCTTTTTCCTGGAATGTAGGAAATTATTCTTTTTTCATTCCATCCATTTGGCTAGGTTAGTCTCTTTGGCATAAAATAAATAGTAGCTATGAGTTAGAGAGAAAGCAAATTTTGTCCAATGTTGTACTCCAATACCAAAAGAGACATACTGAAGAAATGAAGAAAAAACAACCGCACAACACAATTCTACACAGACAGCTACAGAGCAGGGGTGAAATCTACTTACCTTCCCTACCGGTTTGGAAGTGTGCGTGCGGACCCTCTGTGCATGCACAGAGGGTAAAAAACAGGTTAATTCCTGGTTAAAACCAGGAAGTAACAATGACCGGGTGGGTGGGCGGAGCCTCACGCTACCATCGCTACTGGTTCTCTGAACCACCCGCCACCATCGCTACTCATTCGATTGAACCGGTCCGAACTGGTAGCATTTCACCCCTGCTACAGAGAAAGAATTAGTGTTACCAAGATTGGTAACAATTCTGCTATTAAATAGTGAAGTTAGTTGAACTGAATAGAAAGGACAGCACAGAAGCACAGGGAAGAGTTGTTCTATATCTGACAGTGCGCAGGGATAAACACCTCCTTTGTGTTACCGAATCTTCCTCCTAACAACAAAGTCATTATACAATACGGAGTCTTTTACAGTGAGTGTCAGTAATAAATGTAAATAACAAGATTATGGTGAATGAGGATAAACGATTTCTAAGGCACAGATAAGAGATATTTGCTAAACATGTAGGATGAGAGACTTGTCTTCCAAACAAATCCTCTCCCTTACAGTAATGGATTTTTGCTTAGGTTGTGCTTAATATCATTGCTAAGTAAGGGTCCAGCCAGACTGTTTTTTCAGTGCAGAGTTGACTAATCCTGGATGGATGGATGGATGGATGGATGGATGGATGGATGGATGGATGGATTTATTTAGGCTATTCATCTCAACCTACAGTAGTGGCCAAAATTGTGGAAACCTTTTGGGAAAAGTGTATTTTTGAGGTTTGATGACTAATAACTTTTTTTGGAGTTTCAAGATAGTCATATTCCACTGCTGGAATGACCTAGGAATAGCCCAGATCTTTAACCCAATGACTAAAGAAATTTGTTAGTCAGAAGCAACCCAGTAATAAAACCCAGTTAATAGAAGCAATCATTCGATCTTGGTTTCACATTATAACAGCTGCAGAACTAAAAGACTTGGTTCACTCCATGGGAAGACGTTGTAAGGCTGTAATTCATGCTAAAGGTTACCCAACTAAGTATTAACTGACATGGTGATAATTTTTGTATATCTCCTTTTTTCTATGGTGATACTTTTTGTATATCTCACTTTTTTCTACGTGTTCCACTTTTCTTCTTTATACAGTAACTGCTATTCTAATAGCAAATCCTTCATAACAGTTATTGCATTACATTCTTGATTAAATTATCTTTCCAATGATATATAATTTTATGGTACTGCTCCCCAAAAAAGTGGTGTTATTAGCTAGTTTTAGAAAATATACTTTCCCCAAAAGGTTTCCACAAGTTTGGCCACTACTGTAATGACTGTGCTCATAAACAATACAGAAGACATAAAATATGCAACTGAGGTTCCAAACCAAATCGATCATACCGGTATCAGTTCCCATGTTGGCCTCAATGAATGGGGGAGAGATTGTATATGTCTTCCAGGAGATCATAAAGTTGTCCCCCAAATTCAAGCAATTTAATCCAATCCTTTAAGTGACAAATTCACGAAGGAGTCTTTATGGGACTTTGACTAGACTCCAGTCTCAGGAGGGAATTTGATATGCAGTCAGAAACTCACAGTACAGCACTCTCAAAAATTTAAGCTGGACTCCCTCTATGGAGGTTAAGTCACATAAACAGGTCTGCTTATCACACAGCAGGTGGCTAATGATCTTAGTGATGAACATTTTCAGTTGCAGCAGGAATATGGTTATTGCGATTGTGGCTGGCAAAACTCAGAACTGCAGTTGAAAGTTTATGGACCCTGGTGATGACATTCCTGTGTCGTTATTTCCAGGTTGCCAAGATTTGGAAGTGCAATATTCCAGAAGAACATTTTTGAAGAATCATACACAGTTGAAACACAACTCTGATGAATTCACTGATACTCACAAAGAGCAGACCAACAGTGCAGGTCTTTTAAATTGCCTGAGATACCATGGGCCAAAAATTATGAATAACATACAATGCCTCTTGCTATAGGTAACAGAAAGGATATGATTAAATATTGAAATACCTTAATAGAGAAGTGCAAAAGTCATTAACTCCAATGGCTAACAGGCCTCTTGGAGAAGGCAACCACTTTCCATTTCTAACTGATGACTAATTGCTCACCATTGCAATAATGGGCAGGCGTGTGGAAGCCCCATCTCAAGGCCACTAATGACAGGGAGGGGATTACTGCATAGTGAGCATATGAAAAACCAGAAACAGAACTGAAGTTTTAATGTAGAGAGATTAAACTCAGCTTTTATGAAACCTTGGGCCAGCTGGGGTAACATAAAATTTAAAGAGAAGAGCTGTTATCATGGAGGCCTATCTAAAGATTTGAAAGATTTGACTGAAATGCAAACCTGAAGTCTGGATTTTTTTAAAAGTTTATTCAAACTATTATTCAAACATAGAAAAAGCAAAAACTTTAGCCTCAAGTTTAAAGTAGGATTTGCAATCAACTAATTGTTTCACATTTCATTGTGAACAATATTTCCTTTCTTTTCAAGTAGGACACTGTTTCATAAGTACAAATTAGTATCATATTATTTACTTGCTATTAACTTTCAGCTCTAGTTAATAATACGCATGTACAGTATATGTATAATAGTCTACCTTCATCTTCAAGGTATAAGACCGTGATGGTGAACCTATGGAACGCGTGCCACAGGCGGCACGCAGAGCCATGTTGCCTGGCACGCCAGTTCAGCTCCGGTGCGCATGCGTTGGAGTCTCTGGAGGCTGGGGACAGCAAAAAACGTCACTTCCTGTTCAACCAGAAGTTGGGAAATGGGCTGTTTCAGGCCTCCGAGGGGATGGGGAAGGCTGTTTTCGCCCTCCCCTGATGCATAGAGAGGATCTGGAGCCAGGTGAGAAAGAAAAACCTACCGGCCCATCATGTGCTAGGAGTGGGGGGAAGGGTATTGCATGCGTGGGGCGGGGTGCATAGAATTATGGGTGTGGGCACACATGGATGCGAACCTCCACCGCCCCCCCCCTTTCTTGTCACGTGATGGCAAAAAGGTTAGCCATCACTGGTATAGGAAGTGAAGGTACCTATATTTCTTAATTTTACAGTTAAGCAAGGACTTGCAGATATCAGTGGAAATCCCCCCCCCCCACTTTCAGTCTTGGGCAGATCAAGTGGCAATTGCCCTTAATCTATGTTGTATTCAAATAAAATCTTTGATCTTTTCTGCTACTATCTTCAACCTCTCCAAAGGCTTCTGAATGAATAAATCTAAACTCTAATCCTCCTCCTCCTCTTCAGCAGTCTTTACTGGAACATGTCTTCAAATACTTTGTGGACTTCAGGCCATTTTATGAGCCATTGCGCTGTCCCACTCTCACACATAACTGTAGTTTAGTGAGTTTATTAATAATCCCCCACAACTCCCTTCATCAGAAATCCAGAACTGTCCCAATTAAGTTCAGCCACAAGCAGATCAATGCTAGTCCACAGAGCAATGGCCAACGAGTCCATAAAGTCCTTGAAACCTGTAGAGATTCTCAGTCATCCAAGTCATGGTTGTCCCAAAGGTGCTTTTTCAGGAGGCAACTGGACTTTCTTCTTTTTTTATTTTGAAGATGTTTTGCTTCTCATCCAAGAAGCTTCTTCAGTTCTGATAGGATAGTGGGGAATGGAAGGATTTCTATTCCTTGCAGACAGCTGGTAATTTGGATCCTGGGGTTTCAAACTCGCGGCATCATGGCGACATCACGTGATGTATCAGGACATTTTTCAACTTTTCTAAACCGGGCATGGCCATGGCCAGTATGTGACGCATACAGCCCACGGACTGGGAGTTTGACACTCTTGTTTTAGAGGGTCGTTGAAGCACTTGGAGATACTTGAAAGTTTTCCAATCAAAATAAACCCACCAGGCAAAATAAAATCCACAATCCAAGAAGGTTCATGAGGCAAGAAAAGTCCAGAGTTGTCAAGGCATGGCGTCAATCCAAAACAAGGCAAGAATTCCTCAGCCAGCATGTCATGTAGTTTCCCTTCCTTCTAGTTAAATTTGTTTAGAATTCTTCCTACTAATTACTTGCCATAATTTATATGGTCTCTGGTTTTATTATTTTAGTTTTCTTTATCAGTGAGTTTACTGAAATGCAGCCATAATTGGCAAACATGTGTGCTCTGATAAGTAACTTATTAAGGCCTGATTAATTCTGCCTGATTGATTACAGCTGGAAGGTCTGTCCTGGGATAAAAAAAACAAACCCTGACCCTTTAATTAATCTGAATGTTTCTATCTACCCATCATTTAAATATACCCAAAACAACTCAGATTTAATATTACTTAAACCGATGCTTGATTTGTTTATGACACGGCTTCTGGTTCTGTGATGGGATTTTATTCCCACTGCTGTTCGGGAACTAAATTTCCTTTGCTGTTTCTAAAGAGCCTCCTTATGTTTAATTATTAGTAGTTATATTAGATTGTGCTTTTTTATTGTCTTCCCCGCCTATGCTTTCCAGATTTGCTGACAGAAAATCTCCTTCATGGACCAATGAGCTAAATTATCTTCATTCTTAGCATATCTACTCTCTCTCTTGAGTCTTAGCATACTGTACATCTCACTAGGGAAGTTGGCATTCAGTGAGGCTCTTGGCAACACTAATGCCAATAAAACTGTGAGGATATGCCTATCAAATCCCCAGGAACAGAGAGAAAGGTTTTCCCTTGATAGCCTAAATGTCATCTCCCACAACTGATTATTGCTTAGCAACAGCCAAACAGGGATAGCTTGCTCACTCTGGATACATGTTAGGAAGCACCAGATATACAAACAGCAATAGCACTTAAACTTATATACCACTTTACAGTTCTTTACAGCCCTCTCTAAGTGGTTTACAGAGTCAGCATATTGCCCCCAACAATTTGGGTCCTCATTTTACCCACCTCGGAAGGATGGAAGGCTGAGTCAACCTTGAGCCTGATGAGATTTGAATTGCAGGCAGCCGGCAGTCAGCAGAAGTAGCCTGCAGTACTGCACTCTTGCCACTGTGCCAGTGTCTCAAAGCTGGAGGATTTGGAAGAAATGGTTTCTGACCCTCTACCACGGGTATCAAACTCATGGTGTCATGTTTCCGCTACATGACGTTTCATGGCATTTTCTCCATTCGTGGTGCTGGGGTGAGTGTGGCCTGCATATCCGGCCCGCGGGCCGCCAGTTTGACATCCCTGTTCCTCAACTCTGATAACTTTAAGCTGTGTGGACTTCAACTCTCAGAAGTCAGCATGTTGGCTGGGGAATTATGGGAATTGAAGTCCACATATCTTAAATTTGCCAAGGTTAAGAAACACTGCCCTAGGGATAGCAAACTAACTTTCTTAAATGTTATACAGATATATAGATTACATAGTTTGTCTATGAAATTTGATACCAGAACATGTTCTGAAGGAACAATGTATTTAATATCTCAATAGTGTAGTTTCATTTTAATTATTTGAATTCTGATTTTGTTTCTAAACTACTGAGAGAGGTTGATATGCTGTGATTTAAGATCTGCGAGCTTGTATAAAACATGTACGTTATTGGGAATACAATGTACTGCGTATCTCCCTCTAATCCTTTGTGTAAAAATGTAAGACATAAAGTAAAATAAATTGTTTGGATGTTTTTACAGCTTCATGTGAGGTATTTTTAATGATCACATTTGCTAGACAGACCTGTTTATTTGAACTGAGCAAGAGTAGAAATATCAATGACAGATGTTCTGCCGAACTGAATGCTTCAATGATATTATAGAAATAAAAATTAAGAAACAATTGAATGACTGAAGTATAAGTGCAAAGAAAATAAACCTATACATAAAAATATAGGATCCAAAAGTATCCATTAGTCTTGAGGCATATTGATTGATTGATTGATTGATGTGCCATCAAGTCATTCTTCTTGTTGTGCCATATCTGTCATCAGATGTTGGCGATCATGTTGGCAATCCTGTTTTTGTCAACAGCTGTATGAAAAAGTGCTGCTGAGTTTTGTTCAAACCAGTCCCTTAGGTTTTGAAGTCATGATGTTCTTTTTCTGCCTGGACCTCATTTCCCTTCAATCTTTCCCTGGAGGATTAAGTGAAGTATGAAGTATTTTTTTCTGGGTGTCGCATCACATGTCCAAAATATTCTAACTTTCGCTTTTTAATGGCTTTGATTATTTCCCTTGGCTTTCCCAGGCAGTTTATCACCTCCTCATTTGTGATTTTGTTAATCCAGTTTATACGTAACAGTCGTCTGTAAATCCACATTTCAAATGCTTCTAGTTTCTTCAAATGTTTTCTGTCAGAGACCAACTCTCTACTCTGTAGAGCAAGATAGAAAAGATGTAACATCTGACAAGACTGATTTTCAGTTTAGGCTTATGTCGTGACTGCAGAAGAACAGTCATTGACCAAGTCATTGTCAGCTCATGTTAATCACATTTTCCCATGACAATCTGTTTCTAACCTTCTTCTTCCTCTCTTTCAGTGGTACCCCCAATATTACTATAATTGAAGCAACAGAAAATTTCAGGCACCTTGTCAAAATTTAATCTGGCCATTCAAAGCAGTCATCCAGTGAACTCCTTTTGAGAGGACTCAATACAAGGTACATGAGGTATGGACAAAATAATAGGCTTTCTTTGTGAACCTCTTTGGCCATTCTCCAATCTCAGGTTCCTAGTTCTAGTCCATCTTGCAATTCACAAGAAATATGAAAAAGTACTTCTCCATTGTGCCTTGCATTGAAATGATTGTGGGCATCGTGCAATAATTATCTGTATTAGTTTGATACTTGTATATTCCAGTTATGCATTTTTGTTCTCAATCATCCCGACTCCTTTAGGATAGGGCTGGTTTATAATTTTTTTAAAAAAACTAAATGAAAGTGTAAATAAATAACTAGTTAGTAGCATTTCATTAACTGAATTTCATTTAAGTTCCGTATATACTTAACTTTTGTTGTGGGTTTGACTACTTTTTTGTATACTCCACCTTGTTTTGGAACGTGGCCTCCAACATGTCATCAAAACCCAAAGGAATACAGAATCATCCATTTGTATGAAATTTAGCTCCTCAGGTCAAACCCCTGTTCAATGCAGGAATCCAAATTAAAGCATAGATGTCTCCTTAGCTTCCATTTGAATGCATTCAAGGACTTATTTTCCAAAAACCTGGACATACCTGCTGTATAGCAACACTTTCCCTATTATCTGCCTCAATTAAGATGGATATAAATGAGCCACGGTGGCTCAGTGGTTAGAGTGCAGTACTGCAGGCTACCTCTGCTGCCTGCCGGCTGCCTGCAATTTGGCAGTTCAAATCTCACCAGGCTCAAGGTTGACTCAGCCTTCTATCCTTCTGAGGTGGGTAAAATGAGGACCCAGATTTTGGGGGGCAAATATGCTGACTCTGTAAACCACTTAGAGAGGGCTGTAAAGCACTGTAAAGAGGTATATAAGTCTAAGTGCTATTGCTATTGCTATATAAATGTTTTTTTCTGGTGAGATGGGTCTATGAGGGCAACCTGGTCTACCCAACTATGGGATGGAGCATACTGCTTCCACTTTCTCCTTTCAACCCCAATCCAGGAGGTAAAATATGAATTCAATGCTAAGATGGATATATAGTAGTTTACAATGTTATGCATATTCAACTCAGAATAACCTCTATATTTTACAAAGTTATTGTCAGATGAGCATGGGGGGGGGGGGGAAATGTATTTTATTTTTTTTATTTTTCTCATTGATTACATCTGGCATTGCCCATTTTGCATGATATGATAGTCCTTAATTTTAACCTTTCAAATAAAGTGTAAAATTATGTTAAGCTTTGATTCACTCCCCACCCCCCACCCCTCAAAATGATCCTGGGAAAGAATTCTGGGCAAAAGTCCTATTTGAGTTGAAGGGATTTTACATTCAGAAATCAATCCCACTAGGTTAAGTGGGAGTTATTTCATCTTAAATTTGTTTAGGATTAAACCTTAAGGCAGTTTGAACATGTTGACTAGAGACTAAGCCTCACTGAAAAAGCTAGTTATAGAACTGTGATTCATATCAGGGTTTCTGTAGAATTGTTACTAAAATATATGTAATAATAGAAGGCATTTAAAATGTCATTATAATCAATACAGAATAATTATGATTTGATGAGTGTGATGCAATGTTGGCATTAAAAATAGAAGAGTTATGACAGAAGTTTTGCTTCTGTTCCAACCTGATATCTTTGAGACCTGATGGGCTATAACTCTCAGAACAGGCCACAGTATCTAGGAATTATAGTCTATATTCTATAGTCTAACACTTCTGGAGAATGCCAAGACAGGGAAGATTATTTTCCAAAGAGCAGTGTTATCCATCTGTCATTGAACCATGAGCCGAAGTGGCACAGTGGTTAGAGTACAGTACTGCAGGCTACTTCTCACTGGCTCAAGGTTGACTCAGCCTTCCATCCTTTCAAGGTGGGTAAAATGAGGACCCAGATTGTTGGGGGCAATATGCTGACTCTGTAAACTGCTTAGAGAGGGCTGTAAAAGCACTAAGTCTAAGTGCTATTGCTACTGAAACATTACTTGCTTGCTTGTTTTCTGCCTGCCTGTCTTAAATCACCAGTTTTGTGATTCAAGCTATCACAAAATGTGATAGCTTGTGAAATCAAACTATCCATAATCTTGTTGGGAGAATTGAACCATCTGGTTCAATTCCAATCTGGAGAAAGACACTGGAAACATGGAGGCTGATTGGAAAGATGGTTTAATGATGAAGCAGAACCACATCTACACAATTTGTTGACGATACCACCAGCAAGTAGCATCTACAACCAATACTGCCTGTCAGACCTTTGCAACTCTTTCCCTCTTTTCCCTTCCCCATGTTCCAATTCCTGCTGATTTTTCCAACTTTCCAGAACACCTTCTTCCTCAGTTTCCACAAATATTCCCTAGCACCAAATATTCTGTTTGCTCTGAAGAAGGGATCTTTTAAAAATTCAAAGCTCCACCTAGCATGAAAGCAATTGCTAGGCTCTTGGGAAATCATATAGGTCCAGGGGTAAAATGCTACCAGTTTGGACCAGTTCAGCCAAACCGGTAGCAGCGGTGGCGCATGGCTTGGAGAACCAGTAGCGGTGGCAACGCAAGGCTCCGCCCACCCACCTGGACATCATTACTTCCTAGTTTTAACCAGGAAGTAACCTGTTTTTGACCCTCTGCGCATGTGCAGAGGGCTTTGCGCATGCACAGAGGGCTTTGCGCATGCGCAGAGAGTCCAAAATCGGAGGTGACGCGCACTTCCGAACCGCTAGGGAAGGTAAGTAGATTTCACCCCTGTATAGGTCCGATGCCATTTTGCTCCTGTTAGGAGAAAACTTCTAGATGCTCTTTCATGCATCTTTTTTTTATATAAAAAGTTTTTTTTTATTAATAATACAAAATTTTAAAAAAACATTGGACATAGATATGACATCACTGGTTCCATACATCTTCATCACTTTACAATAATATTAGTACTCATATAAATCTATAGTTCTTAATCTTTGTTCACTATTTAAGCAAAATATGATATGATATTAATACTTTTTCCCTTATTTCTGTATATTTATTTATCTCTTAAACATACATTTATCTATAATAACATCTATATTTTTGTTCTAACACTACATTTGTCTTGGCTACCGTCTTGTTATCTATCCAATCATAAAATTGTTCCCAGATTTTGTAGTATTTAGTTTCGCTTTTATCCTTGAGTTCCAAAGTGAGTCTGTCCATTTCTGCGCAGTTAAAAGATTTTCAGTAATATTTCCTCTTCAGTTGGAATATCTTTTTCTTTCCATTTTTGAGCGAAGGCTATTTATGCTGCTGTGACTATATGCAGTAATAAATAATTTGTATCTTTCTTATATTTTCTTTCTATAATTCCCAATAAGAAAAATTCCGGTTTGACCTCTATATCTGTTAGCAAAATTTCTTCCAGCCAGTTCTTTAATAAATTCCAAAATTTTTGCGCTTTGGGGCAAAAATCTTGCCATACTTCATGATATGTCCCAAAGCACCCTCAGTTAAATAAGTGGTCTGGTAACAAGACTCGGGAACAAATCTATCACTATGTGCAGTTTTTTTTATTTTATATATAGTTCCTGTCTAAATGTGATTACACTACAATAGGTTAAGAGAGTGAACATCAGTTGTGGTACAAGCTCTAATATTTTCCTTTAACCATATGCATATACCATTTTATGACAATTCAGCTTAGCAGGCAATGGATGTTAAAACAATAAGCTTTTAATCATGGAGGCATTTTCTGACCGAGGAGTTTTGATTAAAAGTGATAAAAGGTGATGGAGTGGTAAACCCATTAAAGCTGTTCAGTTCAATGTTTCTACAGATTTGAATCCTGAAGTATCGAATTAATCTTTGGTTTTCTGCTCTCAGACTTCTGTGGAAAGCAGGTTGGGTCATAGGCAATCTAACAATTTTAGCCGCTGGGGGAGAGACAGAAGACGAAGGTAATTTTGGAAAGTGCAACATAGACGTTTCTTAAAGTGAGCAGCCCCTTGGAGCACGTGATTTTTCTTTATCGTTTTTCTATGCCAAAAAATTAGTGTAGGTGGACAGACCAGCTTCAGTCCTACAAAAGTGAAAATCGTGTGGATATGGATTTCTTTGTTTGTCTTTTTGCCAGCGACACCAAAGAACTCAGGCGATGGGAGTACAAACGGCCTTTTTAAGGAAACAAATGTGCAGCCTAAGGATTCCAATATATATCTATATATCATTCCCTGCTTATATAGCTTTTAAATGTGTTATTTATAACCACCCTGCCTTTAGATGTGTATCTCTAATGGGTATTAAATGGATTGAATTAGCTATCCGTTTTGTAGTAAAATTGAGTTTCTTCAGAAGGATCCATTTCTCCCTGAAATTTCTAAGGGTTGAGCTTTGGTAGCGCTTTAAATTTACTGGCTGTTGCTTAAGGTGCATCGTTTCGGTTCCTGCACAACTGTGTAATATAGATATATTACAGATATAGCAGACAGATGAATGATGAAAGTCACCCCATGGCTGTAGGGGAGACAGGGAGGGAGGCCGGAGGATGCTTGCTTGCACTGGAATTGTGCTGATCCATTAGAGTTAGTTTTTTTGCTGCTGATATAGCAAAAACACTTCATTTTAGGTCCCTAAATATAACTTAGTTTCGTAGAATCATAGTAGTGGTCGATCCTGGCATCTTCACATCTTCAATTATTTTTATTTTGGTGGTCACTTTAAAAAAATAAAACCCTTAAAGACTGAGAAGCTGCTACACATGAGGTATATATATTTGTATCAGATGTATGTAGTTATGTCGTTATTCATTCAGTTCACCATTTTTGCAACTGGTGCATAAGCTACGAGAAGCACCCATCAGAGTAAAACTATGGAATAATAATAATAAAAAGGAAGATATACACATAATAGAAATCTCCTGGATGGAAATTAAAAACATTTAATCCTGAAAACATGAAATGCCAGAAGGAAGGGTTGCTCAGCCTTCTGGAGGTCAAGAGTTTCAGAGTGCAAGTTGACAGGAAGGACATTGTGGCAGATAATTTTATGTACTACGCTTAGGTCAGACTGAAGTCGGCGTAGTTCTAAGTTGTCTAAGCCCAAAATTTGGAGTCTGATGGCGCAATAAAATGCCTTAGGCCACCAGACTCCAAATTTTGGGCTTAGACAATTTACTTCTGATCCTCAGGTGCTTTAGACAATATATTGACTCTCTCTTCTTTTCCCCTCAAAATATTTGAAGACTGCTGTCATTTAACCCCTAATCCTTCTCTTTTTTAGATTAGACATACTGTACCTAGTTCAGTGGTGGGATTCAAGTAATTTAACAACCGGTTCTGTGTCCTAATGATTTCTTCCAACAACCAGTTTGCCAAACTGCTCAGAAAGTTAACAACCGGTTCTCCCGAAGTGATGTGAACTGGCTGAATCCCACCACTGACCTAGTTCTTGAAACTATTCATCATGTGCTTTAAACCCTTTAGGCCCCTAAATATCTTTGTTGCTCTTCTGCACTCAACATTTTTTTTGGAATGTGGTAACCAATACACAGTACACAGTATTCCATATGTGGTCTTACTGGATCAGTATAAAGCAGGACTAACACTTTGTCTGTTATTGATACTATACTATTGATACAAGGAAGGAAGGAAGGAAGGAAGGGAGGGAGGGAGGGAGGGAGGGAGGGAGGAAGGGCATCAGTATGGCATTGTTTTCTTCAATATTTTTTTTAAAATAAAATATTTCCTGGTATAAAGTCATAGGATTTTCTAGTGGTATTAATAGGTTCAACCTATCTTAGCTTTTAGAAATCAACCATGATTGACCAGATGCTTCCATTTGCCATAGAATTTTTTTCCATAAATAGAACTGAAGGGAAAAGCAGGACCACACTGACTGCCCTTATATTATGAGTTCCCTCTGGTTGTTGTGGTCCCCATCATCCATGTGGAATGCGGTTCCTCTGCCCTCTGTATGATTAGGGACTCTGTACAGATTAACAGAGTTGGAAGGGACCTTATAGGTCATCTAGTCCAACCCTCCGTTCAAGCAGGAGACCCTACACCATTTCTGACAAATGGCAGTCCAATCTTTTCTTGAAAGTCTCAAGTGATGAAGCTCCACAAGTTCTGAAGACAAGCTGTTCCATTGGTTGATTATTCTCACTGTCAGAAAGTTCCTCCTCGTTTCTAGGTTGAATCTCATACAAACATCTTGAATCTCATACAAAATCATACAAACAACTTGAAGATCGAAATGGTAAGCATAATTAACGATTATTGACAAGAGCAGTGGAAGCACTCCTAGCAAACTAGTATTTCCCCAAAATATTAATTTAGGGCTGCTAATATCAGTGTAATCTATTTTATAGCTCAAGAAACCACGGCAGCTATTTGAAGGTAAGGGAAGCAATTGTTTTTAGAAGAATTGTTCCACTTACAGGTTTTGGAAATATGCTGTGCTTTTAAAACTTGTATGGTATTTCATATCAAATATCTACAGCTTGGCATTCTTCAGTCTAGTAAAATGCTGAGATGTACTATTCACTAATGAGAAGTGTCATTGCCATAATTTATTCTGATAAAGTCCTAGCCTTTTCAGCACCTGCATTTCTCTGTCACAACTCTTGCTGCTTCAGCCACTTGACTTCTTTGACATTTTAGGAAAATAATCACTAGCATCATGGCTATAAAAATTGACTAGAAATGTTGCTGTCACTGGGGAAGCTTCTTAAATAAGCACCTACCTTGGAATCACATAATCCCTAATGTAATGTAATCTATATAAATCATCTGGCTATTTTCTTCTGCCTATTTTTGCATATTCAGTTGGGATTATATTATTTATTATAATAAACCCATTTATTTATTCATTTACTGTAGCCACACTTGGAAAAGAGTTCCAATTCATGAGAGCAACTACTTCAAAGACCAAGTGAATTCCTACATTAAGCTTCCCTGTATTAATACTACCACTTCTCTTCAAAACCCAGTTTGTGTGGGCAATAAGCTGACTTTGTATAAAATAGAGCGCCACTCGGGAGAGCCAAAAAGCCCTACTAAGTAGGTATATACAAAAGTATGAAGGCTATTGCTTAATGCATTGTAAGCCACCTTGAGTCTCCGGAGAAGGGCGGCATATAAATCAAACTAATAAATAAATAATAAATAAAACACCAAAAGTCATCAGCATAGGGTAGATTCATCAACTTGAGTATCTTCAATATGCAGGAACTTTCAGTTCCTTCATTCCTTCGTTCCTTCGTTCCTTCGTTCCTTCGTTCCTTCGTTCCTTCCTTCCTTCCTCCCTCCCTCCCTCCCTCTCCTCTTCTCTTTCTTTCTTTCTTTCTTTCTTTCTTTCTTTCTTTCTTTCTTTCTTTCTTTCTTTCTTTCTTTCCATCTCCATCTCCATCTCCATCTCCATCTCCATCTCCATCTCCATCTCCATCATCTCCATCTCCTAATTGAAATCCAAGTCCCTGGAAATAGCCAAGATTTGGGATGGCCAATGTATAGTTCTAGTTAATGTACTAGGCCATGATTACAGATTAACAGATTAACAGAGTTGGAAGGGACCTTATAGGTCATCTAGTCCAAGCCCCCACTCAAGCAGGAGGCCCTACTCCATTTCTGACAAATGGCAGTCCAATCTTTCCTTGAAAGCCTCCAGCGATGAAGCTCTCACAACTTCCGAAGGCAAGCTGTTCCATTGTTTGATTGTTCTCATCAGAAAGTTCCCCCCTCATTTCTAGGTTGAATCTCTCCTTGCTCCCTCTCACAGTCACTGCTATTAAGCCTGGTTTCCCCCAGTTTATATGTGTGCTTTTGGTTTTTCTTACCAAGTGTAGGACATGATATGAAAAACCATGTTCAAACCTCCAGTCTAATTCTTGGCCTGACTAAACTCATAAAATAATTGTAAACAGGGGCCTCCCCAGGGGAGGGTATCAAAGAAATCAAGATAGCAGCCTGACCATAGACTTACTATCCTCCCCCTTTTTTACGTGCAACACCACCATTTCCCTACCCCTTGATGTCCTTAGTTGTAAAGATGAAATTGGAAGAATGAAGTGCAGATTGGCTATCACTCAGATAACGCAAATAAGTTTGTCTGCCAAACAAGTCAATAAAAGATTAGTGGGTTCAACCAGGAAACTTTGGGGCACATTCATTCCACATATTTACATCAGTCTAAATTATCTTGAGATATTTTTTCACTCTATTCCATGAGCCTGATTTAAAATGTTTCTTCTCTGATATATGGTCAGTTTTCAGCATTTGGAATGATATTCTTTGTACTGCTCCCCCCCCCATCTTTTTCTAAGAAAAATAATGCATACCAGAGTGATTCAATCTGTAATTCAGCCTTACCTTATACAGGAAGACAAATTTAAGCATTTAGAGTATGGTTTTTAAGGGTTGAGAGTCAGAAATACATGAAAATTGTAAATGTCCATTAATATTTTACAACAGAGTACCACAAAAAGGAAGTTAGAAACTTAATATTTACCCATATATTTTTAATTGTTGTTCTTTTTCCTCTTTTTTAATGGTATCTTTAAATAGGAAAATAGTGGACACTTTGGCACTCAGCCCAGAGATTCAAAACGATCCTTAAAATCCTTTTCCTTCTTGTTAAAAATAACTTAATGTGTTTTGGTTTCTATGGTTAATTTTTCATCGGTGATATGCTAAGCATTAGTAGTGCAAGTTTTGTTAACTTCTTTGTGCACTTACTGATATTCTATCTTTCAACATTTTTGGCTTGTTTTATTTTTTAAAAAGAAAAATAATAAAAAAATAATTGAGCCTTTCTATTTGAAAAATAATAATAATAATTAAGCATGAAATGAAATGTAGAAATGTAGTGATCTTCTAAAGTGTTACTGCTGTTCTCAAACCAGTCAAATCTTTTTTCCTTGAATTTTAACTTAAGCACTAACTTGGTGTTTGTGTATCTCTGTATGTAAAAATGAAATGAGAAGACATATGAAGTTTTCATTTATTAGTCATTTATTTATTAGTCATATTTCTATGCCGCCCACTCTCCGAGGACTCTGGGCGGCTTACAACAATCAACAGTATACTAAATAGAATATTGCCCCCAACAATCTGGGTCCTCATTTTACCCACCTCGGAAGGATGGAAGGCTGAGTCAACCTTGTGCCGGTGAGATTTGATCCGCTGATCTGCTGAACTAGCAGTCAGCTGAAGTATCTGCAGTACTGCACTCTAACCAATGTGCCACCTCGGCTCTAATGTTGCCTATATAAATAATTACGGAACAGTTTCTAAATATTTCCTATATACAGTATAAGGATGGATATAGACCAGTGATGGCGAACCTTTTTGGCACTGAGTGCCCAAACCGGAATGCATGTGCATGTGAGTGCACCGGAGCGCCGGAAACCCAAAGACCAGCTGGCTGGCATGCACATACCTGTTTTTTGGGCATTTTGGGGGCCATTTTCAGGCTGTTTTGGGGGCCTTTTGGGGCTGTTTTTCAGGCTGTTTTCCGGCCGTTTTGGAGCCATTTTCCAGGCCATTTTACAGCCATTTTTCAGAAACCAGAAGAGCAGTTGGTGATGATGTGTGTGCCCACAGAGAGGCCTCTGTGTGCCACCTTTGGCATGTGTGCCATAGGTTCGCCATCATGGATATAGACATTGTCATGTTTAAAAGAGACTTACCAAATTGAATAAGTTAAGTTAGACATATTTGTAACATTTGAGATAAGATTTGAAAGACAAGAGCAGATCTAAATGGTATTCAGTTACATTTTTGAAAGCTAAAGTATGACTCATAGGGATAATTAGGTTTTATATTATTATTAATAAGCTGAAACCTACATTTGCTTTGCAGCATTTTTCTTGAAAGAGCACTGTTTTTCCCCCCCTTTCTTAAGCAAGGAAAAACATACTTATTAATATCCATCTGAAAGTCTAGAAGAATAAATCACATTTCTGGGATCTACCACTTTCTAAGCTCAGAAAACCTATGGCAAGATACTCTTTCTCTCCATTCACAGACAGAAACATTCCTGGGAATTCCAAGGTCTATAATGTTTTCTCCCAACACTATCCTTCTGCTTCCCATGTTCCCATCCCAGAAAAGGATGACAGAGATGGAGATTAGGCAATTCTGCAACTGATCTTAATGTGAGAGTGTGCTGGAATCACCTGATTTGATTTCCTCTCAAACTGAAGATAGGACAAAAGGCCAGTAGACTAAAATGGAAGAAGACTCAGGCTGAGTATTGTGAGAAATACCAGACTTTACGCTGGGAGATAGTCCTATCTAGAATGGTGGTGGACTTCCCCGTCAGGGAAACTGTAGACAGGAGATAAGTGCCAACTTTTTGGAGATGTATAGTGGATTCCTACACCGAGCGGAAGATTAAAGTGGATGACCTATAAGGTTATCTGATATTTTCAATTCATATTGTCCATGATTGTATGAGACAAATTGGAAAGAAAGTGCTATAGCCATGGTGTTTGGAGGCCTTCCGGGAACTCTTTGCTGAAACTTCTTCTGATACTATCATACACTAATAGCATAATCCTATAATTCCTTCTGATTTCCCAGGTAGTCTAATAGGATTGCGGCTGTGATAAGGAGGAATAGGGAACTGGTGAGAGAGTGGTGAGTGGAAGAAATAGATCACTTATGTGAAGGGGGACATTTTCTCACTAAAAAAAATGACTGGAGGGATAGCTCTCCTTCTCCACTAAGGAAATGCTGTCCTAAAAGTCTTTACATATATGGAACTATGAAAGGGATACCCTTTTCCCTCTCCCATAAAACTAACTGAAAAAAAAATTATACAGGTAGTCCTAGACTTACACAGTTCATTTAGTGACCATTTAAATTACAATGGCCCTGAGAAAAATGACTTATGACCATTGTTCACACTTATGACCATTGTAGGAACCCCACAGTCATGTGATCAAAATTCAGACACTTGGTAACTGACTCATAGTTACGATGGCTGCAGTGCCCCAGTGCACATATGATCATCATTTACGACCTTCTGATCGGGAAAGTCAATGGGAAAGCCAGATTCACTTAACAACCATGTTACTAACTTAACAACTGCAGTGATCCACTTAATAACGGTAGCATGAAAGGTCACAAAACTGAGGCAAAACACAATTAACAGCTTAGCAACAGAAATTCTGGGGTCAATTGTGGGTCGTAAGTCAAGGACTATCTTGTATGACAGATGTCTGAGCTTGCTACATGACCACTGAACTCAGAGACTGTCATTCCCCTGTTGGAGTCTGAATCTGCAGCAGAAGATGAGCTGGAACAAGAACTAACAGTGAGTGAGAGGGCAGCTCCATTGGCCTTGGAGGAAACTGGGGAAGGGCAGAGTCAGTCCAGGGAAGGCTTTTCGGAAGTAGTAAGGCCTGCAGGCAGGGAGGAAGAGAGGCAGGATGAACAGGAGAGACAGAACTCAGACAAAGAACAAGAACCACCTGTTCCTGATGCAAGGGCTCACAGAGTGCAGAGAAGGCGTGATCAGTGCAGATGGATCAGGTCACTCACGAGGAGAGTGCCCCCCCCCAGCTTCACCAGGCACATCACGGGAATCAGACTTAAGGAGATGCTGTGGGGAGGGGTATTTGTCAGGAACAAACACTGAGTCCCTGAAGTGTTGTATGCTGACGTTTGAACTTGCCAAGAATCCTTGCATTCCTTGTTGGGGTTCTGGACTAATTATCTGGATCTTTTGATCCCTGAACTCCTTGCTTTGCTCTTGTTTTGCCAAATACATTTGGGATTTACTACCGTGCAGCCTTGATGCAGACATCACTGGGCTGGACTAACTGCAACGAGAATCTGCTTGAGGTTTGTGTGGGGGTTTATTATCACTCTGCTCAGGGACTTGCCAGAAATGTGGGAGCATTTGGAGGAGATTTGGAGCAATAAAGGGGCGGTTTGAACCCCTTTATCTCTGTGCCGTGCCCTGGGCCATCACAGAGGCCTAACAGATCTCTGGGTGGTAGACCTGATGAATGAAAATAAGGGTTCCAGCAAAGTAGAGAAGGCAAATGATTTCTTGGCCAAAGGACACCTTGTCTAATCTACTGGAAGCAGACTGTACTGAAATCATTGATAGATCAACCGAAAGCATCTTCCCATGTCATGTCTTGCTAACCCTTTTCATCAATATGCCTTCTATTTCCTTTCCAGGAGCCAAAGAAAATCAGTCATTGCTAACTGATGGTCAGTGGTACAGTTTAGAAGGCAAGGAAGAACATTCAAACTTTTTCTTTTCAATTAAAATCTACCACAAGTTCTTATGTTATTCTGGAATGTGTATTATAGTTTCATTATTTATACATTATCAGAACAAGTTGATTACATTTCCTGGAAGCTCTGCTGAACAATTGTTTTTAGTTTTGTTTTGGGTTTTTTTTCTGGAAAAAAAAAGATGTGTCCATTTACTTTAACCCATGCTATTTTTAATCTATATATATATTTCCGTCTGCATTCCCTGAAGTTGTGAAAGGCTTAATAGAAAAACATCCCTGCAGTTTTAGTCTCTTTAAAGACTGAAATGACTTAGAGACAGCATTTCAATCCTCATCTGAACTTCTGTTCTCAATTTTCTTCTCCTTATAGATAGCACAGAAAAGTTCCTGATGCTAAATAAAGATGACAATAGAAGCCAGACAGAGTGCTGAATTTGGTAGAGGCTCACAGGAAGTTGGAGTTAGGTAGGATAGAACAAGAGGTGGGATTTGGTTCTGACCAGTTCTGGAGAACTGATAGCAAAAATTTTGAGTAGTTCGGAGAACTGGTAGTAAAAATTCTGACTGGCCCCGCCCCCATCTATCCTCTGCCTCCCGAGTCCCAGCTGATCGGGAGGAAATAGGGATTTTGCAGTAACTTTCCCCTGGAGTGGGGAGGGAATGGAGATTTTACAGTATCCTTCCCCTGGAGTGGGGTGGGAATGGAGATTTTACAGTATCCTTCCCATGGAGTGGGGTAGGAATAGAGATTTTACAGTATCCTTCCCCTGCCACACCCAACGAGCCATGTCCACCAAGCCATGCCACGCCCACCAAGCCACACCTAAAGAACCGGTAGTAAAAAAATTTGAAATCCACCACTGGATAGAACCTTTTTTTAGATTCTAGATAGAAACTTTTTGTAGATACTAGAATTCTTTATTGGCCAAGTGTGATTGGACACACAACGAATTTGTCTTTGGTGCATATGCTCTCAGTGTACATAAAAAGAAAAAATACATTCATTAAGAATCATAAGGTACAACACTTAATGATAGTCATAGGGTACAAATAAGCAGTCAAATCATACTAGGAAACAATCAATATAAATTATAAGGATACAACAACAAGTTACAGTCATACAGTCATAAGTGGGAGGAGATGGGTGATAGGAACAATGAGAAGATTAATAGTAATAGTAGTGCAGACTTAGTGAATAGTTTGACAGTGTTGAGGGAATTATTTGTTTAGCAGAGTGATGGCATTCGGGGGAAAACTGTTCTTGTGCCTGGTTGTTTTGGTGTGCAGTGCTCTATAGTGTCGTTTTGAGGGTAGGAGTTGAAACAATTTATGTCCAGGATGCGAGGGGTCTGTAAATATTTTCACAGCCCTCTTTTTGACTCATGCAGCATACAGGTCCTCAGTTCACTTGAGCCCCTGGAGTTAAATATTTAGGAATTTAATTTTCAATTTGAGACAGTTAAGGTATAAGACCGACGCCTCAATGGGCAGATTGTTAAGCCACCCATTTCATTGCTTAAAATTTCTGAACACCTTTCCCAATTTCATTTCGCAATATGAAATTGCGCAAAGACTGGGAACAAAATGAGCCCTTATTAAATTTTGTTTGTTATTTCTTTGAAGCATTTAAAGGCCACTTGGTTTGTCATTGTGTGTGTGTGTGTGTGTGTGGTTTTAATTGGAAAAATAAAACCTAAGTTGTAAGTTTTTTAAATTTTTTAGTTGATCTGTGCTGCTGCAGAAAGGAAGACCTGTATATCAATAGGCACTGAATGATTAGAATAATGTCAGTTTCAGCTATCACTTTGAATACATATGAATTTAGTATGGAAATGGCCTTTTGAATATGAATATGAAGATTCATATATTGGATATATAGGGATATATTGAATATATCCTTCATTTTGCTACAATAAGTTACTATTCGTTCCACAAAGTCATTTGGTATTCATGGGTTCCCTCCCTCCCTCCCTGCCACCATCCTTCCTTCCTTCCTTCCTTCCTTCCTTCCTTCCTTCCTTCCTTCCTTCCTTCCTTCCTTCCCACTATTCATACCATGCTCATCAAAGGATGATAGCAGCCTTGCTATTTCTCACTTTCTGCACAGAAGGTAATTCAATTACTAACCTATTTTCTAGTTACCAAAAAAATTGTTTTTGCACACAAAGGATGCTTCCACTTTGCCTCTTTTTGATACCTCATTGATAGTATGGTCCATCTTCAACTGTTCAACTGTTGTGCCCTGATCACAGAATGGCAAGAATATGGCTTGCACTGCTTTCACCATAATCAACATTTGATACATGAAATCTGACTCTTGTTATCAGCGTTATCTGAGGAACTGTAGATTCCGAGAATCTGTCCTTTTTCACCTGCTTCCCCAAGGCTGTTCATGCAGAGATTCTATTTCATTTCATTTTCTTCTTTTTAAGGCACCTGATGCATGTGCCAGAGAACATTTTGTATCTTTTTGTTGTGCAGCTTCAAATCACATATTATGACTGGCTAGACAAAACTCCGAGGGGAATTTCCGTATCTCCTTGAATAAATGTGTCATTTTGCTTGTGGACTTCCATTCCCTCTTCTCTAATGCTATTTTCTTTACTTTTCTGACTCACTTTGGTTCCCTATCTCTTTTTTCTTCAGCCTTTTTTTTTTAAAAAAAAGAGCGTTTATTTCTCTTTCACCTAAGAATTCAAGGCACGGAGGAAATAAGGAAGTGGTCATCAGTCCAAAGCCAGTTTGTGTGTATGAGATAGCATCCATTCACCTTTCTCGATTTTTCTGTCAGGTGGTTGTTATTTTTAAAACAAAAATAATCAGTATCAAATAAATAATAAATATTTATTTCTTTACAAATAAATGAATAATAAATAAATAAATAAATGCTGAAGTGACCAGAAAAGATAAAATCAGAAATGAGATCACAAGAGAAAGAATTAGCATTGATCCAATTTAAACTACATACAAAAACAGCAAATAAAGTGGTTTGCCTATTTGGAGAGGATACCTTGGGAATCCATACCATACAAGGCATATACAAAAAAAGAAGAAGGTAGTAGAACCGTGATGGTGAACCTATGGCACGGGTGCCACAGGTGGTACATGAGCTATATCTATAGGCACGTGAGTGTTGCCCTAGCTCAGCTCCAATGCACATGTGCATACTGGCCAGCTGATTTTCAGGCCTCTGAAAGCCTCTGGAGCCTAGGGAAAATGAAAAACAGGCCTTCCGGGCCACCGGATGTTGGGAAACGGGCCATTTCTGGCCTCTGGAGGGCCTCCAGGGGGTGGGGAAGGTGTTTTGCCTCCCTCCCAGGCTTCAAGAAAGCTTCTGGAGCCTGGGGAGGGCAAAACCGGGCCTACTGGTCCCACCAATAACCTTTTTGCTGTTGCGTACCAAAAGTGGGGGGAGCGCGGGGGGTCGTGTATGTATGCATGGGAGTTCAGGGGGCATTGAATTATGGGTGTGGGCACGCATGTGCACAACCCCCCCAAACTCCCCACACTTTTGCCACACGATGGCAAAAAGGTTAGCCATCACTGTAATAGAACATGGGGCAGATCCAGAAGAAGATGGAGAGACAACATGAAAGACACAGTACAACAACATCAATTAACAATGGTTGAGGCCGCCAGAAGAGCAAGCACCAGAAATTTGCATCTCATTCAACACACAAAGGAGGAGGCAGAGGAGATAAATTTGATCCAATTGCATGCATTCACATATAGTATGTTAGCCAGTTGGAAACATAATCAAATAAGATGTGGCATTCATGGCTCAACACCTTTGTCCATACTTAAACTCACACCCACAACAAACAATTAATTGAGTTTTTTTATACGTTGCAATTAACTAAATTCAAAGCTGAATTTGGGGGAACATGAAAGGAGCCTCCCCAAAGTTTGCATTACTTTTGGCAATCGGGCATCCCTTTGGCAACAGTGTTGTTAGCAGCAAATCCTTTCAATCCAGAAACACACTTTGGTTAGCTTTGTAGGGGCTTTTGACACAGACTTTTGAATTTAATCTTTAAAGGCTACCCTAAAATATTTGCAAAGAAGTATGAAAGCCAGCTAGAGTACATATTAGTGGTGGGTTGCCCCCGGTTCAGACCGGTTTGCAAGAACCGGTAGTAAAACTGGCGGGAGGCTCCGCCCACTGACCTGGACATCATCATAAGTGATCTATGCATGCACGATACGGGCGCGATGTGAACCGGTAGTAAAGATAAGTAGAACCCACCCCTGATACATATGTGTTTAGTAACCAGCTCCTGCCAACAACATATAATTAGCTGAATGGAGTAATAATTTTAAGATGTCATCATTTAATTCCAATATAATAAGACAAAGGAGTACAATTGGGGCATCTTTATTTAAAAACGATCAGCTTTACTCCAGAAGGGATGATGTCTGTTTTCAGATCAAACAGAACCTCAAACTGGGGCTGTGTTTGTGGTGTTTTGTGTGATCTGTGGGTTTGTTTAAAGTCAAGGACATACTGTGCGAATATTATGCTACTGAACTAAAAAAAAATAAGTAGAAGTTGCCATCTTTGCCATGAAACTAATGTAATGTGATTCCTCTTTTCATTATGATATGACAGATAATCCCACAGCTGGAAAAGGCCCTTGCTTCAGCAACATGCTTTTTATATTTTTACAGCAGACAATGAAATAACCACCAGGCTAGCTTTCTTTTCACGTTTTATTACTTAATTTTTCAAAACACCTCCTTAACGATGCTTAAAATTCCGGATTTTCAGCCCTGCTCTTTGCCAATCTAGATTCATATCAATTCCACAGTTGAAATCTTTGGGGACCTTCCTCCTTGACTAAAGAGTTATGGTGTGTGTGTGTTTTTGTGTGCATGTTTGTGCAGATATACACCGTATAATTAACTTAATTGATGTATAGAAAACAGTGTTTCTGTTTCCCTTCAAGTGAAAACATTTTACGCTAGAATTTTATGAACAGTTCAAAAGAACCAAACAATTTTTTTTTCTCCTTGAAAGCAATTAATGCTGTCATCTCCTCCAAAATCTCTTGAGGATAGGGGTAGCAATCGACTTCAGCACTCAGGGTAACCATTTTTGCTGCAAAGTTTTTCTATTTTTCTTACCCTTCGAGATGAGAGAAAATTAGTTTACTTGGTATTTTAAAACAAACTTATTTTAATTTGTGATATGTTAAGTTCCTCACATGCTTGAGTGGATTTTGTACCAAGCAAGGGGTTATTTCCAAACTCTAAGCTTTTATAAATCTATGCTTTCCTACAAGTATGGAAAGCAAAACAAACTTTGAGTTTTCACTGTTTGAAAAGGGGCGGTGCTAATCTTGAACTCAAGCATGGATGCATCACATGGTCTCTCAATCAGGTAAAGGAAAGTCCTGTCAGATGAAATTTGCACAATATAAAATACTTTGGTTGGCATTAACTTTTAAGACTTTATTGTATAAAACAGATATAAACCATGCTATCCTGTATACATGGATACATTGGGGAAAAAACAGTATCATGAATATTCACTGGACAATATTTTATACAAAAATTAATATTATAGAAGAAATATCCATGAACCACAATCTTTCATGTAGCTGGTTGTTAGCTAATATACAATACCAAATAAACATTAGTGGTAAACTGAAAGACTATGGAAAATTGTAAAAATGCATGTTGAGCTTAAATTGGTGAAACAAATTAATGGTTGAAGAAAATTGTTTTATAACATGCTACCTAATCTCTGGGAATGGATAACACGGAAGGAGGTTTGGGATCCTATCATTTCATGTTTCCTAGACCCTAAGGCACTGGTTTCCCACAGTGTTATCAATGCACAGTCTGCAGAAAACACCTGTGAAGCCAATTGTTTTCTGCTATATTCACTGCAACACTGTGGATTCTGAAATCCAAAACAGTTTTCTACAGTAGTAGCTAGAAAATCAATAGAACATCGGCAAAAAAAATGAATACATTTATCAGTTGGGCTTTTTTTCCAACAGATGAAGTTATTCATTTCTGCGTTTGTTGTCCATGTTGCCATTTTGAACAGACACATTGCACAAAACATCTTCCACATATAGGGGTATAGCTCCTGAGGGAACAGAAGGATATTTAATAAGACCAGATCAGAATAATAGAATAGCAGTGTTGGAAGGGACCTTGTAGATCTTTTAGTCCAACCCCCTGCTCAAGCAGGAGACCCTTTACCACTTCAGACAAGTGGCTGTCCAGTCTCTTTTTAAAAACCTCTGGTGATGAAGCACCCACAATGTATGAAGGCAAGCTGTTCCATTAATTGTTCTCACTGTTAGGAAGTTTCTCCTTAATTTCAGGTTGTTTCTCTCCTTGATTCATTTCCATCCATTGTTTTTTGCCCTGCCTTCAGGACAATTGCCTATTGGAGAATAGGTTGATTCCCCCTCTTCTTAGTGGTAGCCCCTCAAATATTGAAATACTTCTATCATATCACCCCAAGTCCTAAACATACCCAATCTTTCATATGTTTTAGTCTCCAGTCCATTAATCAACTTTGCTGTTCTCTGCACTCTTTCCAGAGTCTCAACATCTTTTTTTATATTATGGTGACTGAACTGGATATACTACTCCAAGTGTGGTTTTATCAAGGCATTATAAAGTAGTACTAATACTTTATGTGTTCTTGATTCTATCCTGTTAATGCAGCCTAGGACTGCATTGGCTTTTTTGACAGCTGCAGCACACTGCTAGCTCATATTTAACTGTCTGTCCACTAGGACTCATAGATCCTTCTTACAGTTACTGCTATTGAGACAGGTTCCATCTATTCTGTACCTGTGCATTTGGTTTTTTTTCTTCTTCTCAAAACTCAGTTCAGAACCTGGAAAGCACATCTTTGCATTTACAAGATAACAGATAAAAATATAAACATGATTTTAAATACATATTTTAAATATCATAAAGGATATAAGTAAAAAGGGACATTAGGACAAGGACGGTAGGCACGTTGGTGCACTTATGCACGCCCCTTACAGACCTCTTAGGAATGGGGTGAGGTCAACAGTAGACAGTCTAAGGTTAATGTTTTGGGACTTTGGGGAAGAAACCACAGAGTCAGAAAGTGCATTCCAGGCATTGACCACTCTGTTGCTGAAGTCATATTTTCTGCAATCAAGTCTGGAGCGGTTTACCTCAAGTTTATATCTATTGTGTGCTTGTGTATTGTTGTGGTTGAAGCTGAAGTGGTCATTGACAGGAAGGACATTGTAGCAGATGATTTTATGAGCTATGCTTAGGTCATACCAAAGGCGGCATAGTTCTAAGTTGTCTAAGCCCAAGATTTCAAGTCTGTTGGCATAAGGTATTCTATTGCGGGTAGAGGAATGGAGGACTCTTCTCATGAAATATCTCTGGACTCTCTCAATTGTATTAATGTCCGATATGCAGTGCAGGTTCCAGGCAGATGAGCTATATTTGAGAATTGGTCTAGCAAATGTTTTGTGTGCTCTAGTTAGTAGAACAATTTTACCAGAGAAGAAGCCAAGCATGATTAGGTTAACAACTCTAAATGCCTTTTTGGCAATGTTGTTACAGTGGGCTCTGGCATTTAGATCTTTATAAATGAGTACTCCAAGCTCCTTGACAGAGTGAAAGTCATCTACAAGGTCATGTCCATCTAATTTGTATGTTATGTTCTGATTTTTTTTTTTTTGCCAATGTGCAAGACAGAGCATTTGTTGGTTGAGATTTGAAGTCAAAGAGAAACACTGCAGTGATGATATCATTATCCAATCTCTCAACTCATTACTAAATATTATAAGTGATAGCAATAGAAAAGAATATATGTAGGTCAAAATGGAATTGTGGAGCCTTGGTGAACTTCTCTGAACTTGGTATTTTGCTTGGAGATATTTTGTTCCCAGAAGGGAGTGGGGTTTGCTCTCTGCACAGTGGTTTGTCCTGTCATTGTTGGTGGAGACGTTGTTTTCTCCCTGATAATTCCTTGATTAGGTTGCTGTTTATTGCTTGATTGTTTGTCTGAGTTGGTGCTTCCTTGGTTGGGGTATTGTTAATTGACTGGTGTTACAAACCTGGTATGAATCCAAATACAAATCTGCCATCAAGAGACACATAGAGATAAATAACATTTACACACCATTCAAAAAAGACAACAAAAAGCTAAAAAAAAAAATAAATACCAAAACACCTGTTTCTCAGCAATCAACATCCAGATAAACAGGAAGTAACACCAGGATTAGTAACATACATATATACATACTTACATACATAGATACATCAGACACACACCCATACACAACAGCAAACCCCACACATTTTTAGCACTGGAGATGTTACCTACACTGGCAACAAAACATTTCCAAGGAAATAACCAAACTCAGGCAGCATCAAGGACTATTGGAAGTGAATTTAATTATTAACCTATTTTGCTGTAAAATACTCAGGTCTGGTATAAAGAAACATAATAATCCAGGCAGAAATATTGTTGCTTAGCCAAGGAATCAGGAATTATTTATTAAAAGAATAACCTAGTTGCCTCCATGATTCTATGCTTAACCACAGAAAAAAAAATAATCTAAGGAAAAACAAATCTGAAATAAGATTCCTTGCTCTATAATCTACAATGTCACTTACTAGTAACTCTGATGTGAGAAGGTGACATACCAGATGATGGAGAATGAACGCTTTAGACAATTTGAACAATAAATATTGGTTTTATTTTATTTGTTTAGCTAAAGGGGAAGAAAGCCAATGTAAGATCAGATTGTTATTTCAGAAACTGTGTCTCACTTGAAGATTGCTGCTGGTTTCTTGAAGTTTGACCATCTGATCCAAATCGATATGCAGCTACCATGCTTTTAATCCAAGGAGGAATATTACACAGGCTAACCTGATTTCCACAAAAGGAAGAAGAAGAAAACTTTTCGTAAAATTTAAGAAAAAGCTTGGCTAGCAAGCAAAAGCCTGAGGGGGCTGAATTAAAATGTCATGGTAATAAGGAGTGTCAGCCTGCAAAGAAGGAGCCTTCTACTTAACACTTAAGAGCTATGGGAGAGTTCAGATGAGGCAGCTCAGTCTGTAGTAAAACAAAAAAGAAAAAAGAAAATGAAAATGAAAAGAAAGAAAAGGAGATTTCCCTTCAGGCTTTTTGACATTTCTCCTTTTCTCTAAGCAAGAATAAAATTCTAATTTGGTTATTTAAAAGGGGGGAGGTGGAACCCTATTACCACATGAATCACAAAAGGTACCTTCTCTTTTGGATTGTGTCATTTGTAAATAAATGCAAATATAAAACACAAGCTGGGTGACTTTGGCGCGGTGATCTCATATGATTGTTGTTGTGGGAATGGTCAGAGGTGGAAGCATTAGAGATGGCTGAATTATATGTTCATTTAGCAAGGAAGCTCTCTCTCTATAAAAAAAAATAGACTAAACACTATTTAATCAAGATATGAAACCAAGTTATTGCTTCAAGCACATTGAAATTGGGTCCAGTTGTAAGAGAAAAAAATCAAATCCCTCCACATTAAGAACGTATATCAGGGATGAAATTCAGCAGGTTTTGACAGGTTCTGGAGAACCGGTAGCGAAAATTTTGAGTAATTTGGAGAACCGGCAAATACCACCTCTGACTGGCCCCAGAGTGGGTTGGGAATGGAGCTTTTTCAATATCTTTCCTTTGGAGTGGGGTGGGGTGGGAATGGAGATTTTGTAGTATCCTTCCCGTGCCATGCCCACCAAGCCACGCCCAGAGAACCGGTAGTAAAAATATTTGGATTTCACCACTGATGTGTATATGTGTGTGTGTGTGTGTGTGTGTATATATATATATATATATATATATATATATATATATATATATATAT
>WNWU01000063.1:15995821-16064901 GCA_012654045.1 Ptyas mucosa
GAATAGAATAGAATAGAATAGAATAGAATAGAATAGAATAGAATAGAATAGAATAGAATAGAATATTTCCTCTCTGATAAGGGCTGAGAGAGATATAACTTTTAGTCCAGAAAGAGACACACTTTAAGGAGATACTTCCCCATGTGTCTTTGCATGATTTGAATCAGCTTTGCTACTTCAGATCCAGATCACAGCTCTGCTATATAAGATGGCACAAAATATAAGCATGAGCACACTTAAATAGTAAGCTGGTTCAATTTTTATGAATTAAAGTTTTAATTCATTCAATCATGCATACATATCTCATTAGAGAATATAGCTTGCTGCCAAGCTGGCTATGGTTGCAAATGGAGTCTTCTCCCTTTCTAAGTCAATTCTTTAAGGTCTGTTGTTTACCCATTTTGGCCTGAAAAGATGTCAAGATTATTCTGCATAGACCACATGCTTGGAAACAGGTCATGTTGTATCATCATTGGCTGTCTGGTTTGTCCAGGTTATTTTTTAATGACCAAATTTACTCAAAACAACCATCTACTCTATGGGAAAGAAATTGACTTGTAAATTGTAAATGTAAATCGGTAGGTTGCATGTCTTCCATTTACTAATCTAACTAGAAGAAGCTGGAGGTGCAGCCCTTCATGCTTTGATGATTAGCCTGAAGATTAGCTGTTGCTTGTAAGGGGCTGTTTTCTTGATGAATTTAGCTCTCTTTGTTTACTTAATTTATAGGCTGGTCAACCTTACCATGATTTATAATACCTGAACTGGCCTTATTCTCTTATCTTGTTTTCTTCCTTTTCTTTCAAGTTATTTCTTCCCCTCACCACATTTCCACTCAATTTTTAAATCATTACAGTGTTTTCCCAAAAATAAGACCAGGTCTTACTTTCTTTTGTCTTATTTTTTTTCCCATGTACGGGAGGCCTACTTCTTCTGCTTGCTTGTGGCAGGGCAGGAGGCCATGCTGCACGCCAGTGCCGCTGTCGAGAGGTGGGGAGATGGAGCTGCCCCACGCTTACCTCAGGGCCTCCACAGCCAGGCCATCCATGCCCTGACACTTGCCTCACCTTGCGTCCATGGCATCAACACACTCCTCAACTTTCTGCTCCATTGTGGCCACAAGTAAGCAGAAGAAGTGGGCTGGTAGCCACGTGAACCTCTGTTGCACATGGTTGCTGATGCTGCCACAGTGAGGCAGATGTCAGGGCGTGGGTGGCCTGGCTATGGGCCTTGAGGTAAGTCAGTGAGGGCACGTGGTGCAGCTCCACTCCCCAGCCTCATGGCCACAGCACTGTGAGCAACCAGACAGAATGCACAGGTGGCCAGTTGTGCAGGCTCTTAAGTAGAACTTATTTGGGGGGTAGGTGCGCACATAGAAACATGCTAGGCCTTATTTTTTGGGATAGGTCTTATTTTTGGAGAAACAGGGTATCATACAAACAACATTGTGAAATCACAGCTGTTTAGCTGTTGCTATAGACTCGAAGGAGATGACCAGGGCCTGAGTGACTAAGCACAGGGACTCACAATCCAGGAAAAAGGTGCAACTGGTGCACATTTCAAAATTGTGAAAAGAGTCTCCTAGCCATGACTGCCACCTGCTCTTCAAGTAGGAATTGAGAGTGCAAGTTGGACCCCCAAGTTGTGCACAGGATTTTGACTGGGGCAGATGAATCACATCTAGAATGAAAGGTGCTAAGAGTCCTGGGTTCTGAAGCTTCATGAAACCAATGCCGCTCAGTTTCACCAGGGTTCAGCTGAAATTGGTTGTCCCCCATCCAGACCTCCACAGCTTCCAGGAACTGCAAAAAGGCAGTGATGGCATCACTTGGATTACTATGGATTGAGATGTATCATTATTGTACTCGTGGTCCCTTATCACATGAGACAGATAATCTCATCCAACAGCTTTGCATCAATGTTAAAAAGGAATGGGCAGAGTACTAAGCCCTGCGGCATGTCACAAAAGAGTCACCATGGATTGGGTCCCTCACTCCTTATCAACACTGATTGGGACTGGCCTTGGAGAAAGAAGCCAGCACAGGATTGCACTGCACAGCCCAACATCCTACACCAAGTCCAAAAGGATGCGCTAGTTGTTGGTATTGAAGGCCACAGAGAGATCAAAGATGGATGCACTTCCCCGATCCTACTCTTGCCAGAGATCATCAACAAATGTGACTAATGCTATTCCTGCCTCATAACTGGATTTTGAACCTAAACTGGATTTTAAACCTAAATGGAAGGGACCAGATAATCCATTTTATCCAAGACCCTTTGAAGCTGCCATGCCACCACTTTTTCTACCACCTTCCTTAAAAAGGGAAGGTGAGAAACTGGAGGAAAATTGTTCAAGATGGATTTTGACCTTGCCTGACAGGTCCTGGGAACATCCCCTCCTGCAGTGAAGAATTTACCACTGCCTGAACCTACCTGGCGGTCACCATCCGAAAGGCTTTCACCAGCCAGACGGGACAAGGATATAATTGACAGGTGAAGGCACTTTCACTTCATCAGGTCTAATAGGATCAAACCATTCACAAATAACCAGGAAGACCATTTATTCCACTCTATTCCACATTTGGATTCCAATTGGGAATGGATGTGAACAACTTTGTCTGTCAGATGTTTCGCAAATGAATGGTCTGTTCAATTGATGTTATAAGGATGAGATAGGGGCTTTTGTCAGGCCTGAGTCAATTATCGGAAGACTTGGGCTCACCAGTATCAGCATAGAGTATTTTCCTTTTGATTTTGTTAAATTCCCAAAGAAGGCAGCATTACTCATTATTTTCAGGGAGAACCACACATCACTCTTCTCATAATGCCTCATTCGAACTGTAAAGCTGCATTTTGTAACAATATTGCCCCTGCAGACTGACAGAAAAGAACTTGCAGATTGATTCCAGTGATATATAGTTCACTCCGTTCCTTTGGCTCAAAATACATATAAATCTCTATTCTCAAATATGTCAAGCATCTCTTTTTTAATAATGCAGAATGAAAATCAACATGTACTCCCAGCTAAACCTGAGAGCCCATAAGTCCATTTCTCTCAAAGCCTGGGCTCTGAATCGTACCCTTTGACAGATACGTTTGCCTCGTAAATATTTGTTTACCAAAGCTACTCTTGAATTTGTGATTCTTGCAACATATATTCAGAGAATGTCTCCCAGAAGGCTTCTGTTCCTCACCCATACTGGCAGACATTTTATCAAATGCTGCCTTTTTTATCATCCTACTTCTCAAGCTCTGCTGTAATACAGCTAGAATGAGCAATGAGACTGGGCATTGGCTTCAAACCTCACTCCAATCAGAGTCTCTGGATAGCGTTAAACAATTTCTAAACCCCTTTCTTCTTCAACATAGAGAACCTGCCATGTCTTTTTATTCCACAGGTATGAATTGTAAATGACATGAGGCCAAGCAAGTGACAAAATGTTTTTGGCTGATTTCAGTTAGAACTAAGCAAGGGTTGGACCCAGGGGTGGAATTCAGCCGGTTCGTACTGATTTGGGTCAACCGGATGTTAATTTTAATCTGTTTCACAAAACCCCACCCACCCTGCCCCACCCCTCCCAGGAGTCTCCACGCAGCCTGTATTGGATGCCAGGTAAGTGCAGGAACGCCGTGGAGGCTCTGGGAGGGTGAAAAATGAGCCTACCGGAAGTACCAGAAGTCTGAAAACAGGCCCATTTCCGGTCTCCGGAGGGCCTCCCAGAGGCTCAAGGAAAGCCTCCGGAGCCTGGGGTGGGTGGAAAACAGGCCTACCAAAAGTACCAGAAGTCCAAAAATAGGCCTGTGGAGGCCTTTGGAGCCCAGGGGAGGTCATTTTTGCCCTCCTGGAGGCTCAAGAAAAGCCTCCAGAGTCTGGGGAACACCCCCCCACCCAATTCTGACTCGGGAGAACAAGGGGTGATAGATGTGAGGCACAAATGGATAGAACTTAAGCCATTTAATCAGTAACAGCGGTATACTAATAGGCAACAGGGAAACCGGCAACAGCAACAGAACAAGACAGCTGCTATATAAATAGCAGCTGTCAAACGGGCCAACCAATAGTGGGCATCCATTTTCCCGCCGGCAGAACTGTCATGCTTCAGCCAATGTGAGGCGTTTCCTTATTACTATGCTCCGGCATGGCAGAATATACAACACCCAAGTAGGCCACGCCCACCATGGCCACACCCACCCAGCAACCAGGCAGAGAACCGGTTGCTAAAATTTCTGAATCCTATCCCTGGTTGGACCTGCTTAATACTTAGATAGAAGACTTCCAGAATGGATGGATTGGGGAAGTTGGAAAAAAAGGAATCAGAGGTGAACTCTGCCCAGGAAAATACATGGACATTTCTGTGTAATTCCTAGGAATCAAGTTCAAGTCGAGGGAATGTTTACTTGATTGCTCATTCATCATGCAGCCTATTTCGAAGGCAATAGCTATGGACGAGGCTTTCAAAAATTGTGATCAAGCCCCGAGGCCGTCATGTTTGCAGCAAGGCCAGTCTTATAATTAACCAAGTGAGAACAGCTGCCTCAGGAAATGAGAGTGGAAGATAGGAGGACGTTGAAGGATTGAGCTGTATGCCACACACTTTGCTCTTGTGGTCCCTGAGCTAGCTTATGGCCCTTAGATACCCATAATAAAACTTACTGGTCATTGCCAGCATTCAAATAAAATTCAGTTCCTCCTCTACAAGTTCCCATACCTGAAATGACAATAATCGTTATCTTTTGCTTCCTAGAAATCACTGCTCCTAAGATGCTTTGTGAAACAAAATTAAAATGTAATAGAACATTAAATGCAAAATTAATTAAACTTCATTTAATAAATGAGATGAAAAATTAATTTAGTGACTAAAAGTATGATCAATAAAATATATGTGCTTGGAGTTGAAAGGATATCAGTATGTGCCTAGTATAGAAAGACCAAAGTAATAGCTGTTTGAGTTTATAGTTTATAGCAAAAGCTTAACTCTGTGCTACATGTGAAAACTTCTAAATTAACCAATTTTATCGTATTGTCTTATAAGGTATTATGGAATTACAATCCAATTCATAAGCACTATGGAATAATGTTCCGAGAGAGGAACTTCATATATACATAGAGTTGTTGACAACAGGAGGAATGAGTTGGAAAGAACATTAGAAATCAGCTATTCCAGCCCCATTTTATGCAAATCGACTAGAAATTTTCTGACAGTTAACTGTTTGGCCTCTGTTTGAATATTTGAAGAAAAGGAGAACTCGTCATATCACCTGCCAGCCTCTTCCACTTTTGGGAAGCTCCTCCTGATGTCTACCATGAACTTTCTTCTGCATGGTTTTAACTCATCAGTTCTGCTCTTGCCCTCTGAGATAATAATGAGAAATTGTATGATGCCCCTTCGGATATTTATTTATTATTAAGAAAATTTATAGGTCCACCCAACACACTCTTGGTGACTCTAGATCCATGATGGCGAACCTATGGCACGCATGCCACAGATGGCACACAAAGCCGTATCAGTGGGCACGCAAGCTCAGCTCTGCCAGCTGATTTTTGGGCCTTCCGGTCCCACCAAAAGTCAGCAAATAGGCCATTTCCAGCCTCCGGAGGGCCTCCAGGCTCTGTTTTCGCCCTCCCCAGGCTCCAAGAAAGGCTCTGAAGCCTGGGGAGGGCAAAAAAACAGACCTACCGGGCCCACTGTGCCATCACGTGCCAAAAGCGGGGGAGGGGTGTTGAGTGCGCATGCACGGGGTGCATTGAATTATGGATGTGGGCACATGCATGCACAACACCCACCCCCCACTCCACCCGCTTTTGGCACACGATGGCAACAAGATTAGCCATCACTGCTCTACAGATACAGGGATATAACCCCAGTACAAAAGCCAATAAATCCTCAACCCCTGGGGACAACAATTTAAATACTGCTGTCATATTTCTCCCCCAAACCAAACATGTCAAGATCCTTTAGTCATTCTTCACAGGATTAGTTTATGGATCTTTGTCAACTTGATAGAGCTCTTCTAAACATGCTCCAATTTGCTGTTGTTCTCAAAACATGGAGCCCAAATGGGGTCCCACCAGTAGTGGGTTTCAAATCCCGGCGCTACCAGTTCGCTATCAGTAGTGTGCGGCACTTCTGCACATGTGCAGAAGATTCCATGCATGCGCAGAAGATTCTGTGCATGTGCAGAGCATTTTTGAAGATGTCTGGGTGGGTGGCCGGAGCCTCCCGCTGCCGCCACTACCGGTTTGCCCGACCGGGAGCAACCCAACACTGGGTCCCACTAGTGAAGGTTAAATAGAATATTTGCTTCCTGTAATGTGGGTTCTGTGTTCTTTTTTAATGCTCTGCAGGATAACAATTGTTTTTGAAACCCTAAATATATTAATTTCATTTTTTTTTAATAAATGCAAGCTCGATCTCTTTGGTGATAGAATAGCATAATGAATTAAATTTCTATAATTCTTTTTTAATATTTTGAAACTTTCACGTTAAATCATCAATACATAAACTTCAATAGTAACTCCAACGAAGTAATTAAGGGAACTTCCACTAATGCCTATGTGTCCCTAAACAAGAAACAAGATTTTATTGAAAAGGAAGGAAGGAAGGAAGGAAGGAAGGAAGGAAGGAAGGAAGGAAGGAAGGAAGGGACTTATAAAAAAGGACTGGTCAATATAAAGCCTTCAATATAAATATATGGATTAGTCAGTACCTTGTGATGATGTCCTTGGTGTGATTGGTTACTGGAAATGTAAATTTGCTTTATTAGAATGTGTTGAGGTTGACTTGAAATGCCAAGGAAGTTGTTGTGCTTGCATGAAAAATATAGCAACTTATCCTCTTACATGTACAAGGCCACTACAGCCTTTATTTTCCTGTAGGATGTATGACCATTTGATAATAGAATTTTAGATGCCTGAAAGATCTTTTTGTGAATTGCAAGATATTTGATAAAAAGATTTATCATCAAAAAAGTGACAAATCTCACATTAAAGTTTATCAGAATATCATTGTTTCAAATTCATGTCTGCCAAAACATGCCTTTTTCACACCAAAGGAAGTATTAAAAACTGAATACTTTGCTGTGGAAAATATATATAATGAAACACTTCTGTAGAAAATACTACAGAATGTGGGTTTGCAAGCCCTCTAACTGCTTTCACTGTAATACTTCAGGTGTACAATGTCCATGTGCTTGAAATGACTTTGCGCAATGGAAATGAATGATGTACAGTAATTTTCTACCTCAGTGAATGGATAGCTATCATAATAATAGGGAGAATATGTCTTAACCATCTGTTCCATATCTGCAGTTTTCAACATTATAAAAACCAAGAAAATACTACAAGAGAGAGAATGTGCAATATTAAACTGGGTAATGACAACTCTTAGAACTATCTTGCTACAGCTTTCTCTATGTTCATATTGACCTGCCATGGTTTGGGAGTAAGTAATATGCAGTGCACAGAAAAGACGTAAGAAATAGTAACTCAGAGAAATGGGGTTAATTAAATGAACAATACATCAACCATATCCCATTGCTAAGGAGGAATAGTAAGAAAGATAACGGTGTCATCCAAAGATAATGTCCATTCTCCAGTTAAGTTTTCTTCTGAAAGTTTTGTTCAGCTTAAATGTGACACTGTTCTTGTGCTTTTGTTCTGAAAAGCACTCTTGACTGAGTTAACGTTTTGTATTGTCCATCTACAGAGTTCTTATAACTGCTAGTACTCAATTGGATATTCCGGTGCAAATTTTTTACTCCCACAACGCCCTTCCATTAATCTCTAGGTGACAAAGGCACTATCCACCACACCCCCAACTGTCTCCAACTATTTTCTACCCCACTTCCTATGATAGATAAATAAATGAATGAATGATAGATAGCTATATAGCGAGAGAGAGAGAGAGAGAGAGAGAGAGAGAGAGAGAGAGAGAGAGAGAGAGAGAGAGAGAGAGAGAGAGAGAGAGAGAGAGATCCTACTGTATGGATACAAAAACCAATCTTTATTTTTCCGCCCCCCCCCCCCCCCCCCCTCTCTCTCATTTTCCTTCTTTGAACTTTCTCATCATGGTCAATTATATACTGTTCATTAAGGCAATCACAGAACATCTAACACATAATTTACTAATAAAGTTTAAAGCTCATATATTTATAAGATTTTCCTACCCACACTCCTGAGTTTTAAATTTTTCAGGTGGAAATCAGTTTGCCTTTGTTCAGCTCTCCCTTATAAGAAATTCAGGGATTTTTATTTATTATTTTTGCAGAAAGCTAGACAAGTTTGAAGACAAGTTTGAAGGGCAGGAAGAAAGTGCAAGCAATTTATTTATTTTTTTCCTCTTTTTCTTTTTGTAATGGTTATAATGAGGGGACTTTGCAATGCAAGGAACCTGAGGAAGGACTGTAGGAAGAAATATCCTTCTGGGTTCAGCTCCAAGTGGGGAAAAAGACACTGGAAACATGGAGACTGCTTGGAAAGATGGTTTAATGGTGAACAGGATCACATGGTTTGAGTTCCTGAACAGAAAAGGGGCGAGACACAGTGAGTCCCTGGGGTTTTATGCCTTCTCTGGCTTTGAACTTCCTGGGGCCCAGAAAGAGTATCCTGATTGCTTGTCAGACTCCCAGGGGGTGGGGGTCTTAGCTAGCCTTGCTGGTTGATGTAATCTTCCCAGGTGCCATGTGGTGAGTTTCTGTTGCTAAATGGGTCCCATTGTGTTGCAGATGATGGTCCATTGACAAAGATTGAGTTTCTACCTCTGGCCCATTAATAAAAGGGTGGGAGCAGGAAGGTGGGAGCTGCCTTGTCTTTAAAACATGTTTTTCCATTTCTTATAAAGGGAAACATAATATTCTGCCTTTTTAATATTTCCTAAAATATTTCATTCTTCTAGGAAAGGGATGGGTGCTAACTTCCTATAGGACAATGAATTTTGTTTCTCATTCTCAGTCATTTGAATTAGCATGTTGGAATACAATCACAGGTTCTCTTTCAAATGCTTCTAAGGGATTAGGAAGGGAAATTGGTCAGGGTGTGCATGTGACCTGAGGAATATTGTCTTTGCTTCAATGTGCAATCAAAAATGATTTTTCTATAGTTTTTAAAGCATCCAAGAGCTGTCTCCCTCTCTTTCTTTATGGATAGATATAAATTACCATATGTTATTATGCCAATTGAATCTTTTCCAATGGAAACAAATATTTATCCACCAATTCTTTTTTCTCTGAAAAACATTTAATTTCTGATACAGAACTGTTGCTTTTGTAACACAGTCTTATCTGAGATGTTGTTGAATTAAACTAAATCAAAGTCCATAATATTGATTGGGGGAAGGGGGGGAAGTGAAGATTACTTTAAAAAAAAGGATTTCAATAATGAAAGGGGTGAAAATCTGAGTTTGTCCTACTGCCTTTGATCTCAGGATGTTTTTTTTTTTTAAAAAAAAATCTCCTTCAGAATTTAATTATTTGGGTTTGTCCTAAGGTGAATGCATTTTGATTAATTGGTGTCATTACTTCTTAACTGTGCTAATTAAACATCTATTTAAATACTATCTATTAGCATTGCAATAGATTTCCTTTTTATATATGAGCTATTAACCCTTTGACTTCCCAATGTCGTGATGCCAGAGTTCAATTTAGCACATTAACTGGTTGACATTCATTAATGCCAAAGGCTTCCTTTAATGCTAACATATGCATGTACTTAAGACCCTATCAGTTGTGATACTGACAGGAAGAATGGAAGACCAACAGATGGTCTTACAGCAAAACCTGCATGAAACCTCTTTATATGGCACTGTATGGATTGTATCAACCTAATGAATATGAATATATCAATTATGATGGCTTTATCCCAGTGCATTTTTAAAAACTAGAAAGTAGCCTCCCCCCCAGCAATCTATTAGGAAAAGTACATGCTGCTATTATTATTATTGTTATTGTTGTTGTTGTTGTTATTATTATTATTATTATTATTATTATTATTATTAATATTTCTATGCCGCCCACTCTCCGAGGACTCTGGGCGGCTTACAACAATCAACAGTATACTAAATAGAATATTGCCCCCAACAATCTGGGTCCTCATTTTACCCACCTCGGAAGGATGGAAGGCTGAGTCAACCTTGAGCCGGTGAGATTTGATGTGCTGAACTAGCAGTCAGCTGAAGTAGCTGAGTACAGCACTCTAACCACTGTGGCGCCACCTCGGCTCTACGAGCATGGGCTTCTGTGTCTCAGGGCTCCAAGGTCTATAAGTTCATTTTGGCTGGAAATGAAGACATTTCCTGTTAGGATGAAGCTCTAGGTCCAGAATGATGGCAGTGTTGTACCATGACTGTATCCGGTCCGGTACTCCCTTATGCCACAGGATTGCCTGAGATCCAGGTCCAGGGTTTCTCCCTCACAGGAAACCAGTGGCAGATAAACCAACCAGGAGACCATTAGGGCACCAGAAACAGACGAAGAAGCCCGAAGAGCCCCCTCCCACACTCTCCGGGACTATAAAATGCTGTGGTAGCCTCAGAATGTCTGGGTCCGACCCCCATCCTCAAACAATGTCACCTGCTTGAACCGGAGTGAGAAAAATCCCACGGAAACCGCCAAGTGTCAAGCAGGCTGCAGAAGTCTCACTCTTGTCCATCAAAGCAGAGGGAACGCCGGTCAGCAGTTCCCCTCCCATCTCCCCGGGGAACAGCAGTGACGATGATGAACTGATGGTAAGTGGAGCCATCCACCCATTTGCCCTCAAAATTATGTTAGCAGTCCCAGAGACAGGGGTCCAAGGGGAAGTAGAAGCCATCATAGATACCGAATGCACGAGATGCCTAATCAGTGTCCCCATAGTTGAGCAGTTGGGCATACTGTGAGGGTAAACCTCTAGGTCCAGAACACTCTAGGGAGTGTTACTTGGAACCCTCACAGCAAACATAAAAGTCCCCTTCACTTCAGGGTTTATTTTTGGTGACTTCATGGACACGTGCATTCCTTTCCTTGGCTGTTTTGCCTGTGCTGTCTTCTGGTATTTCTTTGTTTGTTGTTGTTGCTTCTCAAAATAAGCCAGAATTCTGGGATTCTCTGGCTGCTTGCTATCCACATCTTCTCTAGGACCATTCTTGGCTTAGTTCCAAATGAAGCTCAGGAAAAAAAAAAGCAGCAGTTGGGAGAACTAACTGACATCTGCTGAAAAGTGTAGTCAACATCTTGCAACTCCTTATTCTTCCATTTGGATCTTATTTGTGTTGTTTTCTTGAGCGGTAGAGCTCATGTTTTGTCCGGGGAAGGTCTCAGTTCATTTCCTGTCCATTTTCAGCCAGAATGTTAGATATAGGTAGCAGATATCAGAAATCAAGAAAATATCAGATGTGTCCTGGCATTGGAAGCATATAGAGTGCAGTAAACTGTCAAATAATCTGACTTGTTAAAAGTCTGTTTCTTATCTTACTTGTTTGTTTAAAAACAAGTGAAGACATTTTTTTGGACCAAACAATGGCAACTTTTACAAGATTAGTGTTTAAGAAAAAAACCCCCACATAATCCTCAAGGGGATTATTGCTTATTAATCTAGATATCAAACAACCTAAAAAGAAGATCGCTGCAAGTGACAGTTTTGCTTAGAGTAGAAAGGCAATTGTCAGCATTGAGCTTCCAGACTTTGGCTTCCTCAGGCTATGGATGTCAAATTTGCAAACCGAATTTAACTTCATCAGCAGTGGTTATGGCTTTAATGCATCCATTAAAATGTCATTGATTTAACAACATGTCTGAGATTACCTACTGAAATTTAAATTCAGTTAAACTACCCAAACTCTCAAATTGAAAGACTCACCTGTATCTGTAACAGGGAATTGTGGCAGTGAGGTAAAGTAATCTGAGAAAATATGATATGTTCAGAACCGATGAGAATTAAAAAAAAATGATGTAGCGGACAGGAAACTAATGTTGCCCATTCTTGTGCCTAGATAATCTGGACCATAAACCTCTATATGCAGAAAGTATTCATATCCTACTGATTTGCTTCATTCATTCATTCATCATTCACTCACTCACTCACTCACTGCTTCAATCTATACATCTCTGGGAGACCCATAAAAAGCAAACATAAAATGCGATAAAAGCATAGATTATATCATCTCAAAGGTAGTGCAGAAATAATCAAGAATTAAAGAACTGAAGTATTCCTCACAGTCTGTGAAATCTAACCCTGGGACTCTGGAAAACAACTTAAGTAAGAGCAAAGTACAGTACAGCTAACTGGAACATCCAAGAATTGTGAAATCAATACATTTCTTCACATAAATTCATCAATTAGTAATTGAAACATTGAATAGTATCTTTCATGGATAAAGCATCCTGCAGTCAAACATCTATCATCCAAGATCAATTTGGACACAACTGGTTTTTGTGGGAAAATATATTGTGTTCAGTATTTGTGTGTGTGTGTGTGTGTGTCATTTTAATTAAGTGCAACAGATTTCAGTGTTGGAAATTCCCAGATTCTGCAAGGTGTTAAAGATGAAAATTAATACCTGGAACCAAGCAGGCAGTCATCAGAAGTGGGTATAGCAAAGTTTCTATGTAATTCTTGGACATTCTGTTTCTAAGTGAGGCATTTAGAAATGCCTCACTTAGGAACAGAAATTTTGGGCTCAACTGTGGTTGTGTCATGGGCCACTGTACTGTGTTTTGTGGCAATGGAAACTGCCACAACTTCTTCAGGAGTAGCATAATCCCATGTTTCATATAAACCCAGATTGTCACCTTAATAGACATGTTATTTATTTTTTTTTTGTATCCATCCTGAGCCTATGATCTCCTCAAAAAAGACCATGACAGGGGAAATTGTATCTTCAGCTAGACAACCACAAGGTAAAAGATTATACAGGGCATATAGGACTAAGACATAACTTCATTCATATAGATATGTAGGTGAAAAGCAGGCAAAGTTTGGGGAGGAGGCAGAGTAAAACACGTGATCAGTTTAGAGTCCTTGCATTGCCACAATAGATCCAAGTCCAGCCTACCTTGAATTCCATTGATCCTTATCTAGTATCAGTTTAGTGTTGAACTTTAGTTGGCCGGTGTCATGTGTATAGGCCTGAATGAATCTTCTGTGTTGCAACTTTATGAATGGTCCTGATTCTTTGTGCCTGACAGGATATCACATCTGTGGAAAAGCCATTGGAATGACCTAATCATGTTTCCTTTCCCATATTTGTTTGAACCTGAAGCTTTAAGTTTGTACCTTTAAGCAAATACATTTTGAACAGAGGGTCTTGTTCCATCTTGTCAAAGATAAACATGATGGCATGAAATAATACATAATGAGATCTGGCATATCTAAATAGAAATGAGCAACAATGTCCAAAATAAAGTATAAAAATATTCAAATAGCAATCAGTGGCCAAGGAAAAAAGGGGGAAGGGTGAAAGAGAAAGAGGCTATTAAAATGCCTTTTTAATAATTTTAACAATTTAAATTTAATTTAAGTAATTTAATATAATAAGTATTTTTTTCATTTACTGTTTTTTTTTCAAAAAACGTTTTATATGTATATTACTTAGGTACTGTATCTTCTAGAAACTTTTGCTGGTCAATAGCCAAATAATTTCTCCCTCTCTCTCCCCCCTCTCTCTCTCCAACATACATATATATAACTACAATTTATTTTTTCGCCTTCTGATTAAAGCTTGGTGCACATATTGCTTTAATTCATGATTTGCTTCTTCCCCAATATGCTATAAAAGACTGGTTTTCTATAACATCATATGCAAACTATATATTAGCCACACTTCACAAAATGAAACCAGCCACATTATGGCTTAGCAATTCTTCTTTTGGTATATCCCTTAAGTATAGCAAGCTGATCAACTCTGGATGAGGACAAGTTGTTTATGGAAGGAGGCTCTAACAATTTTGCATCTCTTCTCTTAGTGCCAGAAATTTATTATTAGAAGAAAAGTCAACATGGCAGATTTTATACATCGATACAAGTCTTCTGTGAACTTAAGGTGAACTGTACTTTTCTCTGGCTCTTAGAATTTTATGACAATGAAAGTAATTGCTTGCAGGATGTTGGGTTTGCCACTGATAAAATACCACTGGATTATTGACAAAAGGCTCAGCTAACATCAGAGTTGAATTAGGAGTTGAGGGTTATTGTCTAGTATAGTCCCCAAGCTGTGTGAAATGTCAGTTAATTGAAAATCGTAATTATCCCACATTACAACATAAACTGTTTCATTTTAGAAAATGTTCTGCTGTTAAATTAATAGTCATTGATCCCCAAGCTATTTCATGAATTCTTTCCATCCATTTCTCCAATCATTCAGCTTTCAGTCTTTGGGATAAAGGGGACAAAAAGCCACCAATTTTGTCATTCTTATTGACCACAATTTAATGATTGGTCTACCCATCCTGCTTAGTTAAAAATAAGTCTATCCATCTGAATGACTTTGGGCAAATTTTGCCTCAAAAACATTCAGAGATAGATTGGGTTTATAATCTCTATTTCACAAAGGGATCACAAGAGTGATTAAATTGATTTTTCTGCTTCTGCTAAATAACAACAACAACAACAACAACAATTTGGCCAGTTAAGTGGCAAACAGTGTACCTGGCAAAAATTTGTATGATTTTCCCCACTGTTTACTTTAATCTTGCTTTTGTCACATGTGTATAAATAGATGTGATATAATTTAATACTTTAATGAAGTTACTAAATATTAATATGATGCATTGAATAAACTTAATACTTTAATTAATTTGATACTGCTATGTTTCATGTCTAGTTACTGAAGATTTAACCAGCAAATGCTGCCTGAGGTGGGAGATCAGAAACATGATATTGCCTCTATGATGAATGATGAAAATGTTTAGATATATATTTGGGTCCTCATTATTATATTTATTGAAAAGAATTTCAACGATTTCCACTTTCATTGGACATGTTTCTACCTTCAAGCATGCACATTTATACCTGAAGTAACTTTTCCCCCCCTCAAATTTCTTTCCTTGGTTATTATTTATTTATTTAAATGTAGAAGAGACACAAGTACAACAGTGCCATTGTACTCAAAGTATAGACAAAAGGGAGTTTGAGTTTATATAAAATCAAACTACATATTAATTAACTATACTTTGTATGTGGGGGAGCCAACACGAACAGTGGGTAAATCATAGAAGTTCTGTGTGGAAGTCTGAGTTAGTCTGACATTCTCAAGCCAAGAGCTGGCATGAGATAACAGTAAAGGTGTTGGAGTAAAATTAGGGACACCCGCAGGTTTTAGTATCCCAATAGAAGATCCTGGATGATGCTCTCTTTCTTCCCAAGGTACCTTACAGTGTTGTTGCAGACAATCTATGCCTCCTTCTGCTCCAGGAGAAGGTATGGGATATCTCTAATAAAGTGTGAGGCAATTGAGAAGGAACAGAACTTAATCTAAAATTCAGTTTCAGTTTCTTGCAAAGAGGTCCCGGGAAATTTATGGTGTTTCTGTGATATTGTATTGAATAACTATAACTCTTATGTTCAATCTGAATCTAAGAGGTGGAGATCGGGGTATTTGCATCCCATTGGGTCCCTGTTTCTCATGAGGGTTTCAGAGGAATCATGCAATTCTTGCCAACTACTCAGCTACTCCCTTTTCCTATATGCTAATAAAACAAACAAACAAACAAACAAACAAACAAACAAACAGGCAAGCTGGCCTTCTTCCTCTTGGCAAAATAATCATAATCCGCTCCTTGAAGAGGGATGCACCTTTACAGAGTTGGCCAAGAAAAACTTGGCTATCGAGGCTAACTCATTCAGTCTTACCTTCTCAATCTCAAATTTGCAAAATTAGGAGGCGTATTAGAGGAAAAATTAGATTACCGACCCACCTCTGATCTTTTTTTTACAATATTGGAAGAAACTTCAGTTTTTATCAATGACTATGTAAAATATATCTTTTTTTAAAAAATAGAAGCCATATGATAAGAACATTTTCTGTGTCCCTTCTTTCTTAGCTTTCTTAAATTTAGACATTTAATACTTTTAATTTAATTCTGATACAACTTAATACTGATACTTTTCAAATCTTACCTTGCCACTTCTTGAGAACCAAATATAAAATTATGCCTCTGTTTCTGCGCTACTAGAATTCTTGCTATTGCAAGCAAGTTCCAAATTAGTTAAAAGCAAAGCAAAACCAAAAACAAGAAAAAGGATCCTGTACTGGGGGTGAAACCAATAACATCTCTTTAAAAAATAATGACTAGACAATATGACCCCCTGTTCAGTGTACCAAATCTATAATAAAGCTAGGGTCACCGTGTAATTAAAGCTTCACATCGAAGAAGAACATAGGATGAGGAACTGTTAGAGCCTAACATATAAAGCTCAGAGCAGTGATAAAATAGAAGCTTTATGAAGCCTTAAGAAGTGAATCCACAGATGAACCTTTTAGGATCATTAATTGGCCATGTCTGCCTTTGAAGAAGTTAGAGTTGTTTTATCACCCTCTTACATAAGTGAGATGTATGTGTGCATGCAGCATTCAGATAGCTACCAATTTTGCACTTACCTTGTAATTTCACCGAGACAGGGCAGAGTCACAGGTTCATATTTCAATCCATATAAGTTTTTCCCTTCTCCTCCAATTTAACTAGCCCCACCTCAAAGGCCAATATAAAAAATTCCATATGAAACACCGCAAGATAATAATGAGACAAATGCTTAAAGTAATTTCCTATTCTCTGATGCAAGGTAAACAGAAGAAGACGTATGCTAACTCGGTGTCATTTCTTACAGTTAAGAGATTTCTACAAACCTTATTGTATACATTTAGAAACTATAGTCGGTGAGCAGAGAGAGAGAAAGAGAGAAGGAGAGAGGGAGAGAAGGAGAGAGAGAGAGAGAGACAAAGACACAGAGAGACAGAGACAGAGAGAAAGACAGACAGAGAGAGAAGTTAGAATCAAGGGGAATATGCTGAAATAAGTGGTGACATGAATGAGACATTGGGAATGAATGATAATTATGAGCATGTACTTAGGAAGAAAGATTTGTTTCAAATGCTAAGTTAAAGCAAAGATAAGAAGAAGAAGAAAAGGGAAAGAAGCTCCAGTAAATAGAATGACCAAAGGTATGGAAGTAAAAGTCCTGTATGAAAAAAATTGTTAGAATACAGATAAATCTCTCCAAAGGATGAATGGGACATGAGCATAAGGAAAAAAGGAATATGAAACCTCTTTGAAACAGAGCAGAGGTATTAACAAGATCCAATGCTTTTATCAAAAATGAAATAAACTGTACCCTCTTGGGGTATGCAATATCATAATGCATATACAAGTTTTCCTTCAAGTGGTGTGACATTGTTTTTTGATATGTGCACTCTCCTTAATACACAGCATAACCACACACATCCATCCTGTCTCTGGAGAGGAATTGTTTACAGGTGGTGCTTGTTTAACAACCAATCATTCCGTGAAATTGCAGCAGCACTGAGCAAAGTGGTATTTATGACTGATCCTCAAAGTTTGACTACTGCAAGTGAGAGCAAGTTTGACTAAGGACATGCCCTCACTTCATGGCAGCAACCAGCTGTCAGGTGTCATTGCCATTGTTAAAGCAAGTACTACCTGAGTGCCACTGATGTAAGTTGTGCTATATTAATGAAAACTAAGAGAAAATAACACTTAGTAGCAGTATTTGGTGAAAGGAACCTGTGGATGAAGAAACAAATGCTTGAAAATGACTGCATCTGTATGTGATGATTTGAAAACAGGAGATTGTTTTTCAATAAAAAAGGATAAAGTTGCCAGAGTGAATGCAAAAATTCCAGGAGGATCAAGTTTGTTAAGACAGGAAGCTATGGCAAGGTAAAATGAATAGGGTTAATGTAAACTAGTTTTAGGGGATGCAGTGGCTCAGTGGCTAAGACGCTGAGCTTGTCGATCGAAAGGTCAACAGTTCAGCAGTTCGAATCCCTAGTGCTGCGTAACAGGGTGAGCTCCCCTTACTTGTCCCAGCTTCTGCCAGCCTAGCAGTTTGAAAGCACGTAAAAAATGCAAGTAGAAAAATAGGGACCACCTTTGTTGGGAAGCTAACAGCGTTCCGTGTGCCTTTGACGTTTAGTCATGCCGGCCACAGGACCGGAGATGTCATAGAGACAGAAGACATGGAGATGTCGTCGGACAGCGCTGGCTCTTCGGCTTTGAAACGGAGATGAGCACTGCCCCCTAGAGTCGGGAACGACTAGCACATATGTGCAAGGGGAACCTTTACCTTTACACTAGTTTTAGCTATGCTTCCTTTTTTTAACATACAGAAGCAAAGGGCTGGAAGGGACCTTGGACGTCTTCTATTGCAAGTCTGTGCCCATGGCAGAAGATCTTATAGCATCCTAGACAAATGGATGTTGAATCTTTTCTTGAAGATCTCCAGTGTCTGAGCACCCAAAATTCCAGGAGGCAAGCGGTTCCATTGATGAATTGTTCTTACTGTCAGCAAATTCTTCTCAGTTCCAGGTTAGATGTCTCTTTGATGAGTTCAACCTGGTGCTTCTTGTTCTTCCCTCAGGTACTTTGGAGAATAAATCGAACAATTCTAATAGTGATCAAGATTCTGGAAAGCATCAACTAAAATGGATCAAGTCAAGTAACTTATTTTTAATTAAATTTAACTGTATTTAAGTTAATTAAATTTAATTAAAATAACCATAAAAGGAATGAAAGATGTTCATGAGTATTTGTGTATGCATATGATATATGCATCCAGACAGATACATATACTTACACATATGAACTCCCAAATACCCATACTAAACATACACACAAATATTTCTTTGGTCAATCCCAATATGTTGTGGTTTGTACCAGGGGTGAAATGCTCCTGGTTCAGACCTGATCACCCGATCCGGTAGCGATGGAGGCGGGTGGTTCAGAGAACCGGTAGCAAAAATCCCTGCCCCCCCCACCCCCACCACCATGAGCTGTGCAATCATCAGAGGCTTTTTTAATTATTTTTAAAAGCATTTTTTTCTACAACCTCTTTGGCCAAAAAAATGCTTTTAAAAGTTTTAAAAAATCGCGTGGCTCAGCTGGGATCATCAGAGGCTTTTAAAAGCATTTTTTCTACAACCTCTTTGGCCGAAGAGGTTATAGAAAAAATGTTTTTAAAAGGAAAAAAGCCTCTGCCGATCAGGCAAGTCAGCTGGGATTGTCAGAGGCTTTAAAAGTATTTTTTTTTTACAACCGCTTCAGCCGAAGAGGTTGTAGAAAAAATGGTTTTAAAAGTTTTTTTTTTAAAAAAAGTTGTCCACGCCCACTCAGTCATATTACCCCCACCACCACCAAGCCACACCCACAGAACCGGTAGTAACAAATTTTACATTTCACCACTGGTTTGTACTTTTATGAAATTTATGGGCATAGTAAATAAGGCCCTTGAAAGCTGTGAAGTACAATACCTGTATGCCGCCTCCAGCTTCAAAACAGGTACACTTCTTAGTTGTGGGTAAGGTTTGTGATTCTGGAATCTACAGTATATTTTGTTATAATAGAAGGGTCTACCAACTAGATCAACCAATTGGCACAAAAAGTGTTAGGTAGAAAATGTTTGGAACCATAAATAAAATGGTGACCCAAAATCAGATGTTTTCTCCTATGTTTAATGGGTACCATAGACATTAGGAGCCTATATTTGAGCAACCACACATACAACATAATTTAGGGGAAAGAAAAGAATCCAGTATTAAGTATATTTAAAAATCCAAAATGCTTGCTGATGTACTACAAAAAAACCTTGATGTATTTTCTGTGCCATAATGGATGCTTTTTAGTTTAAGGTTTAATATTATCAGCTAAATTTTAGTCTATTGTATTAAAAAAATGAGATGGTCAAAAAAATACATTATCCCTTAATTGCTGTGAGATACGTGCTCTTTTTTTCTCTGCAGAGTTAGTTTTTTTTCATCAACTACTTTTTAAAAATCTACAATTTAGCCACTTTTATAATGCTGTGAATTTGGTGAGTGTGTTCCAGAAATCCTCACTCGGTTAAACTGTCAACACATCAGGAAACTTGATATGTTCTTAGTTAGCTTTGCAAAATTCATTGTCCTGACAATTTGACATTAGCTATTTTTTTTGTTGTCAGTGGCTGGTGGAGAAAGTGTAGCTACTTTGTTTTAAAACACACTTGGAAAGTTAAGGCCAACTGCTTGGTCAAAAGAAGTATTTAAAGTGAGGGACTGAAAACTTGCTCTTTGTAAATCAGCAGTTCTGTAACACTCCCACTAAAGCTGACAGGACTATTCCCAGAAGATATGGGATTATTGGCACAATATGTTTCATTTTATATTGTTGTGTAGTGTATAAGTATGGTTTACGATTTCTTCTTCCCCCAAGCTAAGGAGAAACAAGATTTTATTTTTTTTTTCTTGGTAGAGCAAAGGAAATAGAGGAAAGATATTCTGGATACTTGAAGAGAATATTAAAAGTGTCAGGCAGACAAGACATCACGGATGGCGAAGCAATAAAATATGCATGATTGAAGGCACAGTAATAAGGGCAAGAGGATTCTTCGTTCCATTTTTACTGCATTTCACCTTATTTTATATCTACGAAATAGTACTGCGTTTTCACTCTTGGTAGTTTTGCCCGCAACACAGTGGTCAATCCCAGATAATAGGGTTTGTGTATCATAACTGCTATTCACAGGGTTCACCAAGATTATTATTTTTTTTTTAATTTGATTTATATGCCGCCCTTCTCCGGAGACTCAGGGCAGCTTACAATGCACTAAGCAATAGCTTTCATACTTTTTGTATATTTATATAAAGTCAGCTTATTGCCCCCACAAACTGGGTCCTCAATTTACCTACCTTAGAAAGGATGGAAGGCTGAGTCAACCTTGAGCCTTGGTGAGATTCGAACCTGCAATAATTGCAGGCAGCTGGTGTTAATAACAGGGTCTTTAGACCACTGTACTATCCAAGGCTCTTTTGGCTTTTCTTGGCTGGAAGGAATATCCAGAGATAACGTTCTTCTTGTCCATGTTCAAAAGTTGATTAAGTAGATATTTAAATTTTCTTTGGGGGGAGGACTCAATCTTTTTCCATACTAAAGACAGCTAGCTAGTTTAGGACTCCTCCACACAGTCTACTTATCTCCACATTTAACAGTAACAAAATTGGAAGGGACCTTGGAGATCATCTAGTCCAAACCCCCCTGCTCACGCAGGAGACCTGTAGTAGGGATTCGAACCGCCAAACCACCGACCTTTCTGATTGACAAGCTCAGGGCCTTAGCCCCTGAGCCACCTAGTCAGAAGAGGCTTCTCTAATATTCTGCATTTTTTTTTAATTTGATTTATATGCCGCCCTTCTCCGAAGATCAGGGCGGCTTACAATGCGCTAAGCATTATTTCATTTAAATTAGGTTATAGCTGAATTTCTATATTCAGTGCCCATTAGCCTATTATTTGCCCCAGGTCCACCCCCAGAGATGGAGCCTTCAGAGATTAAACATTTTCTGAGAGTGTCCCATAGGGCCTTTTGCAGTAGGTTAGAAGGGAGACCTTGTGAGTTGTCATCTTCGGATGGACTTGAAATCACTTCCCTCAAGTGAAAGAAATGGTGGTCTATTGTCTATTCCTCTCCATCCCATAGGCTTCCAGGATTTTGGCATATGCTGTAGGTGATGGTACCTTTGCCATATTCTATCTCTAAGATGTTTTGATCTGGCTCCCCTCTTGTCCCTTTCTTGTCAAGTCTCCACTGGTTTGTTGTCTTCCATAAATAGTGGTCTGCAGAGTGCACGTGGTTATAGAGAGTAGTATGGAAAGGACAGCAGGGAAAGGACAACAATTACAGCTCTAAAACTACCCTGTATTGAACTGAGTATAGCTAGCAACATACTGGCCTCCCTACTGAGTCATGATAAATGTAGGCTGTGGGCAGTGGTGAAATCCAACTTTTTTTACTACCGGTTCTGTGGGCATGGCTTGGTGGGTGTGGTGTGGCTTGGTGGGCATGGCTTGGTGGGCATGGCAGGGGAAAGATACTGCAAAATCTCCCTTCCCAGCCCACTCCAGGGGAAGGATACTACAAAATCCCCATTCTCTCCCCACTCCTGGGAGAAGGATATTGCAAAATTTCCATTCCCTCCCCACTCTGGAGCCAGCCAGAGGTGGTATTTGCCGGTTCTCTGAACTGCTCAAAATTTTCGCTACCAGTTCTCCAGAACCTGTCAGAACCTGCTAGATTTCACCCCTGGCTATTTTTCTACCAGCTAACTTCATCTCAAAAATGGTAGAAAAAGCATTTGGCCATTGCTGTGCGTAATAGCCCTTATAGAATGCAAAAGTCTAATTGACAACTGATGTCTCCCAATATCTTGATGACATCACCTAGCATCAAAGACAACCCCATCCCTCTGTGCAATGTTAGGGCCCATCATGCCTATTCATATCAATAGATGTCTCTTTTCAGTCTAATCATCTTAAAGAAACATCACAACAAAGAAAGAAAATAGACCCTTCTGTGCATTGTATATACAAGTTATCATATCTGAGCCTTTCTTACTGCCTGATTACACCTATTTACAACTTACTTAAATACATTGTCTGAATTTGGTAAAAGAAGATATAATATAATTGTAACCTATTTCCATCTAGACATTTATGTATTTGAGTTTTAATTCCACTCTCTCCAACTGAGAAGGAAAGCAAATAGTTATGACTTGTAATTAAACAGTAAATACATAGATTTTTAAGACAGACATTGTCTTTTTTTTTCCTTTTTCCAGAAGGAAATGCTTTCTTTATAAGCCATTTTAAAATCTTTAAATCAGATCTCTAAATTGATACTTAGTTTAAGATTCATTCCTAAAACCCATCTTATTAGCTAAAAAAAAAAAAGTAAAGCATGTTTAAATTACTAAATGATGAGTGGCTTCTCTCCTATGTGACTTTGGTTCTAATTAATCTTCAAAATCCAAGGGTTTACTTACAGATTTTGGAAATTCAAACCATTCAACCAGGCAACTTCTCTGAGACTCTGTTCATTTTTTCAGAAATGTTCAGTATAGGCTTTTAAACATGTTGCTTTATTAACATGCTTTAAAGATCAAGGACCATTTCATTCCACGTTAACCATTAAACAATACAGTAGCTTCTCCATTCTATACTGAGAAAATCTTTATTGTGTGTTCCTGCCTTGACTTCTGATGATTGTCTGATGACTCCCTGCATTTTTCATGTCAAGGTTTTTCAGAAGTGGTTTGCCATTGCCTCCTTCCTAGAGCTGCGAGAAAGTGGTTGGCCCAGGGTTACATTTAGTTGGCTTTGTGCCTAAGTCAGGACTAGAACTCATGGTCTCACAATTCCTAGCCTGATGCCTTAACCACTATGCCCAACTGGTTTGCTATATTGAGAACTATTTTTCCTCAAGGTATCTAGAAATAGATACAAATAATGATATAGAACAGTGATGGCAAACCTTTTTGCCATCATGTGCCAAAAACTGGGGTCGCACGGGGGGGGGGGGTCGCGCACATGCCCACACCCATAATTCAATTCGCCTCACCCCCCCCCCCCCCCCCGCCCCCCCCCCCCCCCCCGGTCCCCCTGTTTTTGGCACGCAATGGCACAGTGGGTCCAGAGCCTTTCTAGGACCCTGGGGAGGGCAAAAATGGCCTTCCCCACTCCCCTGGAGGCCCTCCAGAGGCTGAAAATGGCACGTTTCCTGACTTTTGGAAGGCCCAGAAATCAGCTGGCCGGTGCGCTGGAGCTGAGCTAGGGCAATGCTCGTGTGCCCACAGATATGGCTCCGCGTGCCACCTGTGGCACACATGTCATAGGTTCGCCATCACGGATATAGAATGTAATTATTGAAATTACTATGTAAACACAAGGAAACAACAGCAGCAAATTCAATGCCTTGAGATCAATAAAGGAAATTTGACTATCATATAGCAGTAATAAAAATAGTAAACACTGAAAATATGAAATGATACATTCATGGTTGGCTTTGACAAGCAAAATTTGTGCCAGTATCTCTATAAGGGAAAAAATGTGCTTGCCAAATTACCTTTTATCTGCCAATAATTTAAGTAAATATTGCCAGTTATATAAATATTGAGAAGATATACATATATCTTTCTTTATGATCAGTTGTCTTACTCATGATTGAATATTGAGCAGCTTCTCATTCAGATATCAATTAAAATCAGCTAATGTCCCTTCCTGCATCATTTGCTGTAAAGGTCCTGGGTGCTGACATTTTGGAATCTATAGCATCAGCAAAAGCCCACAATACCTACTTTTAGACGTTGCCATGTAACTTGAGTTAAATCCTGCTCCTTGAATTTACCTTTCAAAAGCTGAAACATTTGCTTGCATTTCTTTCACAGGGAATAATATCATTTGGGGAGAAGAATTAGCAGAAGTTCTCTAAACCAGGGGTCTTCCACCTTGACAACTTTACAACTTGTGGACTCCCAGAATTCTGGGAGTTGAAGTCCACAAGTTGTAAAGTTGCCAAGGTGGGAGACCCCTGGTCTAAACATGTAGGAGGTGGTGTTGAGTGACCACACACACAAAGGTTGAGATAAATGTGGTGTCTTTATTGTTTTACATAGTGACATTATATAGTTTGTTACTTTCAAGTTACAGCGTACTTGGCAGCATATCATTGGCTCACAGAATCTTCCAGGTAACTAAAATCTTTGGTTAACCATTACTGCTTGCTTAAGCACTTCTAATATTTAGCTATGGTTAAAGTCTAACACACATCCCATTTCCTCTCCTCCTGTTCCTCTTATTTACAGAGTTAGGGTCTTATTTTCTAATGCCATTTCCTGGCGCCTACGTGCAAGTAACCTTCCTTATCTGAGGTTTGCCATCCAAGATAGGAAAATTCCTGCACATATGCAGACTGCAGACTCCTACAAGGTGGTAAATGGTTTCTGTCTCTTCCTTTAATTTTTTTTAAGTCCTCCAGATAGAAATATTTTTCCTCTTACTGCTTGTACCAAGAATATCACACAATATAAGCTTGACTTAAGGGCATCTTTATCTTTTGACTTGGTTATCATAAATTAAATAGAAATACAGTATAACTCACTATACTTGGGAAAGCTCTGCAGCCCTTGTGCAAAGGCAACCTAAAGGCTGATGTTCTTTCTTAAAATTATGTATAAATGACAATTGGATCATGTAGTCCTTCAAAAAAGAAATTTGTAAACAGAAAACTCACCTATGAAAACCTTTCACATAGCTCTACTTAGCACTGATGATGTTACCTAGTTGAGTAATGTAAGATCCGCAAGAAAACAATCCAACAATCCACTGACACTACAGTTTATAGAATCGTAGGGCTGAAAGGGACCTTGGAGGTCTTCTACTGCTCAAGACAGAAGACCTTATCATCCCAGTCAAATGGTTGTCTAGTCATTTTTTGAAAACTTCCAATAATGGACCACCCACAACCCCAGGAGGCATGCAATCCCATTGATTAATTGTTCTCACTGATAGAAAATTTCTCCTTACTTCTAGGCTGAACTTCTCTTTAATAAGTTTCCATTCATTACCTCTTGTCCTGCCCTCTAGTATCTTAGAGAATAAGTCAATCCCCTCTGCTTTGTGACATCCCCTTAAGCAGTGATGGGATTCAAGTAATTTAACAACTGGTTCTCTGCCCTAATAATTTCTTCCAACAACCAGTTTGCCAAACTGCTCAGAATGTTAACAACCGGTTCTCCCGAAGTGGTGCAAACTGGCTGAATCCCACCACTGCCCTTAAGTACTGAAAGACAGTTATCATCTACCCCTTAATTCTTCTCTCCAACAGGCTAGACATAGCTAGCTCCCTCAACTGTTTATCATACAATTTAGCCTCCAGACCCTTTATCTGTTGTTCTTCTTTACACTTTCCAGGATCTCAATCTTTTTTGTATTACAGTGACCAGAACTGGATGTAATATTCCAAGTATGGTCTCACCAGCAAGGTGTGAAGTGGTACTACCATTTCTTGTTATCTTGATGCTGTTCCTCTGTTGATGCATTGGCTTTTATGATAGCTGCAGTACACTGATGGTTCATACTTAAATGATGATCCACTAAGACACCTAGATCTCTCTTGCAATTACAATTGTTGAGTCAGGTACCACATATTCTGTACCCATGCATTTGGGGTTTTTTTTCCCTTGCCTATGTATAGGTCCTTAATTTTCTCACCATTGAATTGCATTTTGTTGAATAGAGTTCAACTCTGTGAAGGTCCTTCTGAATCTTGAGTCTATCATCTAAAATGTTAGCTATCCCCCCCCCCCCCAGTTAGGTGTCATCTGCACATTTGATGAGTTCACCTTCTATCTCCTCATTTAGATCACTTATGAAGATGTTGAAGACTACTGGGCCCAAGACTGAACCCTGAGGTATCCCCCTGCATGCTGATCTCCATATAGATGTAGTTCCATTGAGGATGATCCACTGTGTGCAATTGGCCAGCCAATTACAAATCCATCTGGTGGTGATGCTGTCTATCCTGTATTGTTCTATCTTACCAAGAAGTAGGTTGTGGTCTATTTTGTCAAATGCCTTATTGTCATTCAAATATACTATATCCAAGCATTTTGCTGATCCACTAATTTAGTTATTGTATGAAAAAAGGGGAAATTCAGCACTGAGCTATAAATATTTTCTTCTGTCGATAGATCTGGTTCTCCAGATGTTGCTGAATGACAACATCCAGCCTGATGTATTATGAGGGGAGATGGGAGTTACAGCTAACTATCATCTTAAAAAATGCCCCAATTTCACAGCATCTGATGGTGTTGTGAGCAAGAGAACAATTGGACTCAAGTCTAGTTGATATTTACACAACTGGCCATGTTGTCTGGAACAATATTCTATTCCCCAGAACAGTCATAGCTATCACTGAAGCAGAGACACTAAGGTCACCTTTTTGATTTAACTGACCTTTATATTTTCTTGTCTCCACATTAATTAGCTCCTGGCTTTCAAGTTTATTTCTGCCCACTGCTTTGGAAAGGAGGTTGACATTATAATAAACTGTTTTTCTTTCATTCTTGGGTTTCTTTTTGAAAGAAAAATAGAGACTCACTACATATACCATAATTGACATGGCTGACCTCTTTCAGAGCTGTCACAAATCACAACTAGTCTGCTCTATTTGTATGTGAGACATATTATGCAGCTGTGTGGCTATGTGAGGCCCCAAAATGAAGTTACTGGGGGGGAAATCAATATAAAGATGAGATAGCTATACTATATAAATGCAAACTGAGTGAACGAAAATTTTAAGCATAAAAATAAGACTTTCTAAGAGGAAGAAAAGCTATCATGAATTTAAAATATGGAAAAATAAGTGCAGTCCTCTATAAACAACTTTATCTAGATTTTTCTGTGTCTCGATCTTCCTGAATTCAGTTTTAAAAAGTATCCAAAATTGATCTCATTATTATTATTGTTGATCGAACAGTCAGCCAGATTAAGCATTTTGCTTCCACCTATCAAGTCCTTCCCAAGATCTGGGATAGGCAGATATTGTTGTTCGATGGTGTTAAATATTACATTGCAGAATGTAAGTGTGTCCAAGTATAGCTGCCTTTTGCAATTGACAGATGAAGATTTTGTCAACGCCAGTAGTGTTCAAATATCACCATTATTATCTAAGGAACTCCCTATAAGCCAGCATCAGGGGGATATGTTTCCCCAAGAATTTGTTTAGAAGGATGTTGAAAAGGGATCCGCAAAGGGACAAGTCAAGATGGTGACTACAGTGGTGCAATCAAAACACCAGTTGTTTTTTTATGTGTGTGTCATCTTTGATCATACTAGAATAGAATAGAATAGAATAGAATAGAATAGAATAGAATAGAATAGAATTTTTTATTGGTCAAGTGTGATTGGACACACAAGGAATTTGTCTTGGTGCATATGCTCTCAGTGTACATAAAAGAAAAGATACATACATCAAGAATCATAAGGTACAACACTTAGTGATAGTCATAGGGTACAAATAAGCAATCAAGAAACAATATCAATATAAATTGTAAGGATATAAGCAACAAATTTACAGTCATATAGTCATAAGTGGAAGGAGGTGGGTGATGGGAATGATGAGAAGATTAATAGTAGTGCAGATTTAGTAAATAGTTTGATAGTGTTGAGGGAATTATTTGTTTAGCAGAGTGATGGCATTCGGGAAAAAACTGTTCTTGTGTCTAGTTGTTCTGGTGTGCAGTAGTCTATAGAGTCATTTTGAGGATAGAAGTTGAAGCAGTTTATGCCCAGGATGTGAGGTGTCTGTTCATATTTTCACAGCCCTCTTTTTGACTTGTGCAATATAAAAGTCCTCAATGGAAGGCAGGTTGGTAGCAATTGTTTTTTCTGCAATTCTAATTTTCTTCTGAAGTCTTTGTCTGTCTTGTTGGGTTGCAGAGCCCAACCAGACAGTTATAGAGGTGCAGATGACAGACTCAATAATTCCTCTATAGAATTGTATCAGCAATTATGATATGCAAGGACTTATGGTCCTTGCGTGCATGTATAAATACACAGAGCCTATCCTGCATGCAAGTGAAGACATTCACAAAAAGGAGAGTCTTAAAGACACCAGAAAGTGTTCTTTGCTGAAAGAGAGAGACAGAGGCAGAGGCAGAGGCAGAGGCAGAGACAGAGACAGAGGCAGAGACAGAGACAGAGACAGAGACAGAGACAGAGACAGAGACAGAGACAGAGACAGAGACAGAGACAGGAGACCGAAGCAGAAGCAGAGAGACAGAGAGACAGAGAGAGAGAGAGAATATAAGACATTTCTTAACAGCTACATAATTCGGAAACATGGTCAAGACAATACAAAGGCCAAATAAATGATCTCAAGGGTTACTGCTTCAAATAACAGGAAAGAAGCAACTTTTGAAGTTCATTGAGAAGTCAGGTCCTCCATTGTGGAACAACATTACAATGAGTGAGAAATGTCCACCTACTTTCCACAATGATAAGTAAAATACAATATGAAGGCTCATTTTACAGCTTAGCTAAATGTCATAGGACATTATTCATTCATTCATTTACTAAGGTTCTTTGAACAGATTGCTAATTTAAAAGACTTTTTTTTAAAAAAATGTAATTAGCCTGGGAAAAGAAATAAAGAAAATAATTTTTTTAAAAAAACCTGCTATCCCAAAATATTGTCATGAAATTAAAATTACAAAGCTAAACAAATATTTAAAAGCTACTTAAGAAGCAGATTGCAATTCTCTCTCTCTCTCTCTCTCTCTCTCTCTCTCTCTCTCTCTCTCTCTCTCTCTCTCTCTCTCTCTCTCTCTCTCTCACACACACACACACACACACACACACACACACACACACACACACACACTGAAATGCTGTTTTCCAGATAGAAATTTTGGTTGAAATGAAACCTTTCAGAAACTCTTAACCCTCTTTTGAATTCTAAAGCGAGTCTGAATTCAGTCATGCCATAAGCCTCTAATGCCAGCCATGGTGATGCCAAAATGAGAAAAAGAGTGTCATGACACAAAGCTCCATCCTTTTGTACTTGTGTTACATTATACACAAATACATAAAGGTAGGAGATTGCATTGTGGCATCCCAATGCATGTTTCATTAGTTTTCTCCCTTTCCTATGGATGTCTGTGTCTAACAATGCTCACATGTATTATACCCATTCAACCTGGAATCCACATTTTCACAGAGACTTGTAATCTTTAGCAATTACAAGATTTAGAATATATTTTGGCCAGAATGGAACCAATCTCATAGGGGCCACAAATATTAAAAACAAAAAATAACAAGAATAAGAACAAAAAAACCTACTCCCTGAATGAAAAACAAATAAAAACATTCAAGGCCAGCAACTGGACACCTTGTAAGGCAGCTAAGAGGACTAGAAAATGGATGCCATATGACACTTGACTCAGTCATCAAGAAGTCTGATTTCTAAGGATGAAATGACTGGGTAGTTTGTGTCATGCAAATACAGCCAGTTTGATCTTGCAGGCACCTTTTTTTAAAAAAAAAAAAAAAACCAAAACCTTTGCCTAGCAGTACAAATTCCATAAAAACCTTTCATTAGAACTTAATAAGACTAGTTGGCTATGCCCTCATGTGTAACAATTAGGCCTTTTCAGAATCATTACAGAGTTCAATGCTGTTGTGTGTCATCTTGAATTTGTACTGACCATCTTCATTTACTAGAAAAAAGAATTTAGAGAGCAACCTTGTTAGGATTCCACACAGTCTAAAAAGCACAGAAATCTATACAGTGCTAAAACTCTCCTTGTTGTGACCTTTAACTGGGTGAAACAGTGCGTCAGAGGGCAACAGTTTTTGGAGCAAGAGGTCTCAAATTGATTAACTCACAGAATGTATCCAAAATTCAGGACCTATGACTCCCAAGGGAATAAAATTTAGGAAAGTTGTGGTTGCTTCGGCACTACTGGTTGTTGCTATGCTACCAGGCTGCTGCCACTATTGAAGTCACATGATCTTCATTTTCAACATTCTGTGTCAGTTTCCAAGACACTCTTGCAATACCTCACTCCTTCCTCCACCCAATAGTAGCCACTTATCTGTCTGCTAGAAAGGGAGGGAGAGAGAGAGGGAGGGAGAGAGGGAGGGAGGGAAGGAAGGAAGGAAGGAAGGAAGGAAGGAAGGAAGGAAGGAAGGCAGGCAGATTTATCCTTCCTGGCTCATGCCAAACCCCATTGCCCTAAATGTACCTTCCCTAAATCCTGAAGAATTTTACATCGGCTGGTAGTGCTTTACAGGTCATACAGCATCTTTTCCAAGGCCATCATAACTGTGAGCTATCATTAAGCAACATGTCAAGTTGAGGTCTACCTATATCAGAACTCCACAAGATGACATTGATTTCATTTTAATGTTGGACAAGTTAAGAATTTCACAGAGGGAAAGTTGGAAGAAACAAAAAGGTGGAGGAAACCTCTTGCCTTCCATCCCATTTCTTATATCGTCAGAAGGATAGAAAAGAAGATCTGGGTAACAGCAATGTGTCAAGTTGAGGCCAGTCATGGAATCATAAGGTTGAAAGGCACCTTAGAGGTCTTCTTTCCAATTCCCTGACCAAGACAGGAATCCTCATTCCATCCCAGATGAAAGGCAGTCTAGCATTTGCTTGAAAACTTCTAGTGATGGAGCACCTTCACTGGAGGTAAGCTGATCTGATCATTTATAACTCCAGTGGTCAGGAAATTCTTCCTTATTTTAAGCTTGGATCTGCTTGGTAAAGCTTTCACCTACTGAGTCTTATCCTACCTTAAGGTACCATGAAGAATAAATACACACCCCTTCTAGGCAAATACTTGGCAAATCTATCAAATGGATTTGCTTACTCTTAAGGAATCAGTTCAGGGGTGAAATGTTCCTGGTTGGACTGGATCGCCTGATCCGGTAGTGATGGCGGCGGGTGGTTGGGAGAACCGATAGTAAAAATCCCTCCCCACCCCCATGCCCAGTTGAGCCACACAATCATCAGAGGCTTTTTATTTTATTTTTAAAAGCATTTTTTCTACAACCTCTTCGGCCAAAAAAAAATGCTTTTAAAAGGAGAAACAAAGCCTCTGCTGATCAGGCAAGTCAGCTGGGATCGTCAGAGGCTTTTAAAAGCATTTTTTACAACCTCTTCAGCCAAAGAGGTTGTAGAAAAAATAATTTTAAAAGTTTTTTTTTTAAAAAGTTGGCCACGCCCACTCAGTCATATTACTCCCCAAGCCACGCCCACAGAACCGGTAGTAACAAATTTTACATTTCCTCACTGAATCAGTTTGTGAATAGCTGGAAAACAATGCACTATTTGGCAGGAGTTGGCATGGGGTTACTAAGAATATATCATGCCAAACTAATCTGATATCCTATTTTTTATACAATGATCAGTTTACTTATTTCTCAATTGGTGTGTGGCACCAATCATAGGACAACTCTAGTTGACTTGGGGAATGTGATGAGTGTGATGTACCTTGACTTTCAACAAAACACTTGACTCAATCTTTTATGGGGTTATGATAGAGAAAATCCAGGCTGAGTGTATGCTACTAGAACTGTACATGGAAGCAAAGTTGCTTCAATGAGATAGCAAAGTGAAGCTCCACTTCAAGCTGGGGGGAAAAAATGTCACGTAGCATAGAACAAGGCTGCTCTATCATTTGTTTCATTTAACATATTTAGAATGAATGCGGATGAGGGATTAAAAGTTATGATGATCGAACTATCAAGTTTGCAGATGACACAAAGATAAGAGCTTTGGGGAAAGATTCAAGTTTCAGGAGGACAAACGGAAACAATCAGCAGAAACCAGAAAGCTGAATTTCAGCAGAGGCAGATGACTTAAAACACAAAATCCCTAAGGATAGCATATCATGCTTCAATTTCCTTCTTAGTAATGGTCCCCAGCTGGAGGAAGTGATATCCTCTAGCGGACTTGCTCGAGACATTTTTTCCACTTGAAATGAAGAACAAGTTGTTGCTCTCACAGCTTTCTGAAAAAAAAAAGCAATTAAATTAGTCACTGCATTTCATTTCGGTACTGATATACTCTACTAGAACAGTGGATGCTAATATATCTGGTGTTTTGTTATCCTGCTTCTGCTTTTTTTCTCTACCCTGAAAATTTCAGGAATCCATCTGATGCCTCCTTCCCCCTGTTAGGCTGGAAGAGCAATTTCTTTAACCCTTAACCACAGATGTACTATTTCGGCTATGCTATTACAGACATGAGGTCATAATGACCGCTCTAGCTGCTGGCCGTAGTCCAGGTAATAGCACTACAATATTGTGACTAGCGGTTCTGGATCTATTGCTTCCAAAAGGTGCAGAAGACCATTTGAATTTGTTCTTGCCATTGTTGTGGTCCGCCAGCAGCCTGCGGAGCTGGCAGCGGAGTCAGACAGCAATGAGGCTGAGGAAGAACATGGGCCAGTCCTGGAGGCTGGGGAAGGCCCGGATGAGGGCTCTGCATCGGAAACAGAGATGAGGCCAGGGCCATTGGGGAGTGATGTGCGGACTTCGGAGCCTCCAGAGGCTGATAGTAGAGAGGCAGAGGAACAGGAGGAGCCTGTCCTTAGTGCACGTATGAGAAGAGCTGCCAGAAGGCAGGAGCAGATAAAGCAGAGAGGACGACTCCCATAAGGCTTAAAAGGCCAGCAACGGCTCTTGGGCTCTTTGCCGGAAAACAACATTGAGAGAATTGCTTCTAGTTTCACTGTATTCATTTCTTGTCGGCGTCTTCTGCTTCTGAACTTTTGCCAAGAAAAGCCTTTGGCAGTTTGCCTAATTATCCCAAGGTCGGTGATAAACTGAGGAATGATGTTTTGAAGGATTTGCTTTAATTTAGTTTGGACTACACTGAGAATGAGTTAATTCTCAGCTGTTCTAATAAAGTCTGTTTGTTTTCGAACTGTTTGTATTTAATACTAACTACTTGGGCCTGGGTCACAATAGCCATATTATTGCACAATGTAGATTGTACCTGGTTATCAATTTCATCAGGATCATCGTCATCACTGATGTCAGAATTGACGGTGGCGGCGGGTTCCCCATCATCCATTACAAAATTTTCGTTGCAATCTGATTCTACTTCACTCAGATCACTCTCTGCTTCTTCATACCATGTTAGAACAGATTCTTTGAAATTTGGGTCACCAAATCACATTCATTTTGGTGGAGAACATGACCCGACATTATAAAAAATATATATGTTAACAAAGATCTGCGGTCAAAATAACCACAATTCAAATTCAAACGCTGCTACAGAAAACACCAAATAACTTACGTAAACGCGATGCTGCAGACTCTTATTGGTGGGAAAACAAAAGCTATCCCCAACCAGAATGGTCCATTTCTAAAAATAGGGGTGTTCCCAACATTTTGGAAAACTGTTGCGGTCACTATGACCGCAGCTTTGTGGTTATGGGTTAACAACCAAATTCACAACCAGCAATAATGGGACCCTTGCATTAGAGCAAAGGTGTCAAACTCATATCGTCACGTTATTGTCCCATGATGTATCACAACATTTTTCCCCTTCAGTAAACCAGGGGTGGGGATGGCCAGTGTGTGACACATCTAGCCTGTGGCCCATGAGTTTGATACCCCTGCATTAGAGAGACTCTTTTATTATTATCCTATATGTTTTCCAGAAACCAGAGAGAGCTGCACCACCGTGGCTTCCTCCCTTGAGCAAAGAGATTCGGAAACTCTGTCACTGTGAATTAGCAGGTTGGAGTTTTTTCTATTAGTTTTGGTTGTTCCTGCCATTCTTCAAATGAACTATCTATTTACTGAATATATTTCCAGAAACAACTGATAGCTTGCCCAACTATCTGATTTATGATAGAGACCTGCAACGTATAGCACACTTCTACTGAGCCTTATTTCAATTAATGGATATGAAGCTCCACCTGTTCTCAGCCAACTATCAACACTTGGATGTTAAAATTGAGAGGACAGATGGCACTTTGGAGCAACAGTTTGCTGATATGTTAACTTCCACCAATATAGTTGACCTGATCTTTTACTCAAGGCAGAATTTGAATAAATGGTCAACAGCAACACAGTCCATGCCTCTTCACAGTTTGAGGCCAACTTTGACTATCATCTTCAATGTTTTTCCTAATGTCTCCCAAAAGTGTCCTGATTCCTTCAAGAGCTTTAGAGTGCTAAATGCCTGTTTCAGAACCAGCTGCAGGACTGCTGATTTACCACTATCTTATTGGGTACATAGGAGCCAAGAACTTGGCAGCACAAGAAAACAACAACCAACAACTCTTAATAGCTGGCCACCAACACCCCAGTTAACTAAAAGCCACACACACAACCAGGCACCACATAAATAATATGCACAGAACAGCCCAGTGCACACATTCTGGTGAGAGAGAAGTTCCCTGAGGATGGGCTCCAGCATGAGTCTGGAAGCTTGGAAGACTAAATCTCTGGTCTTAGTGGCTGACTCAGTTTGCATCCTGCAACATTATTGTGGGACACATATATTTGCCTTCATTTGTAAATATTTTTTTGGTTGGGGAATGACTCATAACTATTCTTAAATGAATTATTCTTTTGTCTTTTAATGACCCCATAATCCCTTACATTGGGGTGGAGTCAAGGCAACTGAATGGAACTGATTGTTTACTGGCCGGATGCCTTTCCTGTCTCCAATGCAGAGTTCACAGCAGATAATAACTCATAATGCCCAGAGAGAGAAATATCTGCCTCTATCTAGGGTCAAACTCACAGCCTCCTGATCGTGAGGTGAGAGCTCCACCTCTAGGTCACTGCACCACTCACCTATTCTTAAATGAATGAAGTGGACAAATCAACTGCAAGGTAGCATTGTTTTTGTACAGCTGAAAATAAGATCTCGTCATCATTACCAGAGCCTCTAACTTTATGAAGGAGAGTTTCTTCTACTTTGTTAACTCATCAATATTCCCGTGATTTGAGGGCAGTGGTCTGGGAGGCATGTTTTCATATCAAAAGCTAAAACCCTTACCCAACAGGTTTCTAATGCTTTGATCCTTTTTGGCCTTAGCATTTTCACTTGTGGAGAAGAATGATGATGGGGACTGACTGTCCTATCCTATTCTGTATTCAACCAACAGCACATGATGGATTTCAATGTCAGCCTAGATTGTTGTTGTCTAAATACAACCCACTCGCCAATCTGTCTCATAATCTGGTTATCTATCTCATAATCTGCACTCTGCATATACATATTGCTTATTGTGGGTTTTGAATATGATTACTAAAAAATATTTGCAAATATTAATGAATCAGTCATAGTTGCTTAACCAGCACTACAGTGAGGGTAGTATTTGCATTTATAGGCAAACATTGATTTTAACATATAACCTTTCCAACTTTCCTGTTCTACATATTTATTAAGATCATTAATCATTTGTCAGCATATTTAAAAAGGTTACACTCAGGACTATACTTAAAAGGACACTGTGATTTTTTTTCCCTTAAAGCTTGTCTATCAAACTCTGAAAGTAAGATACCTAATACACAGATTGCCTTAATTGGCATTACCTTTACTGAGAAACACCAAATACAGTTTATACTATGGCAGGCAGCAAGGCATTGACAAGCTTTGAAGAGGTGCTTTGATCCAGCTAAGCTTTGACAGACTCATCCCATTGAAGCAGACTTACAAACCAAAGCAGAAGTCAACCCTGAAGCAGCAAATCACAAACCAGATGGTTTCAAAATGCTTCACAGTTCACCAAGAGCTTCACAGAGTCAATTCTTTTTCTGATTGTATTATCGATAATATGTAAATTACAAATTCCTAAAGGGGAAATTTAGGAGTGGGGTGGGTTGAATGATACAATGGATTCTCAGATACTGAGAATAATGGGTGGAAGATAATATATAGCCAAGTTCATTAGTTTGGTTTATTCCAGGAAGTTGAATATTTTTGAGACAAATATGTTAAGCTTTTTCGTCTCATATTTGGGCTGTAAACATCTTGAGGGCCTCCAAATGACATCAACCATCTAATTGTTTGCTGTCGTCTAGTTATCTCCATTTTGAATCCCTACCTACTTTTAAGGCAAATAATCAGCTTATTCTACTTTCTTAGCAATGGCTTGGATTTTGTAATTGTTCCTTATGCCTGAGAAAGGGTCATGGAAAGTGTCAAAATGGGCTTTAAATGTTGCTTTATCATAGAAGGAGAGAGGTTGGGTCAAAGTACTATTGTTATAATCAAGCAGGAAAACATGCAAAGAGTGAATATCTTTTTGTACAGGCATCCACAGGAATGGTCAAAAAATCAGAATGGTCAAAAAGGGACATAACAACAACTATTTAATGCAATGTTTCCTCAGTTTGAGAACTTTAAGATGGGTGAACTTCAACTCCCATAATTCGTCAGCCATCCTTGAAGCATTGACTTGAAGTTCACACCTCTTAAAATTCTCAAACTGGAGAAGTACTGATTTAATCAAAATGGCCACCACATTGACTTTTTTTGGAAGAAGACCCTGGTTCTCCCAAAAGAATTGTTTAAATAAGCACAGAGCAATAGCTGTTCTCTTGACAAAATGCATTACATTTAGCACACAAGTGAGATAACATGTTTTTTTCAAGAGTATGCTACTACTTTTACAAAAAAAAAAAAAGCTTATGGAATAGCCTTGGTTAATAACTATGCCTGATATTAGCATCGGTCACAGTATTTTGCTCTATTTTTTTTCTGAAAATATTAGATAATATTAGGTCCAATCTCCAATTAGGAATGCACTTTCTTATCGGTCACTGCCACAATATTGCAACAACACAGCTGTCTTGTTGATAATACCACGGAAAATGAGTAGGTATATACGAGATCGCCTTCTGCCACCGATAGCCTCCCATCGGCCAATACGCTCCCACAGAGAGGGGCTCCTCAGGATGCCATCGGCCAAACAATGTCGACTGGCGACACCCAGGGGGAGAGCCTTCTCTGTGGGGGCACCAGCCTTCTGGAATGAGCTGCCCCTAAAGGTTTGTATGATCCCCGACCTACGTACCTTTCGCCGCGCCCTCAAGACTCTTTTGTTCCAACAGGCCGGGCTGGCTTAATATGAATTTTAAATTGGGTGTTTGTTAGCTTTTAACTTTGTGGGCTAAATTTTATATATTCATTTTAAATGATTTTAAAATTTTGTGAGTTTATATGTGTTTTAATATGGCTGTATACCGCCCTGAGTCCTTTGGGAGAAGGGCGGTATAAAAGTTTAATCAAATCAAATCAAATCAAGGTGTTTCATTACTTCTCTTACACAACCAGACTGCCTCTATCACCCATCTACCTTCCAAAAGCTGCCCCACCTTGCTATATTATCCCAGTTCATAGATTGAGATGTTTACTTTCTATATCTGATCACTCACCATCTCAAAGACCATCTATCAGAATGTCTGCAACCTACCTGCAGTAGGATAGGGCAAACCTTTCCACTGAGACTTGTTCCTGGAGACTTTCTGGGTAGTTTCCATAAGGAATTATGCTTTCCAGGCTTGAAGAAGGGCTGTGTAGGCTGATAGCTAAGAAAGTGGATGGGGATGATGGAATAGTACACTCACCTTCCCTGTAAATTTGGGAAAGACTGGGAATTTTATCAACCTGAGATACATTAAAAGCTGCTCTCCTGTCCAACAAGCCATGTATCTCAAGGTGGGATCAAGTTTCAAATCAACACTAATTGAAAAATTAGTGAGAGCTATTCCCAGAGGCTATCAGGTTAGTTGGGGAACAAGTGGGAATTCTGTTTTCCCAAAGCAGAGAATTATTGCTTCCTAACAGCGATAGTAATAGCGCTTAGACTTATATGCTGTTTCACAGTGCTTTACAGAGTCAGCATATTTTCCCCAACAATCTGGGCACTCATTTTAATGACCTTGAAAGGATGGAAAGCTGAGTCAACCTTGAGCTGGAGAGAATCGAATTGCTGGCAGTTGGTAGAATTAGCCTGTAATACTGCATTCTATCCACTGCGCCACCATGGCTTGCTAATGCTGTTTTATTGATTAACAGCAGGGCTTGGTCTGCAAATGGATGACAACAAAGCTAACTGCTTCGGGCTCACCTTTTCCATTTTGAGTTTGTTTGTTTTTTTAATGGGGGAAGTTGCATGCTGCATCTTTTCTTTCTCTTGTGCTACTGGGATAAGCCATTTCTACACTGCTCCTCCCAGCACATCTGGAAATGTTTTGCAATGCTTTGCCTATGGACGTAAAGAAGACTAGCCTTGAAGCAAGTCTAACTTTTATATTTTATATGTTGAGGGTGGGTGAATGGTTGCCAAGGTAACATTGAGGCACTGGTCCATACATTGTTTATTAGAATTAATAGTGTACAATTCTATATTGTCTTTTCTTTGTATTTTACTTTTCAAGTTGATAAAAATAAGAACATGGGTAAGCTGTACATATCAATAAAGGGACCACATATTGATTTTGTTGGTGTTCAATTCAGAAATAATAATAGCTGATTAAAAATGTCAAATCTAGTCTAAACATACTTGCAGTTGTCATTAAAATGCTTTTTCTACAGGACAATTCATTATGTCCAAAATTATCTTACTTCCAAATTAAGTGGGTAACAAGTTATAAATTTATTTTATTGTGTCAGGTATTTTTAGGAATATCATAAAGATCCAATGTCATATTTTCCATATAAGGAGCCTCGGTGGTGCGGTGGACTAAAGTGCTGTTAAGTAGCACTTAGCTGCCAGCTGCCTGCAATTACTGCGAGTTCAAATCTCACCAGGCTCAAGGTTGACTCAGCCTTCCATCCTTCCGAGGTAGGTAAAATGAGGACCCGGATTGTGGGGGCAATAAACTGACTTTGTATACAAAAGAACACCGCTTAGGGAGGGCCAAAAGCCCTACTAAGCAGGTATATACAAAAGTATGAAGGCTATTGCTTAATGTATTGTAAGCCGCTCTGAGTCTCCGGAGAAGGGCGGCATATAAATCGAACCAATAAATAAATAAATATATAAGGGATAGGTTTTCATCAAAGAACAAAGCAAACGGCAATTATTTTGTAACTACGTATTATAAATAGCTTAGTTTTCAGAAAGACTGAAGAGCAATTCAGAATTTCACTGAGGTTGACTTATAACAAAGTCATTTAAAATATAGAAAGAAGGGTGATTCATGTCTGCCAGACATCTGGTAAGCACTTAAGCCCTGTTGTGCAGACTGAAATGTTATAAGATAAATTAGTAATAAAACATAAAAATTGCTCTCCTGCGAGGAAGGATGGAGTTAGCAAATATAAACATCTCCAGGTTTAAAGCGGAGCAGCAGGAGGAAGAAAGTAGCAGGAAAGAAAATGTGGTTTCAAATTGGGCTAGGTACACTTAAATGACAGCTTTATTAAGTAGGCTGATTTAAACTGTACAGCCTGCCTTGTTTGTAACCAGAGTCGTTCTGACCATCTGTCTGGTTCCCACTGTCCTCCTTTGTAGGTCTATCACTTTATAGCAAAATGAAGGAGAATTCATCCCGAGACTTTGTAATTTGATAATTGCCATTCACTTTTAAGAAAAATAAAGCACTATGTTTGGAGAGCAATGCATGTCAAGTCACTCAATCTCCTACCCACTGGCAGGACACCCATAGAGCGTTGCTATGCCTGTCTTCACGCAACACAGTTAGCCCGGCCATTCAAAGACCAATTTAAATTACTAGCAAGCTTAGCTAATATTGACCTCGGTGAATTTGTATGTGTCTGTATGTGAACGACTTGGACATATTTATAGAATTTGCAGAGGAGAGGACAGGAGAGGAAAGGAGCATCCTAGGGCTGGAAGGAATCTTGGAGGTCTTGTGGACCAATCCCCCGCCCATGGCAGGAGACCTTATATCCTCCCAAACAAATGGTTCTCCAATCCTTTCTTGAAAACCTCCAGCAATGGAGCACCCATAACTTAGCACCTTAAGCCAGTCTAGGGAGCGCAGTGCAGGTTAGAGAGGGTGAACAGGGGTGAAGAAAAAGTGCTGATAAAGTTGCATAAGGGATACTCACTCGAGCAATTTGCAACCTTCACTGCCAGTTTCTCCAATCACTTGTGGGAAGTGACTGAAAATACTGGAAAAGATTGCATGACCATGGCTGACCAGGACAGCATGGCAGCACTGAAGCAGCATAGCCAGTGGTGGGTTGCTCCTGGTTCGGTCCGGTTCTATAGAACCGGTAGTAAAACCGGCGGGAGGCTCCGTCCATCCGCCATGATGTCATCATGGGTGATCTATGCATGCGCAGAAGCGCGCGCTCCCATTGCGAACTGGTAGTAAAGGTAAGTAGAACCCACCCCTGAGCATAGCGTGTCAGTGCTGAAGGAATCACAACTTTCCTAAATTTAATTCTTGCAGAAATAATATTTCCTGGCATTTTGTAAGTTAGTCCATTTGAGGTACCTTGGCTCAATAATAGTTGGCCTATGACACATTGTTTCACCCAAATTAAAATTGCAGACATAAGAGTTTTAGTAGCATGTAGATTTAAATTGTGGTTTTATTAATTTTATGTATTTTACTAATGTATTTTTGTTTTGTTATGTACAATTGTCCAGAGTCACGATGTATGATACGCGTCTATACAAATATGCTAAATAAATAGGTGTTCCAGTTAATTTTCAGATGACATCAGTTTCCTGAAGGCGCTTGTGTATACAGCACTATTGCTGTCAAAGAGATCAGCTACCGATGTACAACTGCACATATGTAAAAAAAAATCAGACTTTATGCACAAGGTAGTGTTCACTTCTGTAGATAATATTAAAGTGCTATGTTAATCTGGAGCACTTACACATTAACTCTCTTGAATGCAGCTGGAAATTTAACTCAATTATTGTGACGTCTTTTGGAATTTGATCTATGGGATATGATCCAGAGAAAGGGAATGCTGAAGTTAATGTCTCCATCTCTCTTTTATGCTTAGATCTCTGAAACATTTGAACCAGGCTTCTGGTTTTAAACAATTCAGCATTATAAAAAGAACATCTAAAATAGTTTAGGTTGTTTATATATATTTTTTAAAACCAAACTGTTGCCCTTCTAATGATGAAAGATAATTATACATGCTCCATTTGATGGTAAATTTGTGTCATTCGTACAGTTTCCATTCAGTCTGATTTCCAGTTCGTCCTTTTTTTAATTTTTCTTCAAAGACTTTGGACTTAGGACTTCGATATGAACCCATCTTCTGTTGAAATTTCCAGTTTATGACTAAAGTCAGCATTGTTCCTTATCATAAAAAGTGCTGAGAGACACAGCTCTGTTGCTTTTGCCTTCTTTCCCTTCCTTTTTCTTGCTTTCCCTTTTTTTATATATATAGAAACAATTTATTTGAAGAGGCTGAAATGGGAAAAACTAAAAGCAAGGAAAGACTAATAAAAAGTCAATACCTCTCTCCTCAGAGGAGCATCTGTCAGCATGACTGAAATGGAAGGTACTTCTGCATGTTAGTTTTGTTTTTTCTTTTAAAAAGGCCCTTCGTATGCTAGATGCAGTTTAGTATCCTCATTAGCTGGGAACACCAGGAGGCTCTAAGCTGGCACCATCTCTTCACTCCTGTTTCTTCTCCACTTACCATGGGGAAAAGTCTGCAGGCCTGCAACATAGATTCAGAGCCCAAGCATTAGTAGGCTTAAACTCAAGAGGGCTGATTGGAGAACCATTATTGGAGAACTGCAAAACCATTAAAAGGAACTACTTCCTCCTTGGTCATCTCTAAGGATGATCTCCACTGGAGAGCCACTTACTCCACTTCCTACTTACTAAAAAAGGTGTTGAGACTCTAGAAAGAGTACAGAGAAGAGCAGCAAAGATGATTAGGGGAATAGAGGCTAAAACATATGAAGAACAGTTGCAGGAACTGGGTATGTCTAGTTTAATGAAAAGAAGGACTAGGGGAGACATGATAGCAGTGTTCCAATATCTCAGGGGTTGCCACAAAGAAGAGGGAGTCAAACAATTCTCCAAAGCACCTGAGAGCAGGACAAGAAGCAATGGGTGGAAACTAATCAAGGAGAGAAGCAACTTAGAACTAAGGAGAAATTTCCTGACAGTTAGAACAATTAACCAGTGGAACAACTTGCCTCCAGAAGTTGTGAATGCTCCAACACTGGAAGTTTTTAAGAAGATGTTGGATAGCCATTTGTCTTAAATGGTATAGTGTTTCCTGCCTAAGCAGGTTCGGTTCTGTCCGGTTCGGTTCTGTTCTGTAGGGACTGAAAGGGTTTGTTAAGATACTTAAAATTTAATAGCTGGAGCAGTGAGGGGTTGGACAATGAGTAACAACACATAGTTACAGCTAATTGGTTAAAGAGAGTTGGCCATACATGAAGGAATCTGAGCTATGATTGGTTGTTGTGAGTAACGGCAGAGTTTCCTTGTTTCCCAACTTTTTTCCTCTGTGCCTTGTGTGCTCTGTATGGTTTTTGATGTTCCTGCTGTGTTCATTTACCTGACAATGCTCCTATTTGCCTATTTTATTTCCTGTAAATATATTTATTGATATAAAACTGGTTCTTGTCAGCGTCTCTGATTCTGTCTGGATACCGGCTACACAATTCCCTGACAGGGTTGTTCCCCACTTGCAGACCATAAAACCAGTGGTGAAATCCAATTTTTTTTTACTACTGGTTCTGTGGGCTTGGCTTGGTGGGCGTAGTGGGCGTGGCTTGGTGGGCATGGCAGGGGAAGGATACTGCAAAATCTCCATTCCCATCCCACTCCAGGGAAAGAATACTGTGAAATCTCCATTCCCACACAACTCTGGGGCCAGCCAGAGGTGGTATTTGCCGGTTCTCCGAACTACTCAAAATTTCCACTATTGGTTCTCCAGAACCTGTCAGAACCTGCTGGATTTCACCCCTGCATAAAACTACATGTGTTAATTATATTTTTAAAGTTAGGGCCACAGTAGTCAGATTTGTCAGGTTGTCAACTTTAGAGTCAAAGCAAAATATTTCACCATGCTTCAATGGTGAAATCTGTTGTCCAATGTCCAGAAGGACATACTGCCATTGTTGTGGCTTTCTCAAGGACAAGGCATTTATTTCTGCCCTTTAAACTAGCTACACTTTCATAGAATTAAACTTTACATTCATCATCACAGGACTGCCTTACAACAGAGAGGGAAAAGGCAGCGTTCATTTATTTATAAAGGTAAAGGTTCCCCTCGCACATATGTGCTAGTTGTTCCCGACTCTAGGGAGGTGGTTCTCATCTCCGTTTCAAAGCCGAAGAGCTGTCTGAAGTTGTCTCCATGGTCATGTGGCCGGCATGACTAAATACCAAAAGCGCACGGAATGCTGTTACCTTCCCACCAAAGGTGGTCCCTATTTTTCTACTTGCATTTTTTATGTGCTTTCAAACTGCTAGGTTGGCAGAAGCTGGGACAAGTAATGGGAACTCACTCTGTTATGCAGCGCTAGGGATTCGAACTGCTGAACTACCGACCTTTCGATTGAGAAGCTCAGCATCTTAGCCACTGAGCAACCGCATCCTCTCTTTATTTATAATTTATTTGTACACATACAATTATTCATAAGGACCATAAGATTGTGAAGAATCAGGCACGACTTAGCAACTGAGTAGCAGCAGCAACAATTACTCATGGATTGCTTATTTCCCAAAGGAGTCAAGATGGCTTACTGTACCTTTAAGGTACCCAAAATCTTGAAGATGAAAAAGGTACTTAAACTTAAGAGTTGGGGGGCACTCCTTATCTCAAGAGAGATGGTGATCCCAGTCTTTGATATTTAGAGTTATATCAAGAATGGATCTGCTGTGACTTCAAGAGACAATCTCCTATAATCTTAAAGGTGCTTTTTCAAGAGGCAACTGGACTTTCTGGTTTTTCTTTGAAGACATTTCGCTTCTCATCCAAGAAGCTTCTTCAGCTCTGAAGCCTCATGGATGAGAAGCAAAATGTTTTCAAAGTAAAACCAAAAAGTCCAGTTGCCTCTTGAAAAAGCACCTTTTGGACAACCATGACTTGGATGACTGAGAATCTCCATAGACATTTCCCATGACCTGTTTTCTAAATCTTTCAAATGAGATAAAATTAGTCCATGCTTTTTGGAAATGTGGCATTTTTTCTCCGTCCATGGAAATTCTCTATTCTCCAGATCATGGTTGTCCCAAAGGTATTATTTCCAAAAGGCACCTGGGCAGTCCAGTTGCCTTTTTGGAAATACTGTAGTACCTTTGGGACTATCTCAGTGAAATGTCATGCGGAAACATTGTGTGCGCGCGCTTGTCAGAGCCACACTCCGGAAAAGCTGAATTAACGGGTTCTAGAGCACATGCACACCCAACGATCAGCTGGCTGAAGCACATGTGCAGGGCGGTTTTTGGCACTGCTGCACCCGCGAAGGGATCGTGCTTCGGAAAAGCCAAACTTCTGGGTTCTGGTGTGCATGCGCACCCGACAACCAACTGGCCGGCATGCATGTGAACATCGGTTTTTGGCACTGTCACGCACATGAAGGACAGCTGATCATCACGCGCACATGCGCGCCAGAACCCCAAAAGACAAACAGGCAAGGCCGCGCGTGCCAGGTGACATGGCTTCGAGTATCACTTTGGGCACGAGTTAGTGGTGGGTTGCCCCCAGTTCGCACCGGTTCTATAGAATCGGTAGTAAAACCGGCAGGAGGCCCCGCCCACAGACCCTGATGTCATCAAAATGCTTCTGTGCATGTGCAGAAGAGCGCGCGCGGCCCCACTGCGAACTGATAGTAAAGGTAAGTAGAACCCACCCCTGGCACAGATGCCATAGGTGTGATTGCGTCATCACGGGACTATCTGCTCTCTGGAATGTGAGAAAGATTATGTGAGAAAGAATGTCTTTAAGAAAGAGACAGAGAAACAACTATTTTGTTCCAGCCCTTTCTTTGCTTACTCTGGCCTTGGCCCAGTGAATCACCCCTGAACTTGGGTAGGCATTGAGTAAAAAAAAAAATTCTACCATGTAGAAGAGTGATAGTACACAGTTGTTTAAGGATCACTCATAGTTAAGACCAGGCACAATGCTTAGGTTGGGAAGCCGGGACTACAACTGCTAGGGAAAAAGCAGAGCACCTATTGAAGTTCTATGTTTGTTTTAGCACCAACTCTATTCATTGCAAATCTGTCTGATCCTGTGTTTGGTGTAATTTCTGTATTGTTGTATATGGCCAAGATTCTTTTGCAGTGGATCAACCATATTGTCTCATACCTATGGTTCCTTAACAATATATGTTAAACCTTTCTAAATAGGTCTGAAAGTTACTTTAATTCTTTCCGAATAAATCCTTCCTGAGTTCTCATTTGGTTATGGCTTTGCTTTATAATTAATGTGTCATCTCCTGTCCTTTGGACAGGGGCTGTTAAGCTTGTATGTGATTAGTAATTTTGAGTATTTATTAATTTCCTTTTGTATCTTCTTTGAGATTTCTTAATTCCCTGAATTAATAATCATGAAAGCAGTGTTTTGCTGAAGTCAATCAAATACCTCGCCAATTTTCACACTAGTGTGATCTGATTGGATGTTGATAATTATCTGACCTTGCCAGTAAACCAAAACCAAAAGACTTTGACAGATAAAATTCCTTAGAGCTGAGTTGAAACCGATCACGCTAGGTAAGATTCTGCATCTACCCTGATTTAAATGGGGAAATCTGTCAGTCTCCTTAACCTCAGTGTTTCAGTGGTCTTTAAATGCACCTGGGAAGTACCGCGTTTCCCTGAAAATATGACCTACCCAGAAAGTAAGTCCTAGCTTGATTTTTACACATGCGCCTAATATAAGCCCTACCCCCAAAATAAGCCCTAATTAAGACCCCACCCACTCCATAAGCCAGGGTGGGGATGAGGGGGTGGAGTTGCCCTACTACTTACCTTCAGACAGTTGCAGCCAGGCCTCGCACACCCCTACACCTGCCTTGTCCACCCATTTCTTCTGCAGATTTGGGGTGGAGTTTTTTATTTAGAAACAGTCTTGGATTCTCTTTTTAAAATCACCAGGTCCATTCATGTAATTCTCCCTGGCATAATTAATAGGCAGGTGCTCTGAACTTCCTCCTTCCCCCTCTCTCCTGGGTTAAGAGTCTCTTCTTCAACAGTGCTGCATCTTTTCCTCCATATTCCTGTTACCCCGTCCTGCCATCTGGAAAGGAGTAGACACATCTTCTCCAATTTGAATCTCTCATACCTCCAGTGCAATATTCCAGAGGGATGTTTCATTAACTAGCTGCCACTTGTAAGGCCGCAGCTGACAAGGGACATCTCCTGACGAAATGGTGACTGAGAAGGGGTCAGAGTGCCCAGGAATCCCTCTGTCCCAGTCCACACACACAAACACACACAAACACAGCATGGGTTGAGTAAGTGTGTTTATTTCACACAACCGACCCTGTAGTTGTTCCTCACAGCAAATGTGGTTTCAATGGGTTCAAGGCACAACAAGGCAACATGACTCCAGCAGGTTCAAGACACGATGAAGGCAACTTGGCTTCAATGTATTCAAGGCACGATGAAGGAGACACGACTCCACCAGGTTCAAGGCAAGATGAAGATGACATGATTCCAGCAGGTTCAAGGCATGGCAAAGGCAACTTGACTTCAATGGATTCAAGGCACGACGAAGGCGACACAATTCCAGCAGGTTCAAGGCAAGACAAAGGCAACCTCCCCCCCCTCACTGTCCCCCTCCCCTCTCCCCTTCTTCCTCATCATTCTCCAATCTGGCTTCACCCTTCTCCTCCCCTCACTACTTCTCCTCCACCTCATCCCCATCCATCTACCCTCTCCCTCCTTCTCCCCTCTTTTCTTCCCCCTCCCCCTCCCTCTCCTTCCCCCTCCCTCTCCTTCCCCCCTCCCCTCCTTCCCCATCATCCCCCAATATGGCTGCAACATCTGTCACCCCATTGATTGCCAGGTTGATTCGGCTGATGTGGCTGGCTAAGGTGGGTGTCCCCTTCCTCCATCACCGCTCCATTTTTTGTCCCTTCCAAAGCTGCATCTTAGTGGAAGAGTCCATCCCAGATAGGAGTATAGCGATCTTTGGTCAAGGGTTAAGGGTATACGATAGCTGCGCTCCTCTGGTAGAACCTCCAGACAAACATGCCACTTAGAAGGGATCTTCATTCTAACCATTGTCCTCCTCCCTTGCCTTCCCCTCTCCCCTCCTTCCCCATCATCTCCATCCTCCCCTCCCAATCCTCCCCTTCATTCCAATCATTGTCCCCCTACCTTGCCTTCCCCTCTCCCCTCCTTCCCCATCAACCCCCATCTTCCCCTCCCCATCCTCCCTTTCATTCCAATCATTGTCCCCCTCCCTTGCTTTCCCCTCTCCCCTCCTTCCCTGCCATCCCCTGCAACATCTGTCACCCCATTGATTGCCAGATTGATTTGGCTGATCTGGCTGGCTAAGGTGGGTGTCCCCATCCTCCCTCACCGCTCCATTTTTGTCTCTTCCAAAGCTGCATGCTCAGTGGAAGAGTCCATCCCAGGTAGGAGTATAGCGATCTTCGGTCAAGGGTCAAGGGTATACGATAGCTGCGCTCCTCTGGTAGAACCTCCACACAAATATGCCACTTGGAAGGGATCTTCATTACGATCATTTTCCCCCTCCCTTGCCTTCCCCTTTCCCTTCCTTCCCCATCATCCTCCAATATGGCTGCAACATCTGTCATCCCATTGATTGTCAGGGATTATTCTGTTGATCTTGCTGGCTAGGTGGGTGTCCCCTCCCTCCCTCCCACTTCATCCCCTATCCCAGATAGGATAGGAGTATAGCAATCTTTGGTCATGGGTCAAGAGTATATGATAGCTGAGCTTCCCTGCTAGAACCTCCAGACAAACATGCCTCTTTGAAAGCATCTTCATTCTGATAACTGATAATGGAGTGTAACTGACAGTTATCTGCATGGATGAAGTGATAAAGCCATTAAAATCCCCAAGTTAATGAAAGGCCATCCTTTCACCTCCCTCTTCCCTTCCAAGTTTTCTTTTCCCTCCCCTTTTCCTTCCACCTAGCATACAAACACACCTTGTCTGCCCCATCCACTCTTCCCTCCTAATTTAAGTCCCCTACCCTCAATTCACTCTTCCAACATATACTCAATATCATTCATCTTTCCATTCCCCCTCGCTCTTCTCTTCTCTTCTCTCCTTCCTCTCCCTATGGTTCTCCATTTTTAATTCCTCCATCTCCCTGCCCCTCCCCCTCTCTTTCCCTGTACCCACAGTCCATTTCCTCCTATCCTCTCTATCCCCATCCCCTTCATACTCTCCCTCCCAGTTCCGCTCCCACTTTCTCTCCCCCTCCCCCTCTATCTCCCTTACTCACTTCTCTGCCTCCCCTCCCTATTCCCCATCCTCACCTTCACCCAAAATCTAAATCTAACCACAACCTTCACCCTCATCCTAAATTAACCCTCACTCTAAAACTAAAACTAAACCTTACCCTCACTCTTTTATCTAACTCTAATTCTAAACTTACACTCTGATAGGTGGCTACATAAGTTTCCCAGAGTCCAGGAGCCCTGATGAAGACCAGCCACCTTCTTGAAATCCCTCACTCTTATAACTGAAAACCGACAGTAACTGACAGTTTAGCCTGCAGGGATGAAATCATAAAGGCATTAGAATTCCCAAGCTGATGAAAGGCCATCCTCCCCCTCCCCTCCTCCTCCTCCTCCCCCTCCCCCTCCCAACCCCTCTCCTCCTCCCCCTCCCCCTAGCACACACAAACCCTTGCCTTCCCTTCTCTTCTCTTTTTTCCCTTCCCCTTTCCTCAATTCCCTCCTAATTTCAGACCCCTACCCTCAATTCCCTCCTCCACCATACATACATACATATTTTCATCCCTCTCCCCATCCCACCTGCCCTCCCTCTTCTTCTTCTCCTTCCCCCCATCTCTTTCCTTTCTTAAGCCCTCCATCTCCATCTCCATCCCCCCTCCCCCTCTACCCACAGTCCATCTCCCCATCCTCTCTAGCCCCCTCCCCCTCCCAATCCTTCTCCCACTTTCTATCTGCCACTCCTTTCTATCTCCCTGACTCACTCTCTGCTTCCCTCCCTAGTCCTACCCCCCCCCACCATCACTCAAAACCTATCCTAAATTAACCCTCATTCTAAAACTAAACTTTCACTCTTTATCTAACTCTAATCCTCCTCCTTACTCTCTGATAGTTGGCTATAAAAATGGAAGTTTCCTAGAGTCCAGGAGCCCTGATGAAGACCAGCCACCTTTTTGAAGTCTCTCACTCTTATAACTGTTAACTGACAATAACTGACAGTTTAGCCTGCAGGGATGAAGTCATAAAGGCATTAGAATTTCCAAGCTGATGAAAGGCCATCCTTCCCCCCCCCCTCCTCCTTATATCCTATCATAAATTTAAGCCCTTTCATTGCAGCAAGAAACTGCTACTGAGCATTAAAAAATAATTGTCAAGGTGAAATTATTATTTTTTTGCTATATTTGCCAATATTAGGAAACTATATTTTCGAGTTTGTTCTCATTGGAAATATAGAGCAACATTGATTATTATTCTAAATATATCACATCTCTGTTTGCTGCTTATAGATTTTGAGAGAGCAACCAGTTGATCGAATGGAAGCTAAATAAGAAGGAGAGACAGAGAGAATAAGAGAGACTTCCTGTGTTCTTTCAACCGTTGTTCCTGATATATTAGTATCTTCTGGGCAAAGCCTCTATGAATAACCCTTTCCCATATCCCACAAATAAATGAGATTATGCAAAATGGGATTAGCACTGTAGCTGTTCATGTGATGGATTTAGCCAACAAGCTTAGACTTAATATTGATACATTATTAATTTGATTTGATTAATTAAATGAGGTAAAGGCCACCATTTTGAAATATCTAGGGGAAATTTAGTGATTCAGATGCTTTGAAGCTAAAACCTGACATAAGGTTAGACAATGGTGGGAAAATTATGACACAATTAATTTACTGCTTTAAATTTGACTCCTGTTTTCGTAGTCAAATTTAGTTAAGAAATTGAGGCACCAGGCTAAAAACCAGAAAACTGGAAGTGCAAGTCCCACTTTTGAAAGCTGACTGGGTGACTTTGGGGCCAGTCACTTTCTCCCAGCCAAACCTACCTCACAGGATTGTTGTTCTGAAGAAAATAAGAGAAAGAAAGAATATTATGTATGTTTGACCCCTTGCATTATTTATAAACATAATAAAAAATAGGATAAAAATAAATTTAAAATGATTAAAATCATTTCTGTTAAGTTGAACTAACGCTGTGTCTAATGTAACACAAACTAATTGTAACCAGCAAATACATTTGAAAAGTCACAATTCATTCATTTTCTATAATCCATTAATTCTACCTCAACTTCTTTGAGCTTTTAAGCATCACAGGAGGGCAAATAATTATAATTTAGAACGAGGGAAAAAAAAAACAAGACTACTGTTAGAGTAATAACCATACAGTTAGAAAAAGTACAGAAGATTAAGTACTGAAAAAATTGCATGCTTCCTCTGTTATTTATGGAGTGATTATTAAAATCTACAAGTGCATTTATGATTAAATATTCTTATTGTTTTCATGACTCATGAACTGATGGGATATAACAAAAATAATTTTAAGTGTTTATAGTGAAAACAATTCCCCAAAACAGTTGAAAATTTATTTATTTATTTATTTTACTTATTCATTTATTTCAAAAAATTATATAGCCGCCTACTCACTCACAGCAACTCTAGGTGGCTTACAATCACCCAAACAGAAGGATTTAAAGTCCCTTAGTATTCAGGCAAGGAAGAGGTACACTCACTGAAAAAAGAAGCATTCAGAATTACTCAGAATTAAGTTCTTAGCAAGCCCTGCGGTGAGCAAACTAAACATATATGTGATGGGATCTCCAGTTGAATTGCTGAGAGACATTGGGCTCCTAACCATTTAATTCTATAGGCTTGGTATGACCACTTTCTACTCTCTTCCAATAACTCTTACCTAATACTTACATAACTTGTAGGTTATGATTTGAGAATCTTGTCAAGAGAAAGAGGTGACAATTGAAATACAGCTTGATTAACAGGGTGAATACTATATACACCATGAGGATGTCCCAAAGATGCTTTTTCAGCAGGCAACTGGACTTCCTTGTTTTTTCTTTGAAGACGTTTCACTTCTCATCCAAGAAATTTATTCAGCTCTGACAAGATAGCGAAGAGGCTTCTTGGATGAGAAGTGAAACATCCTCAAAGAGAAAAGAAGAAAGTTCAGTTGTCTCCTGAAAAAGCACCTTTGGGACAACCATGACCTGGATGACTAAGAATCTCTACAGACTTTCACCATGAGTATGGTAATAATTTTCTATTGACATCTTCTGTTCAGAAACCATGATAAGTTGGAATGCACAAAATGGCCTTCAGTAGTATTTCATTGGCTTGGATCTAAAGGAAGGACTAAAACAAAAAAGTTGTGTAGATATCCCTCTGGCTCTTACTAACCATAGAGAGTTGCCATGCTATCACAGATGGAACTGAAACAGATTTATCAGAGAGAGGAGTGGAAAAAAATAACCTTGAAAACACATGTAATATTCAGTCCATACTATGTTCCTAATCTTCTGAGCAGGAATATCCTAGGTTGGGTGGGGTGGATGTAAAACAACTAAGCATGGTGTCCTCATCCATGTGACCGTTTGAGGATTGTATTTCAGTTCTTTGTATATAGAGTGGGGAAAATATCTGCTTGCTTTTACAAAGGAATTTTGTTTTAAAAAATTTCCTCCTTCAGCAGAACTGACCTTAACATTTTTGGATGGTGGAGAGAATTCATTTATCCCAGAGTTTAATAAGCCAGCCAACTTTGAGAAATGGTGAAGGAACGTTGTCATTCATCTCTCCCAACTTCCCAACTGGGTATGAAGTATGTGATTTATCAAATGCTTGCACGTAAAATGGTTTTTGATGTTGATGGTATGTAAATGAAAGGGGAGGGGAAGGAGGGAGGGAGAGTAGTCAATAACTAAATGCAATTTGCCATTGGCATGTGATTGTCAATCTCCCTTCCCTATGCCAATTTACTTTTATTTAATTCAATTTATTTATTTAATTCAATTTGTATGCCGCCCCTCTCCAAAGACTCAGGGCGGCTCACAATGCATTTAAAATCATTATTAAAAACATTTAAGAATTAAAAACATTAAAAACATTAAAACTCATTCACACCATTCATGGCCGGATCTTGCCAGATCGCAAGAGCAAGATCAACGGCCCCAGGCCTGCCGGAAAAGCCAGGTCTTCACTGCTTTTCGGAAGGCCAGTAGGGTGGGGATGATCTGGACCTCAGGAGGTAACTGGTTCCAGAGAGCTGGGGCAGCCACAGAGAAGGCCCTCCCCCGCGGGCCTTCCAGGCATCATTATTTAGCTGACGGGACCAGGAGGAGACCAACTCTGTGGGATCTTACCGGTCATCGGGAGTTATGCGGTAGAAGGCGGTCTCAAAGATACCCTGGCCCTGAGCCATGTATAGCAGCCTTTGTTAATATGTTAAATAATCAGAGCATTAATTTTAATTAATTAAACCAAAAGAAAAGTTGGTCTGGAACATTATTTATGTTTCCTCATGAGAAGAACATGCCTGAAATCAGGATGATCTGGGGTAGTGATGCTAAAAATGGTGATGTGACAAGATGATCAGGGGCCTGCTCCTTTTAAAAGATATATCACATCCTATAACATAAAATATATACAGGCAGTCCTCAATGTACAACAGTTCATATAGTGACCTTTCAAAGTTATAACGGCACTGAAAAAAGTGACTTATGACCGTTTTCCACAGTTACAACCTCTGCAGCATCCCCATGATCATGTGATCAGAATTCAGATGCTTGGCAACTGGTTCATACTTATGACCGTTGCTGTGTCCCAAGGTCATATGATCCCCTTTTGCGGCCTTCCGATAAGCAGTCAACGGAGAAGCCAGGTTCACTTAACAACCGGGTGTCGACCTCAAAGTGTCGCAGTTGTCATGCAGGTGGGCGGGGGGGGGGAGGGAAAACCCCACTTACCAGTCGTCATGTCCAGAGTGCATCCTGTTGCTGATTACATCCTGCTTGCCATTTCCACCGTAACCGCTATAACATGGAAGCCTTGGATAGGATTGCTGCCGCTGAGGGAGCTGCCATTACAGCAGCTTCAATGCTGTTGAGGCTGCACAGCTGAGAGGCGGACACATAAGTAACTACAGGGATTTTATTTTCAAAGACTATTCCTTGGTACCTCAATGAGCTGGAGGGGCAAAGCTTTGTTTACCATACCCACGATGACGAAATGTAGCTAGCATTGGGGTGGGACTAAGGAGTGGAGTCACGGGGTTGGCGGGTAGCTTTAAAAGGTGATGGGAAGCACTGTGCGATAGCGCTGACAATAATTCATTCTCCAGGAGTGTTTGTTGGTTCATGCTGGAGCCGAGGATAAAGATTTCTAAAACACAGATAATTTCTGGTTTGGAGTCTTATTTTATCGCAGAAATCCGGAACCTAACACCGGGTTACTAACTTGTCAACAACTCAGGCAAGAAAGGCAAAACTCACTTAACAAATGTCTCACTTAACAACATAAATTTTGGGCTCAATTGTGGTCATGGGTCGAGGATTACATGTACATAGTTATGCTGGTTCAGTTCTCCACATAATGTACTTAACCGCCATCTGAAATACAAATACTAAATCTGTGTTTCCCATCACCAAGTTGCATTTGAAACTTGGTGTAGGGTAATCGACTTTTTTCCTCCGCTTCTACACTTCTGGTTCTGGTTCATTTTTGTTTAAAGTTATTTACAAGTAGTCCTCGACTTACACAACCATCCAAACTTGAGCCCAAAATTTGACTTAGGACTTAGCAACATTGCCAAGGGAGACAGTTGTTAAGTGAGTTTTGCCCAGTGGTGAAATCTAAAATTTGTTACTACCGGTTCTGTGGGCGTGGCTTGGTGGTGGGGGGTAATGTGACTGGGTGGCCGTGGCCAATTTTTTTTTTAACTTTTAAAACCATTTTTTCTATAACCTCTTTGCCAAAGAGGTTGTAAAAAATGCTTTCAAAAGGCTCTGACGATCCCAGCTGAGTTTCCTGATCAGCAGAGGCTTTTTAAAAAGCCTCTGCCGATCAGGCAACTCAGCTGGGATCATCAGAGGCATTTAAAAGAAAAAAAGGATTTTTTTCTTTTAAAAGCCTTTGACGATCCCAGCTGAGCTGTGCGATCATCAGAGGCTTTTTAAAAAAACTTTTAAAAGAATTTTTTGGCCGAAGAGGTTGTAGAAAAAATGCTTTTAAAAGTAAAAATAAAGCCTCTGATGATTGTGCAGCTCAGCTGGGCATGGGGGAGGGGGGGCAGGGATTTTTGCTACTGGTTCTCTGAATCACCCGCCTCCATCGCTACTGGATCAGGCGATCCAGTCCGAACTGGGAGCATTTCACCCCTGGTTTTGCCCCATTCCACGACCTTTCTTGCCATAGTTGTTAAATGAATCATGGCAGTTATTAAGTTAGTCCAATGGTTGTTAAGTGAATCTGGCTTTCCCCATTGACTTCGCTGGTCAGAGAGGTCGCAAAAGGTAATCACATGACCCCTGGGACACTGCAACCAGCATAAATATGAATCTGTTGCCAAGCTGCTTAAGAGCCATAGTGGCGCAGTGGTTAGAATGCAGTACTGCAAGCTACTACTGCTGACTGCCGGCTGCCAGCAGTTTGAGTCTCACCAGGCTCAAGGTTGACTCAGCCTTCCATCCTTCCGAGGTCAGTAAAATGGGGACCCAGATTGTTGGGGGCAATATGTTGACTCTGTAAACTGCTTAGAGAGGGCTGTAAAGGACTGTGAAGCGGTATATAAGTCTTAAGTGCTATTGCTATTGCTATCTGAATTTTGATCATGTAACCCTAGCGATACTGCAATGGTCATAAGTATGTTAGTTAGTTTACAGTATTGATTAGCCCATGGGCCATATCAAAGTGCAGAGTTCCAAACACAAATTATTATTAAAATCCGATAAAAACAATTTAAAATGGAATTGGAATAAAGTACAACTTAAAATGAAACTGGAATAAAATACAATTTAAAATGCAATTGGAATAAAATACAATTTAAAATGAGATTGGAATAAAATGCAATAACTTAATATATGGATAAATAAAACATGATAGAATTATATTTCAGTGTCACCCCTACAATCTAACCCAATCAGTACCACATATGCTGACTGTAAGTATGAAAAATGATCACAAGCCCCCTTTTTCATTGTTGTTGTAACTTTGAATGGTCACTAAACAAATGGTTGTGAGTAGGGGACTACCTGTATTTGTTATATTAATAACCAGTCATTCCACCACAAGCTCAAGATATCATGTTCAGCACTCCCTCCAAATTTTTCCTGAGAGTAGCTCCGTGAGGTAGGTTGGGCTGAGTGAGAGAAACTGGCTCAAAGTTACCCATGGAGATTTGGTGGCAAAGAGTGGACCGATGGCTCCACGAGTCTTATATAACACCTGAATTACCTCACAAAGCTCACCAAATACCAAGATTGGTATTTCTACCATTCAATTGACAATAACTGTCTGGTTTGGTTCTGCAACCCAGCAAGACAGACACAGACCTCAGAGGATAACTAGAACTGCAGAAAAAGCAGTTACTACCAACCTGCCTTCCATTGAGGACCTGTATACTGCACGAGTCAAAAAGGGGGCTGTGAAAATATTAACAGACCCCTCACATCCTGGACATAAATTGTTTCAACTCCTACCCTCAAAACGACACTATAGAGCACTGCACATCAGAACAACTAGACACAAGGACAGTTTTCCCCGAACGTCATCACTCTGCTAAACAAATCCCTCAACACTGTCAAACTAGTTACTAAGTCTGCACTACTATTAATCTTCTCATCATTCCTATCACCCATCTCCTCCCACTTATGACTGTATGACTGTAATCTTGTTGCTGGTATCCTTAAGATTTATATTGACTGTTTCCCTATGACTATCATTTAGTGTTGTACCTTATGATTCTTGATGAATATATCTTTTCTTTTATGTACACCGAGAACATATGCACCAAGACAAATTCCTTGTGTGTCCAATCACACTTGGCCAATAAAGAATTCTATGTCTGTTGTGGGGGCTACCATATTCCATAAATGTCCAGCCATCCTTAATCCCCTTAGTGTGTCTTATAATAACATTATTCTTGAAAGAACTGATTTGGGGTTACTATTTAATGTCATCTGAGGTTTTATAGGATTTCGACTGTAATTTAGAATCAATTAAATGGTTCTGTGGTTGTTATGAATTCCCCCAAATATGCTGAGGAACAATTATCGGATCCTTCATTTCGTGTCCTGTATTGTTTGGGAAAGTCTTGAAAGTGCTTTGGTTTGCCATTTGAGTCAAAATATCACAGCATTTAGAAAACGCTAATGATGGTTTTAAAGACAGTCACAGCAGGGTCTGATTTTCAGACAGTTTAGAGGCTGATAGTGGAACTGGGTAAGTGGGAAGCTAAAGATCAACTCAGTTCGGAAAATTAAATTATGGCAGAATTATCCACTTCATAGGACCTGGGGGAATTTTCCAGACTGTTGCTGAATCATTGCAACATGGCCCCTAGGCTGAAATATCTGAATAAAGAATGAGATGGAGAAAAGTACCAGGGAACGATGATGATGATGATGTCTACTAAAAACCCAAGTTTTGTAACTATTACATTATTATGGCATTACTGTTACAGATAATTCTAAATGATATAAGAGACCATTGTAAACATTAATTCCATTAGGGGAATCGTTTCTTTTGCTCTAAGAAGCAAGCAATGAATTGCTAGGCCACAAAATAGACAGTGCCCTTTAGGTGATAAAAGAAGGACAAGAACAAGATAAAATCAAAATAGGAACATGTGCCTGAGTTTTGCATTTGCAATGGGAGGCATCCACTGCTGGACAACATTTTGTGTTCCTACCCTCCAAAAATGGCTTCCTGTTTTGGTGACGGGATAACCATGGATGTGTCATGAGTTATGTGAGAGTTTCCTTAGGAAATCTGATATAAACTGACTTTAATGTACCTTTTGTGCAAACCATAACACCACTCAATCTTGTTTTTCACAAGTTCCCTCTTCTTTCTGCTGATAATTTCCATAAGCAGGCTAGGGCTCTTTTTCCAAACACATTTTCTCAAACCCCTCCTGAGAAGTCTTTCTTCACAGTTCTTTTAGTTGTTCTGCATACTACAGAAAGGAGGCAGGACGTGTCATACTGTTTCACCTTCTCGATGCCAGTAATATCTGAGACCGGTAAAGAAAGAGCAGAAGCAGCTGTAAAACACAGGTAGGAGCAAGCTTCACAAAGCAAAATTTATAGTCTCAGCATTAGAGGAATTTATAGCATATGGTTCCTATCATTGCCAAGTCGATTTAAGTCCACTTTTGCAAAAAATTTCCAAGGCCTGTGAAGCACAGAGCTGCTCAGCAAAGATTATTCATGGCTTATGTGCTGCCATGTAGCAATTTGAATTAAAAAAAATGTTTTAAAAAGATTCATGTCAGGAATAATAATGATTATGAATATATTTTTCTGTTGAAGCTGCTGAACAGCTTATTAAAAAACAAAGATAAAAAAGGAACAATGTATTATCACTGAAGCCTAAATTGACCGTGTCTTAAATGGTTATATATATCTGTGTTTATTTTATGTTTGTGTGTGTGTGTGTGTGTGTGTGTGTATTTGTGTACAGTGTTAGGTAATACAGTGGAACTGAAAGTTACAAATATTCAGCTAACCAAGCTTCTTGCAGTTGCTTGCTGTGGAACACATGGCCTTCATTTCATTGCATGTTTATTTAGCAAACAAACAAACAAAAAAGCAAACTAGTGTCTAAAGAAGATAGATGTGAAAAAGCTTTAGGAAGTGAGAAATAATCATTGCCATGGATCAAGAATATCGAAACTTTCGCACCAAGCCTACTCACAGACTTTCAACAATTGTTCTTATAATGCTGTACCAGACCATCCTGCTCCATATCTTCAAAAGCTTTTTTGCTTTCTGAGGAAGAAGCTGTCAGGCCATTGTTCCTGCTTCCTGCCATAATTCTTCCCCTGGAGATCTCAGTGCTCTTGTAGGTAGACAAGGACTTCGAACTGAGTAGACAAGTCTTCTTTATTACAGATACAAGCAATGGTAGCCGAAAATGGAAGGGCAGAAGCTGGAGGCAACTTAATCTGGAAAACGTGTTTCAGAAAATGGTTGGGAAAGATGATGAATTTACAGAGATGGTTAAATTAATTTATTGGATTAAAGAATTTATGGCTGACTGGAAACCCCTTATAGAATTTTTGCATGATACGGGGGTGGGGGGGGAATATGCACTTACAATTTGTGGTCTTGATGATGGGGGGTGGGAGTGTAACAGAAATAAGTGAGAGTAGTTGTTATCTAAGAGTAAGAGATAACTTTGTAATTAGATTTCCACTTGCTGCAAAGGAAATCAGAAGCTTTCCCCCCCCTTTTCTCCTTCTGTACTTTTTCCTTCCTCTTTGCCCTCTTTCTTCTCTATTAGTTTCTGTTAGTTTGTATGCTCTCTCTAAACATTTAACAATATTTTAAATATTATAATATTGAAACGTATTCAATATTATATATATTGATGGTAAGCGGAAGACTAATAGATCACTTTTGCTCTCCCCTCCCAGAAAGAAAAAGGTTGTTAAATCCATTCTGGCAAAAGGAAAATTGGACAATGCAGACAAAAAAAAGAATTCACCCTTTCCAACAGCAAATGGGGTCAAAATGGTGGTTTTGCGTATGTCTGACTAACATGTGTGGCAGAAATCCCACAACCATAGACACTGTCTTGAATTTTGTGCCTCCCCATGAATGCCTAGGGATGCCTAGGGATGCAGTGAATGCTTAGGGACGTGGTGGCTCAGTGGCTAAGATGTTGAACTTGTCGATCGAAAGGTCGGCAGTTCAGCGGTTCGAATCCCTAGTACCGCGTAACAGGGTGAGCTCCCATTACTTGTCCCAGCTTCTGCTAACCTAGCAGTTTGAAAGCACGTAAAAAATGCAAGTAGAAAAATAGGGACCACCTTTGGTGGGAAGGTAACAGCATTCCATGCGCCTTTGGCATTTAGTCATGCCGGCTACATGACCATGGAGACGACTTCAGACAGCGCTGGCTCTTCGGCTTTGAAACGAAGATAAGCACCACCCCCTAGAGTCGTGAATGTGCGAGGGGAACCTTTACCTTTATGAATGCCTTTGTTCCCCTCCCCTCCATCTCTATTTGATAGAGAACAAGAAGTTTAGCAGGCAGCAGATCAGCCTAGACTTTCAGCTAAATTTGACGAAAACAAAATAACAAAATAAAATGTACTTTATATGGCACTGGAATACACTTGAAACATTGCCTTCAGTTCTGGTCACCATGATACAAAAAAGATGCTGTGGCCCTAAAAATTGTGCAGAGAAGAGCAACGAAGATGATAAGGAATCTGGAGGCTAAATTGCATGATGAACTGTTAAGGGAACTAGATATGTCTAGTCTAACAGAGAGAAGGGCTATGGGTGACACGATACCTGTTTTGCAATACTTGAAGGGCTGTCACAGGGAGGAGAGGGTCGATTTATTCTCCATAGTACCTGTGGGAAGCAACGGTAGAAGCTCCTCAGAGGGAGATCCCACCTGGAACTAAGGAGGAATTTCCTGAGAGTGAGAACAATTAATCAGTGGAACAGCTTGCAACCTGGAGATGTAGGTGCTCCATCACTGAAGATGTTCAACAGAAGATTGGACAACCATTTCTCCAGGATAGAATAAGTACTGCTATCCTGGGTAGGGTGTGGACTAGAACAAGGGTCTCCAACCTTGGCAACTTTATGACTTGTGGACTTCAACTCCCAGAATTCCTCAGCCAGCGCATGCTGGCTGAGGAATTCTGGGAGTTGAAGTCCACAAGTCGTAAAATTGCCAAGATTGGAGACCCCTGGACTAGAAGACCTCCAATGACTCTTCTAACCCTATGTTTTTATAATAAAAAGTGCCAAAGTCAACAACTTGCCACTTTCAAGCCCTTTCCCATCCCATGGTTTGCTAACTTTCAGAATGACTGAATTTATGCAGAAAATAATCCCAGCAAATTAGACTAAATATTGAAAAATCTGTGGATTGCTTCATATGAAACAAGAATTGCTCAGCTGGAAAATTGGGATAAACAGTGTGCTACAGATGGACACAATTTTGGAATCAAATATAGATTTTCAGGAGGAAATGGCCCATTTATGTATCACCATTATCAAAAATAATTTATTATTTCTCAACATGCCATATAACACCAAGGAAAACCAGTCTGCGCTGCAACAGCTCTCACAGAAAAAAATGTATAGGAGATAAAGCTTGAAATTTAAACTGTTTATTGTGGGGGTTTTGATGTTCATACAGCCCCCCCCCAAAAAAGTATCTCAGTCCCATTATTATAAGATAGTCATTTCAATATCATATTTGGCATTTATCATGGCAAGACGAATTTCTGGGATGAAAAACAAAGCAAAATAATCCTTCCAGATCTTTCAGTAGTAAAAGTTTTTAGTGCAGCTCATTTGAGTGCTAAATAGAAAGCAATTGTTCTTTCTTCTTTTCATTTTCCAGCACATTTTTTTTTACTATTACTGGATAGAATAGTGGACTATTAGCCTCTCTCTTCTCTTTTATTAATTAGACTGCAATGGGTCCAAAAGATTGAGGCACATCAATAATAACTCCTATTTATCAAAAGGGGGAAAGAGACTTACCAGCTTATTATTGTCCAATCTGTTTATTATTGTACCCTGTTTTCCCCAAAATAAGACATCCCCTGATAATAAGCCGAATCAGGCTTTTGAGCTCATAGCAATAAGGCCAAGTGCTTATTTCATCTTATATTTAAAATATATATATAAGAGAGGGTCTTATTTTTGAGGAAACATGGTAGGTATCAACAGCAAACTGTATGCCAAAAAACTAAATATAAAATAGTTGGACAGATCAGGAACAGAACAAATCCTTGCAGGAAACAGGCTAGCTTTAGGGCTGATTACTCCCCCCCCCACCAGACAGTGGTGGAATTCAAATAATTTAACAACTGGTTCTCTGCCCTAATGACCGGCTGGGTGGGTGTAGCCATGGTGGGCATGGCCAGGGGGTGTGACAGGCAGCACTCGGCCTCCTGCACCCACCCGGGAGCAAAAATGGGCTATGGGGGGAGATGTGCCCCCCCATGCCTCATTTTGGGCCTAGTAGGCCTCCCTGTAGCCTCCTGGGAGCAAAAATGGGCCATGGGGCGCCACACTGCACACCCCTCCCTCGTGCCCAGTTTTGGGCCTAGGAGGCCTCTGTGCACTTACCTGGGAACCAAAATGGGATGTGTGGGGACTCCTGGAAGGAGCAGGGAGGGGAGGGGCCACCCAGCAATTTAACTACCGGTTTGCCTGAACTGGCCCAAACCAGCTGTATCTCACCATTGCCCCCAGATCATCTTTTTATCCTGCAACATCTGGCAGAGAAATATATAGCAAGGGCATGATCTGTTTTATATGCTTCTTTTATTGACTTTAGGTCTACCTTTGATTTCCTATTGAGAGTTAGGATGTGAAATAAACTCCATGATATACAGGCATCTATTACTCTTGCCAATTCCATGATAGCTAGATGCCTATTACTCTTGAAATACAAACTTCATGAAAAATGCAGAGTTGAAAATTCATTTTACTCCACAAGGGCATTTAACTAAAGCAACCGATTAAAGGTAACAGTTCTGCCCATAGGTTTAACTGAGAATAGCAGATACTATAGTTTGAGTGATGTCTCCTTGAGAAGTTGCACTTTTATGGGTTCTATGAGGAAGTTATCAAATTCCTTGGGTATGAACAGGTCAAAAAAAGGTACAGACACAACATTCTTGGTCATATGGTAGAAACTCAGGGATGTTTTCTTAGTAACTAACTGATCTTTGTCACTCAGACCTGTGGGATATTTAAATTGTCCAGAAAATATGTCAGACAAACATATATAGTGCGATTTGAAAATTTGCTAAAATTTTAGTGTTTAAGTGTTTAAAATTTATAGTGGAACAAATAGTAAACATTCCAGAAGGATTTTTGTTCAATACTGGTGATTAGTTGTTTTAATAAAAGTACTACATACATGAATAAGTGCAAATTATATGAGTATATTATACTGTATAGGTGCATTTAACATATTTTTTTTAGCAGTCACTTAAATCATTATGACCAGACACCTTAATGAATTATTAGATTCCGGTAGATTGTACAATCATAGCTTGTAATACTATTTCACCTAAAAAATTAAATTCTTCCTTGTGAGAAATAATGCAAGATTATACTGCAAATCTGTGTTCAGTTTGGATATCATTCACAACTAGATTTATTTTCAATCTCTATCTTAATTATTTTTTAGTATCTCAATCCTTACCTGAAAGGATAAATACATGTACTGTTTCTATTGGGATATCCGACCATGTTCCAAGAACACCATCAATTGATACAAGAAAAAGTCATCCCAAATTTTTAGGTAGCGGTTTAATGTCTCTGCATTACCGTTAAATTTTATAACAATAGGAGAGCTGACATTAAGTACAGGGCTTTTCTCATGGTAGGGAGATCATCAATCAAATAAATAATCATCATAATCGTCTTTAGGTTTAAAATGCTTGAATTTTTTTTTTACACCACCCAAAGAATTTTGTAGAGAGTAATCTAGAAACCTAATGAATAATTACTGATTAAGCAGCAGATTGGAATACATAAGAAATCGACTCTACCCCCTTCTCCATTCCTTATCCAGAGAGGCTCCTTCATTCCTCAAATATAGCAGTTTGCCACCCTAGAATTTACTCTGAAGTGCTTTCAGAGCCATTTAGTATGCAATGGCTGAAGCAGCTGGCATGTCCAAAACCGTGTCCCCTTCATATAATATAAATGACCCAACCAACCCTTCTTTCAAGTTTTATTTTGCTAGCAGCACATGCATGTTTTTGTTTCAATTATCCAGTGACCGTTCTTCTGGTCCTTTGAACCAGTACCTACAAGTACAGAGGAGTACATATGCATTCCCAAAGCTACCAATCTCTCACACGTTTCCCATTTGAGCCCTGGGGATACTAATGCTAAAATACATTGAAATGGAGTGTCACGGAAAGCTTGTTTTGTGATGCCTTCCTAGGACTTTGTCTAAGGAAGACAATGGAATAAAATTCTCCAGGAAGTGGTTCATTCAACATCTTCTTCTTCTTGTGCCATATGCGTCATCGGACGATGGTGATCATGTTGGCAATCCTATTTTTATCAATAGCCACATGAAAAAGTGCTGCTGAGTTTTGTCCAAACCAGTCCCTTAGGTTTTGAAGCCATGATGTTCTTCTTCTGCCTGGACCTCATTTCCCTTCAATCTTTCCTTCACTCTTTTCATTCAACATGGGAAAAGTTAATTGGCTGGGGGAAATTAACTCAAGTTGGAACAAGGTGTAGTAGGAAGGAGTAATCAGGAAAATGCTGCAGTCTTGTTTGGATATTCTTGTACCAAGTCAGAATAAAGTGAGCGTTGAATCCAAGAAGACAGATTAGTAGCTACGAAATAATATCTCTCAAAATTTAAGCCTGGTCTAAAATAAACTTGCCCACAAGTTTACAATACCTATATTTTTTTGCCTATTCTAACACCGCTCCAGAAATTTCTGGGAATTAGGAAATGTTTTCAGCTCCCACTTTGAGAATGTTGAGCGGTGAAGGAATAATGGCCCGATTCTTCTTCTTTAGAAAACCCCAGATTAAGAGCAGTGTGTATTTGAATGCTAATTCTGCCCTCACTGTGCCTAATTCTTAATAGGGAGGCCACCAGAGCATCTCCTGCCTTTAAACAAAAGTAGAAGAATCATTTTAAGTTAAATGGCCTAGGCAGGAGTAAGAAGAAAAATGAAGCTTTTGCTAGTAAACAGGGTGAGAATCATGTTTATTTACAGTCCTTCCTACTACCCACAATCACTTGAAATGCTTTCCCGATTCATAGCCTGCAAAATGGATTTCTTAAGAGGAATATGCCATTTAGTCCTGAGTATGGCTATTTGAGTGGAGCTGCTGTTTACCTTTGGGGAATTTAAAGAGTCAGTAGGATTGCTTCCTTTACCTTGAAGGAAACTTCTGTGTGAATATTATTCATTCATTCATTCATTTATTTAGTCAAGCATGTATTAGATAACATATATAAATATAGACATAATTATGAATACATGAGATGGATACAAATAAAAGGGGACATTAAGAGAGGGACAGTAGGCATGCTGGTGTGCTTATGCATGCCCCGTAAAGACCTCTTAGGAATGAGGTGAGGTAGACAATAGACAGTCTAAGGTTAAAGTTTTCGAGGTTTGGGGAAGACACCACAGAGTCAGGTAGTGTATTTCAGGCATTGACCATTCTGTTGCTGAAGTCGTATTTTCTGAAATGGAGTTTGGAGCGGTTTACCATAAGTTTGTATCTATTGTGTGCTCGTGTATTGTTGTGATTGAAGCTGAAGTAGTCACTGACAGGTAGGATGTTGTAGCAGATAATTTTATGTACTATGCTTAGATCAGAATAGCTTGAAATAGCTTGAAATAGTTTGAAAGCAGCTTTGGACACTTGGCAAAAATTGTCTTTTCCTGCTTTGTCCGCTGGAGTAGTAAAATAGAAATTAAATAGTACCATCTTCTACAAATGGTAGCACATGGCCAATCTTGCGTGACCTCAAAAAAAAAAAAAATTAGCCAAGCAAGGATGGCATTTTTAGCATTTGGGTAGGGACTAGCAACATGGCTTCAAAATCTAAGGGACTGGTTTGGACAAAATTCAGCAACACTTTCCCATGCGGCTGTTGAAGAAAATAGGATCGCCAAAATGATCACCAATGTCCAGTGACGGATATGGCAGAAGAAGAAGGAGAAGGAGAAGGAGAAGGAGAAGGAGAAGGAGAAGGAGAAGGAGAAGGAGAAGGAGAAGGAGAAGGAGAAGGAGAAGGAGACTAGCAGAAAATGCCAGATAGCTTTAAGATGGTTGCCAAGACATCAACACAGAGAGATCTATATGATTCTTGAGAGCTGATCTCAGATTAAGAAAGATTTTATCTTACATCGTACAACTTTGTTTCTGAAATGTTAAACTATTACTTTTTACATTCAAGGAACGTTATGAAGTTAGCAGTAGAGGACAGATAAAGCATCTTTTGTCACTGTGGAAGCATCTAAATCCCTATAATAAGATGATCTCACCCAACATAAAACTTGCTTGGTACTTTGGTGTGTAATGAAGGAGATAGGCATAGCATGCTTTGATAGCTTTATCCTATACTAATAATGAAGGCACTCTATAAATTCTATAAACAGAGGCCAACTTGTGCTATGGAAATATTAGTTTGTAGTTATGGGATTTTTCAGCAATAAATTCAGGCTGCTTACTATTTATTCTATTTATTCATAATGCAGATAATGTATCTTATGCACTCAAACATACAACTGTCATTCTAAGTCAGGATTTGCCTACTCATTAGAGTTGTGCAAAGCCTCAGTCTGGAGATTCGGTTTCAATTCTGAATCAACTTTTCGAATCATATCTTGAATCCAATGCTTCCAAAATCAATTTCCTCTTTGCAAAGAACTTTTATGTATCTGCGTGTTTTCCAAATTGATTCAGAAAATCAGATCAGAGCATTGTGATATTCAGATGCATACTATCGAAAATTAATTCTATTTTCCAAATGGATTCAAAACTATGGTTCAGATTAATTGTTTGGATGGAATCAGCATAGATGCCCCTTATGCTGATCATGATTTAATGGATAAATAATAATTTGGCTGAGTTTGTCCAATATACTATCATAAACTCTGGTTTAATAAGTACATCACATAAAGTCCCAATAAAAAACATAATTAATTATGTTACTTTATCAGTATTTATTAAATTGTTTGCATCCTTGTTATATTACTGTCCTCTGTTATATATGGCATATCATAACTCTCCGTTCCAAGGATACTATTAGACTTTCTTAATACTATTTAGAATTTCTTTCTCTTTTTTAAAGGTATATACTCCATTGATTTTTCCATGCTAATTTTCCTGATTTGAATTAGTACTTCATTTACTTTGTCACACATCATCCAGATATTCTTTCCCTCATAATAGTCTGCCAATCTTCTCCCTTAATGAAAAGTACACCAACACAAAGGTTATGTTCCATATGTCGAGCCATAAAGGTCAACCACCTAGCAATATGTATCCTTAATAGTTAAATGAATAATTCAGTACCAAACCAGTGGGGGCAACTTTTGTATGTTCATGAATATAGAACAGAATTCAGACAGGCAAGCTATTTAAACCTGAAACTATTCCATTAACCTTACGTCCAGATCTGTGATTCATCATGGGATCTGCTGGTGATAAATTCATAAGAAGGAGCTGGCAGGTTATTTCAGCCAGGTATCTCCATTACTCGCCTTCTCAGTCCTGGGTTGCTGTCCAGCAGCTTTTCCAACCTGGCATTTCCCACTTTTTGGGGGGATGAGCACAGGATTCTACAGGATGGGGATTCTGGCCATTGTACTACAAGCATTGACTGTGGGAAATGCTGTGTGTATTGATACGGCACGTAAGCATGGAAACCAAGTATTCCAAAGCCTGCTGCTTGTACAATAATATACAACAAAAGCTCTGCATGTGACAAGCCAATAAATGTTGACTCAAGAATGTCATTTAAGTAGTTGAGGTGAAGTATCTCCAAAGCATTGAAGCTTTGATGTTCACACAGTTGTTTCAAAAGCTTTTTTCAGCTGAATGTGCATGCACTGCCATTGTATTTTGCTGGCACCCTTTTGAAGTATTGTCTATATAGGCATTCTTTCACCACCAGAAACAATATTAAAAAAACGGCTGCCTGGGCCTTCCAAAACATGGATTTGCTTAAATGGTTCACAGGGACCTGTTGGAGATTTGCAAAGCATCTGCAAGCAACAGATAGCTAAAAAGTAAAGGTAAAGGTTCCCCTCGCACATATGTGCTAGTCATTCCCAACTCTAGGGGGCGGTGCTCATCACCGTTTCAAAGCCGAAGAGCCAGAGCTGTCCGAAGACATCTCTGTGGTCATGTGGCCGACATGACTAAACGTCAAAGGTGCATGGAATGCTGTTACCTTCCCACCAAAGGTGGTCCCTATTTTTCTCCTTGTATTTATTTATTTTTTTTACATGCTTTTGAACTGCTAGGTTGGCAGAAGCTGGGACAAGTAACGGGAGCTCACCCCATTACGCGGCACTAAGGATTCAAACTGCTGAACTGCCGACCTTTCGATCGACAAGCTTAGTGTCTTAGCCACTGAGCCACCGCGTCCCATTTAACAGATAGCTAGACAGAGGTTAAAAACAATAAACACCAATGTATCTTCATTATTGAACAAGCCAAGAGTACCAGCAAATTTAAAAATACAAAAAGCTCAAGCTTGCAGCCTGCAAATGATATTCAGTTATAATGAGGTCACTGATATATCCAATTTTATCCAGCCCATGGCTCTTGCCATGCTCTGTAATGTACAATTGTACGTTCAGATGGAAGGAACTCCTTATCAATGTGCCTGATATATCAATTGTGTCTTTTTGGAAAATTGAGATCTCAGCAGCTGAATAACCAGATTTTCCCGAGACTGGAAGCAGTAACCGATTTTATCTGAGGCAGCCTTTTTCTAGGCTGCTGAAGCAAAGACAAAAGTAATCGTGCAGCCATCATGCATATGTAATAAATATGTGATCCTGGAAACCATTTTTTGCGATTTCTAATCAATCCCAGGAATTCCAGCCCTCCGAGCAAGTAATATGCTATTTTTCACTATGTGGCTTTGTCTCCGTATAGAAGCATTCACTGAAATTTTCTGTACAAGTACACTCCATAGGTCAACATCCATTAATATAATGCCAGTATACAATATCACCCACAGCATACTGTGGATGACTCTTGAAATGAAAAGACAAACATATTAATACAATGTGCCTGAAGAACTTTTATGCAGTTGAGTGCTAATGTAATCTGGTATCCAGCCTACAAAACATTAGTAGAAGTAGTTATTTTATTGATCTATCCAATTAAAAAAAAAATCGTTTCTAGGCTTCATGTAGTCAGAAATTCATTTATTGTTTATCTTATTGTAAATTCTGCTGCTAGATGTCCCGTACTGATTATGTTGGGTAACTTAAGTTTTCTGTTGCAGAAGGTAATGGATGCCTGATTTGCAGGGAAGAAACTATCAAGCTTGTGTGTAAAAAAAAAACCCCAACATATATTAACATTAAAGAGAAACTGAGTCAAGGACAATTTTTTAAAGAATGTTTTTTAATTGAATATTGGGAACCATTGTTAAATTGTTTCACCTTGATCTGTTTGTTTTTATCTCTCTCTCTCTCCCTCTCCCTCCCTCTCTCTCTCTCTCTCTCTCT
>WNWU01000063.1:16066964-16192992 GCA_012654045.1 Ptyas mucosa
AAAAAAAAGCCCTACTAAGCAGATATATACAAAAGTATGAAGGCTATTACTTAATGCATTGTAAGCTGCCCTGAGTCTCCAGAGAAGGGTGGCATATATAAATCGATCTAATAAATAAATAAATAAATAAATAAATAAATAAATAAATAAATAAATAAATAAATAAATAAATTTCAGCATCTTAGCCACTGAGCCACCATGTCCCTCAAAGTAAGGACACATGAACAAATCTGAAAATTGTCTGCATGTATGTATTTGGCAGCTGAAGTTGGAATTGTTGTGGCTCCGACCCCTGAGCCCATCGTATCGGAGGAAGAAGACTCTGAACATGAAGGAGAGGAGCCGGCCAGGCCTCCCTCTCCTGGCCCCTCCTCTCTGGCAATTCCTCAGATGTCTGCCAAAGGAGAAGAGATTGGCCAGGAACCAGGTGTCTCCGATCAGAGTGAGAACAAGGGTGATAAGTCGTGGCTGGATCCATGCCAGCATCGGCGAGATAAACGTTTGCAGCAGATGAGGAGGCGTGCCAGGGATTAAGCTGAGTCACTGGACCACACCCCACAGGCTATAAAAGGGAGTGTGGTGGCCATTCAAACTCTGTGACGGACAAAGCTAATTTCTGCAAGTCACTTTGTGCAACGCCTAAATCTGTTGAAGGCTTTTGAGCTGGACTGTTTCCAAATTGGTGTGTATTTGTGTATGTTATCTGGCGGAGGCACAACTCCTCCTTCTTGTAGTAAAGCACTTGGCAGTCGGTTCTCGTGCTGCTGCCAAGTACCTGATAACAGACATTGTTTGTTTGAGCTATTCTTTAACCCACGGCTGACTGGTTGAAGGTGTGTGTGGTGGTGGTGGGAAGACGGGAACAGAACAGGAATATGATCTATATCATATTCAAAAGAATACAGTACAAAGAGAATAATTAATTTATGCCTGAAATTTTCAGCTTAGCAAGGAATCATAAGCAAACACTATGCAATGGTGGCCTTTTAGTAGAAAAGGTTCGCGATGGTGAGGATTGTGTATCTTTGTGTATGCCGTGCAGTGCATGTACTGAGACTAAAAGTAAAGGGAAACGTTTAGATTTCTGCAGTCTACATTTCCCTCTTTTCCCTTGTGAAAGACAGTCATGTTCATTTTATGGACAGGTCTATGCAGTTTTCATCACAGAAGTGCTTTGACATTATCTTCCCCTGGGATTGTTTTCAACGCTCTAGTCTGTGGCCAAGAAAGAGTAATTGGCTCAAAGTCATCCAGTTGGGTTTCATGTCTAAGGAAGACGCTAGTCCAGCACCTAAACCATGACCCCATTCTGGCTCTTAAGACAGACAGAATCATTTCAAGTCAGGTAGCAGAGAAATATGGAGGAATTTTTACGGAGGGGACACAGTCAGTGGCATTTTCTGATGTTTCTGTAGCAGAAAAAAAAGAGGGGTTTTTTTTTTGGAAGGGATCAATTTGTCTCCAATAAGGAGAAAATATTTATTCATTCATTATTAAAACTCTAGCAAACAGATAACAAAAGATTTTCAGAGGCCGTATCGTGAAAATAATATAAAACCCTGCAAAAAAAAAATGCTTCTTAAAGAATATCTCCGACATAACAGCAGCACTAAGAAAAAGCAGAGAGACAGACAATTGGAAAACATCTTCTGATCCTAAACCTTGGGATGGCTTTTATCTATCTGAGCACTTCTTGAGATATTCTTGTTATACAGACCAATGCAAAAGGCTGGCATCGTCTGATTCCCTTTTCTGTCAAAAATGAATGACATCCAATCAAAGTGAAGCTGCATTTACTCCCATGTATTTCTGTAGAAGGATTCATGGGCATGTTTAAATGTTTTCCACCGAAATCAATGATAATTCAAAATAGTTAACAATAGCATTTTTTTTAAATGCCTGATAACTATTTATCTCCTACTCTACACTCCAAGAGTAGAAGGAGTAGGAAATATTCTAAAAGTTTTGTGTGAAAGGCTAAAGCCTAACTATCTGTCCTATTATAATGCTAAACCTGGATAGCCTTATAGATGGAAATACAGAGTAAAATCTATTCAATTCGATAATTGGTTTTTTGATAGGTGCTTGAACCTTTCAAAGAGGAGGAAAGGGTATCTGAGAATGTGCAAATCTTTGTTTAGATCCTAATTGTAGTTCAGAAACAATTGGGTTTTTTTGAAAACTGGAGAGCAAATGCTACATTGATACGTAGTATCAAAACATTTTTTTTTCCATCCTGTTTTATTTACTAAGTATGTTGTTAATACAACTGGCTAGGTAAAGTATGTACAACACCATGACATACAAACCTTGCTTTATAAATAATAATTACAAAAAAAGATTGGGTGCACACAATTCAATAAACTAAACCAAAGAAATCACAGCTCAGTGTTTTGTCTGTGAGTAGTCACTACTTAGAGCAATTGTCCGATTTGATGTTGGAAGCTTCCAATGAAATCCACAACATGTTGAGTTTGTTGGGGAACTGCATACAGACCACAGATGCATTATTTCTAAATACATGCATTTAGAAGATATATTAGAAAATATCTGTATGGCTTATAAGCTAAAGCAAGTTAAAATAGTCAAAACGTATAATAAAACAACAAATCAAAACACAACTGTGAAGTAAAAATACCACTTTAAAAGCAGAAAAAAGAAGAGCACACAACTCCAAGTACTAAATCAATATAAAACTCAGAGCAGAGGAATAAATATTCAACTATCTGTGTAGGGCTGTTGTAAAGATAATATACGACTACAAAAAAAATACACTGCCTTCAGTATTTCAGAGACCTGTGGATTCCTAATACAATATACAAAGTAAATCTTAAATTATCATTGCTTTGTACTGAGTAGTTTCTTTGATTAGGCAAACCCTGGTTTAAAACTAAAGCTTTATATAGTGGTTAAGGCAACAGGCTAGAAAGCAGGAGACTTTGAGGTCTAGTCTAGCACAAGATGGGTTACTTTGGGCCAGTTATTTTCTCTCAAACCTAGGAAGATGGCAATGGCAAGCCACTTCCATGGGTGGGATTCATCCGGTTCAGACCAGTTCAGGCAAACAGGATGCTAATTTTACAACTGGTTCACAGAACCAGTAGTTGCAAGAACTGGTTGGCCCTGCCCACCACGCCCTGCCCCTCCCAGGAGTCTCCATGTGGCCCGTTTTGGATGCCAGGTAAGTGCAACGCCCGTGCAGAGGCTCTGGGAGGGTGAAAAACTGACCTTCCAGAAGTTCCAGAAGTCTGGAAACGGGTCCGTTTCCGGCCTCCGGAGGGCTTCTGAAGCCCGCAGGAGGCCATTTTCACCCAACTGGAGGCTCAAGGAAAGCCTCTGGAGCTTGCGGAGGGCAAAAATGCCCCTCCCCACCATGGTGCAGGAGGCTGAGTAGGCCACGCCCACTTCTAAAAAATCTTGCTGGAAAACTGTATGTACTTGCCCAGGCATTTTCTGAGAACTGGGCACACACACACACACACACACACATTTAAAATCACAAAGGACTGTGATTTTAATAACTAAATTCAATAACTTGGAAAATTACTAAAATATCCCCCTGTTTTGAGAATAGGAAAACATTAAGTGACTTATTGTGTAAGTGGACTTATTCAAGGCTCAAAACTGATCATTATGAACTTCATGTATGGTTGCGAAGAGTCAACAATAACTTGGTGGCTCATAATCAGCCAACAGTATCGCTGAATATTGACTGCCCTATGGATGTCACATGGCCTCAACACCCTGCATGCTCCAACGCTTGTTCTAGCAAAGAATATGAAGTGTTCTCTCACCCACAATACACAAATGTGTTGCTCACCTTTCATACAGCTCATACCAATCAACTATTACTATCTTGGATCTAGATTGTTGGGGGCAATATGCTGACTCTATAGACTGCTTAGAGAGGGCTGTAAAGCACTATGTAAGTGCTAGTGCTATTGATTCATCAAACCAATCCAATAGCTGCCTTCTCACATCATACTTTTGTTCCATTTTACTTATCATGATGTAAGATGAAAGCTGGTTTGGTCTAATGATTAAGGCACCAGTTCAAGTCCCTAGCCATGAAAGCCAGATGGATGACTTTGGGCCAATCCCTTTCTCTCAGCCCAACCCACCTCACATGGTTGTTGTCACAGGGAAAATAGGAGGAGGAAGGTGTGTTGAGTATGTTTGTAGCACTGAATTATTTGTAAAAATAATAATGGGGGAGGGGAAGACAAATAAACAAACAAATGAATGAAATAAGACACCCCCCCAAAGCAGTATAATTTATTTATTGTTTATTATTTATTTATTAGTTCGATTTATATGCCGTCTTTCTCCGAAGACTCAGGGCGGCTTACAATGCATTAAGCAATAGCCTTCATACTTTTGTATATACCTGCTTAGTAGGGCTTTTTGCCCCCCCCCCCCCGAGCAGTGTTCTATTTTATACAAAGTCAGCTTATTGCCCCCACAAACCGGGTCCTCATTTTACCTACCTCGAAAGGATGGAACGCTGAGTCAACCATGAGCCTGGTGAGAATTGAATTCGCAGTAATTGCAGGCAGCTGGCAGCTAAGTGCTACTTTAACAGCAGTCTTAGTCCGCTGCGCCACCAAGGCTCCTATGTAATGTAGTACTATGTGTAAACCAAACCATTCATGTTCAGCTTGATTTAAAATACCCAGCTTAGCATAATGCCGGGATATCAAAATGGCGGCTCGCAAGCTGGATGCATCATGCGCAGGTCATGCCCACTCCAACTCTGTGAAGGGAAAAAAGGTCACGCTACATCATAGGACGGCAACGTGATGCTGCAAGCTTGACACCCCTGACATATTTTTTTAATATTATGAGATATTTTACTAGAAGAGTACTCAAATCCTCTGCTCGAAATAAAATTCCCTATACCACCAGGCTTGAAATTTTAGGCCTCGATAGCCTCGAGCTACGCCGTCTACATTCTGACCTATGCTTAATTCATAAGATTATTTACCAAAACATCCTACCTGTAAATGAGTACTTTAATTTCAACGATAATAACACAAGAGCTATCAATAGATTGAAACTCAATGTAATTTGCTCTAGATTGTAAGAAATATGACTTCTGCAATAGAGTAGTAAATGTCTGGAACACTCTACCTGATCCTGTTGTTAGTCTCTCTAATCCTCATATCTTTTACCTTAAACTGTCTACTGTGGACCTTTCATGTTTGTTAAGAGGTCCCAAAGGGGGCGTGCATAAGTGCACCAGTGTGCCTACCGTCCCTGTCCTACTGTCCCCATTTATAAGTTGTTGTTGTTGTTGTTGTTATATACACAAAAATGACAGTATACACAGCAAACGAGATAACCATGCTGGATTTTGTATCACAAATCACTAGTCGAACACTTCCCAAGCGTTTAGGACTGTGTGATGTATCAGCGGATTATGCGAGCAGATCCCAATAAGGTAGCCTTCTGCAGCTGACCAATGGTGATCTTGTCAGTGCCAATTGTTTTTAAGTGCTTGCCTAGGTCTTTAGGCACAGCACCCAGTGTGCCGAGTACCACTGGGACCACCTGTATTGGTTTATGCCAGAGTCTCTGCAGTTCTATTCTCAAGTCCTGATATCTGGTGACTTTTTCAAGTTGTTTCTCGTTGATTCTGCTATCACCAGGTATGGCAATGTTGATGATCCACACTTTTTTCTTCTCCACAACTGTGATATCTGGGGTATTGTGTTCCAAAACTTTGTCAGTCTGTATTCAGAAGTCCCACAGTAGTTTTGCATGCTCATTTTCGACCCTTTTTCAGGCTTATGATCCCACCAGTTCTTTGCTACAGGCAGATGGTAGTTGTGACACAAGTTCCAGTGGACCATCTGAGCGACTGTGTTATGACGTTGTTTGTAGTCAGTCTGAGCTATTGTCTTGCAACCGCTCAGTATATGATCAATATTATTATTGTTGTTGTTGTTGTTGAAGAAGAAAAAGAACTGGAAAAAATCATGAAATATCGCGACCTGGCCATCGAAACTACACGGCTATGGATGAAACATGTAATAGTGATACCCATTGTTATCGGGGCACTTGGTACCATGTCCAAGAATTTTATAAGATACATCAGCAAATTGCAGCTTCCTGAAATAACACCAGCAGAACTGCAAAAAACTGCTCTACTTGGAACATTGTACATCTTAAGAAGGTACTTGGTTGATACCTAGGACACTGGCAGCAGCCCGTATCAACCATTAGCACCAGTCAATGGTATTTGTGATGCATTTTTAAATGTTCAGTTGACTGAGTTTCATTTTTAATGAATAAAAGAGAATAATAATAATAATAATAATAATAATAATAATAAGTAAAGAAAAAAACAGAAGACCCATAGTATTACATGAAAAGTAGCAAGGATTGAAATGTATTTGAATATAAGTACAATTATAAGCAATATAACTATAAGTAATACAAATATAGCAGGGATTCTTTTTAAATTAAGTTGTTAGGTAGAATAGTATGAAAAATACTACACATACAATATAATTCATGCAACCTCCTCACGTAGATGCTTATATATGCAGCACAATATTCATGCAACACACATATTCGTTGTACGACACAGGTTACACGGAACGGAACATACTGAGCAGCAGAAGATACACAACGCAACACTCTCTCCACCCACCATGCAAAATGATACATGCAACGCACAACAGAAATGGTGGAATAAACTACGATATCCTGTAGGCTGGAATCCCTTCGAAGTTAGATAAGAATCCCCAGAGGAACAAAGTCTGACTAAACTTTTCACCAGCCCTGCTTTTTCTTACATGTTGAATGTACCCCTGACTTCCAAAAGGATATATTCCACTTTTTGTTGCTTCTCTTCTATAAATGTCCCCTGATGATCTTTGCCCATCCAAAGTGAATGTTACACGAGTTTGGAGCTTGTTGCCGGATAGCATGTTGTTTCTGCTTCTACTGCTTTTGGCAGTTCTGACTAGCATGCTAATACCGAGATACGTGGAATATCACTTGTTAGCACCACCTTTCAGTACCGCTGTTTGTAATGGATAATGATGGAGATCTTCAGAAACATGAAATGAAACATTTACAATCGCTATAAAGTTGCAGGAATGAACAATGTGCAGCCAAGTATAAAATGGGCTAACATGCTTCTTCCTTGCAGGGTTTACATTTACAGAAAATATTAAAAGCAGCCTACAGAGGGTTTCAAAGATACATTCGGACTCACATTGAGAAACAATCAGAGCAGAAATGAAACAAGATTCTGGAAGTTTTTCCTGCTGGAAATTGTTGTACCCATTCATTTCCTTTAAATAAAAAGAAAATAAACTGATGCAGTGCAATCCATTCAGGTATAACATGAACTAAAGCTTTTAGAACTGGGCTCCATAAATAACAGAATAACAATTCCCTTTGCCTGAATATTAACTGAATTAGAAGAGCAGGCAAAAGGTTTAAAATTAATTTGGGAATCAGATTTAGGAGAAATAAATGATAATGATTGGAAAAAATATTTGGAATAGAAGAGTATATAAGAATATGTCAGTTAGAGTTAAGGAAAATGGATATAAGGTGATATGGAGATGATACCTAACACCACTTAAACTAAATCAAATAGATGGTAAATATACAAACATTTGTTGGAGGTGCAAGAAAGAGGTTGGAACATATAAACATATGTGGTGGGATTGTGATAGTGCACAAAAATATGGGACATGGTGTTTAGAGAAATTAGAGCACTTTTGAATGTCAATTTAGAGATGTCACCGAGAATTGCATTATTGTTGCTGGTGGAAAAACTGGATATAAATGAAACAAAAAAGGAATTGATTGTAAATTTGATAATGGCAGCTTGATTAGTGATGGCTAAATATTGGGGATGAAATTGGGATATTCAAAGAAATGAGTGGTATAATGAAATTTGGAGTATGGCAACAAATGATAAATTAACAACAGAAATTAAATTTTAAAAAGGGATGATCAAAGCAAACAATTATAATGAAATACGGGGGGATTTTATAAAATCAGTGTTGGTGGAAGGCAAAGGGAATAAACCTATTCAAGAATATATGTTGTTTTGGAGGAGATAAGGATACAATTAGAATATATTGTATATCTTTTAGTTGTTACAGGAGAAGAAATATAAGGGGGGGAGAAATGATCTCCGGGGGTGGGGGTGCGCTGTAATATTTGCATTTCCCCCCCCTTCTTTTTGCATTTAGATGTATTTGTACTATGTTTGTATTGTTTGTACTTAATTTTTTTTAAAAAAAATAAAACCAATTCCTTTTGCCTCAGTTATTAAGTTGTAAAGATATTTAACTAATGTAAGCAAATGTGATTTTTAAAACTCATTGGCATTCCATATTAATAACCTTCCCTCTAAAGCAGGGGTGGGATTCAGCTGGTTCAGACTGGTTTGGTGAACCAATAGTTGTGACCTGCGGGGGGGGGGGGTGCCCACGTGTCCCTTTGCGCGTAAGCAAAGCACATGCACAGAAGATCACACATTCTCACATTTTCGGTGCTGGGGTGAACTGGTTGTTAAATTATGTGAAGCCCACCTCTGCTCTAAACTTTGTTTTAGCGTGATCAAACTCTTAAGCCAAAAGAGATTTTGCTGAACATGCACACAAAATTTAATTCTTTTTTTATTTTTTATTTTATTTTTTAGACAAACAAATATTTAATAAATCAGTTATCCTTTCCATGTGACATCTTGGTGTTGTCTCCCAAAATTCTTCTTTTTGTTGCTTCTTCTATCTTCATTCTCATCAAGTCCATTGCCACAATTCATCATCAATACAGTACTCTAATTATAGCATTTTTATACATAACTATTAATTTACTTATTTGTATCTCTTTTCTAACCAATAGTAGAATTGATTCCATATCTTAAAGTATTCTGAATCCTCTCTTTCTTTAATCGTCAAAGTTAATCTATTCATTTCTGCACAGTCTAATTTTTGTTTGTTTGTTTGTTTGTTTATTAGATTTATATACCGCCCTACTCCCGAAGGACTCAGGGTGGTGAACAGGCACAAAATAAAATACATAAATACAAAAAGTAGAAACAGAAATAAAACCAGATTAAACAATTTAGCCTGAGACAAATTTAAAACATCCCAATAATTTAAAAAACAGATTTAAAATTTTCAATTTAAAACAAAAAGGGGAAAAGGTTAGGCCAGGCTGGCTTGCTGGAATAGGAAAGTCTTAAAAGTGCATTGGAAAGTGCGCAGATCCGGGATCCTCCGTATCTCCAGGGGGAGCTCATTCCAGATAGTGGGTGTCCCCACAGAGACACTGTTTAGCCAACGGCACCCGGAGGAGCCCCTCTCTATGAGAGCTTACTGGCCATTGGGAGGCTATTTGTGGTAGTAGGTGGTCCCGTAAATAGCCAGGTCCTAAGCCATGGAGCGCTCTAAAGGTGGTAACCAAAACCTTGAAGTGCACCCGGAAGACCAGCGGGAGCCAGTGCAGCTTGCGCAGGAGAGGTGTTACATGGGAGCGCCATGTCACTCCCATAACCACCCGCGCGGCTGCACTCTGCACCAGTTGGAGCCGCCGGGTGCTCCTCAAGGGGAGCCCCATGTAGAGAGCATTACAGTAGTCCAGGCGAGAAGTAACGAGGGCATGAGTGACTGTGTGTAGGGAATCCCGATCCAGAAAGACGCAACTGGCGATTCAGGCGAACCTGATGAAAAACCCTCCCGGTCACGGCTGTCAAATGCTCTTCTAAAGACTGCCGTGAATCCAGGAGGACGCCCAAGTTGTGAGCCCTCTCTGTGGGGCCAGCGATTCACCCCCAATAGTCTCCTTCCAAAGGTATTTTTTTTAAATTACTTCTCCTTCCAAAGGTATTTTCTTTGCTTTCCAATTTTCTGCATAAACAATCCTTGCAGCTGTTATTACATGTATAATCAAATAAGTATTTTCTTTACCAGTAAAGTAAACAAAATTTAATTCTAAATGCCAGCTCCATGGATACTAGTTGGGCATCTGTATAAAAGGACTAATTCCAAAACTAGATTTAACTTCTAATCAAACATAAAACACAACAGCCAAAATCCTATCTTCAACTCTGAATAATTTAGACCTTAGGCCAGTGATGGCTAACCTTTTTGCCATCGCGTGCCAAAAGCAGGGTGAGCGCAGTGGGGTCACATGCACGCGTGCCCACACCCATAATTCTATACGCTCCGTCCCCCTGTGCTCCCCCTGCTTTTGGCACATGATGGCACCGTGGGTCTGGTAGGACCGTTTTTTGCTCTCCCCAGGCTCCAGAGCCTTTCTAGGAGCCTGGGGAGGGAAAAATGGCTTTCCCCACCCCTCCCAGAGGCCTTCCGGAGGCCAGAAACAGTGTGTTTCCTGACTTTTGGTGGGCCCAGAAGGCCCGAAAATCAGTTGGCTGGTGCATGCATGTGTGCCAGAGCTGAGCTTGCGTGCCCAGCAATATGGCTCCGCGTGCCACCTGTGGCACCCGTGCCATAGGTTCGCCATCACGGCCTTAGGCTGTAAATCTTAGAAATTTGGATAGGCACACCTCTGGGAATGAGATAAATTATAGTGTAAGCCAACGAGGGTTCCAATGTATTGCGCAAAGTCCTTACCTTTATAGGCCCCAGGCATATATGGCATTTTTGTTCAGTATTGCAGTGATGTTTCACTAGACAACTGGGGCCTACTGTTTACTAAGATCTAGAATCATGAAAAACAATATTGGATTGGATATTTAAACTTCACAGCTGTTCAGTAGGTCCCCCTTTATAGATAAAGATTTTAGGTCTTCTAACAAAAATGTTTGATTTATGATAATTAGCTTCCCTCTTATTATTAGGGTTCCACTGATGCACTTGATGTACTCCTGAAATCACTCCCCTGCTTTTATTTTAGAAACAAATGGTCCACAAAATCAGGATTTCCATTCTCCAAATCAGCATTTGGAGAATGGAAATCGTGTTCTTTTTTCTTTCTTTCTATTAATGAGTTAATATTAAAATTGAAGTGTGATGGGCCAACCTGTAATCTGGTTTCACTTTTCTTAATATAGGTACAGGAGCCATAAGACACCCATTAATGTTGTGTCAAAGATGTTTATAATGTTTATATGTTCAAGGAAAATAAATACCTCTCAAATGAGATTTCCCTCAATTTTTCTTACAGTTTAGTTCTGGACACTGAACTGAGCAGGGTTTTAAAATCAATGAACACTATATAGAATACACTGTTGGATTTTGAAGTATATTTCCCAATTAGGTATTTTAATAATTAAATAGTGGACAACAAACTATTTCCCTTCATCAAAACTTGTTCACTCCTTCTATTCGCTTTCCCTTCTCATGAAAGTGTCCTGTGTTGAAAAAGAAAAGGTACAAAATCGAATGAATGAATGAATGAAATTGATGCCTTAAAGTCCAATGTAAGAAGGGAGAGAGAAAATGAAACAATTTAAGATGGGAAGGGAAAAAGGGAATTCCCACCCCCCCCAACTGAGACATATAAGCATATTTATTCCAAAATTATGGAATAATTTTTTTTATTATTAGCTATTAATTAATTAACTATTAACTAAAAATTCTCACATTTTTTTCCAGATTTACAACAGAGTCTGACCAGCTGCTGCCTCTGGTTAGCAGAGTGATTGTAAATAAATATTGAAAAAAAATAGAAGGCTCTTACACAGCTCGAAGGCCTAATCTGTAACAAATGCTTGACAGGTATCCTTGGCTATATCATAATGCAAGTTCCTACAAGTAACCAATCAGAGAATATACATCTCCTGTGATAATGTCAAAACAAGTTGCAAATTGCCAGGTAGACATTTCTGATTACTATTATCAGCAATGAGGGAAATTGTTCTGTAATGGAGCTCTTGAATAATGTATTGCCTCTACCTATAGGCTAAGAGTCATATCTGGAATTTGATCATCACTGATAAGGCAGAAAGTAAGGCTTCTATTTGAGCTTTAAGATGTACAGCCACAGGGAATATGAAGATGTGTTGATTTATACTTTGAGTTTCTAGGATTCCTTGCTTATCTGGGTTCTGAACGTGAAAGAAGATGAAGTGTGTAGTGCTGGAATAGGGGCATCTACAAGTTGATGAAGATCCTGAAGTTCAAGATCCTGAAAAAAATGAAGCAGGAATTACTGACAGATATACTCTTGCTAGTTAGACATTGCCTCAGGGATGAAATCCAGCAGGTTCTGAGAAGTTCTGGAGAATTGGTAGCGGAAATTTTGAGTAGTTCGGAGAACTGGCAAATACCACCTCTGGCTGGTCCCAGAGTGGGGTGGGAATGGAGATTTTGCAATATCCTTCCCCCAGGAGTGGGGAGGGAATGGGAATTTTGCAGTATCCTTCCCTTGCCATGCCCACCAAGCCACACCCACCAAGCCACACCACGCCCATCAAGCCACGGCCACGGAACCGGTAGTAAAAAAAATTGAGTTCTACCACTGCATTGCCTCAACAAAGTTCTGTGTATAATTGAGGCCTTCAGAAGACTGGCATACTCTGATCTTCCACTATTCCATCTTTGCAGAAAGTTACTGATTCTTAGACAGATTTTGTCCATTACCGACATCTTAGACTTCTCTAAAGGGAGAAATTCAGAATTCAAAGTTGAAGACGTACTTATATCCTTGGTTGGGAGAAACCCAGGATAAGATACTGCTCCTAAATAAATAGTAACAAAAAGAGCTCAATTAAATAACCTCTTAAATAACCTCTGGTCTGGCTAAGATGCATTAGTCTCTCTCTATATATGTTATATAAAATGTATACCTACATTTTAGAGAATAGGTTCTTCACCTTTTGGAGAAGCAACCACAAAGCTTTTCTTTCATTCTTAATGTTTCAGATTAAATATAACAGGCCCCAAGCTTCACAGCAGCACCTGAAGACTGACAACGAAAGTATCCTGAATCATTTGTATTTTCTTTACAACTCCAAAAATAGGACAAGTTCTTCTATTGTTGACCTAGAGCCGTGATGGTGAACCTATGGCACGGGTGCCACAGGTGGCACGCAAAGTCATATCTGCGGACACATGAGTGTTGCCCTAGCTCAGCTCCAGAGTGCAAGTGCGCACTGGCCAGCTGATTTTCAGACCTTCTGGGCCCATTGGAAGTTGGCAAATGGGCTGTTTTCAGCCTTTGGAGGGCCTCCGGGGGGGTGGGGAAGGCTGTTTTTGCCCTCCCCAGGCTCCAAGAAAGCCTCTGGGACCTGGGGAGAGTGAAAAATGGGCCTTCTGGGCCCACCGGAAATTGGTAAATGGGCCATTTCCAACCTCCAGAGGCCTCCGGGGGATGAGGAAGGCTGTTTTTGCCCCCCCCCCGGCTCCAAGAAAGTCTCTGGTGCCTGGGGAGGGTGAAAAACAGGCCTACCGGGCTCACTGGTAACCTTTTTGCCATTGCATGCCAAAAGCTGGGGTCATGCGTGGGGGGTCACGGGGGTGCAGGGGGGCATTGAATTATGGGTGTGGGCATGCACACGCACTCCCCCTGCTTTTGGTATGCGACGGCAAAAAGGTTAGCCATCACTGACTTAGAGGCAAATAAAAAAAAACAATCTCCTCTTGCTAACACTGGTTTCATCCTGGAAACCAGGTTGCTAGACTTTTGGCAACCTTGTGTTCAGGTTTTGTTTTTGAATGCCAGGTCTCCCTGTCCTTGGTTTGAATAAGGCTGAAATGGCAAACCAGGCTTGCATAAATGAGACCTTGATATGTCCATCTAGGATTTACATCTGGCATCCGCTCTGTTTCCATGGCAAGGGAAGAGGGTGATCGGCGAATATCATTTGAGAGGCTCTGCAAATTACCAGGTGGCACTATTCTGTACATAATTGGGTAGGAGTATATCAAAAGTATTTCTCCATGCTTCTTGCATCTGCCAATTGTCATCCCGTATCCTTGCTTAGAGTAAATTACATTTACATATAGTCAGAACTTTTTGTAAATAACCAGGCTTTGTAAAAGAGTTGAAGAGGACACTACAGAAATAGCCTCTTGAATCCCATGGAATCTCTCTGTCTGTAATGTAGACTCTTGATTACTTACAGATGCTGCCATCGTGACAGCAATGATGAGCAGAAGTAGATTTTCCACAGTTCTCTGTTGTAGCTAAATTTAGCTGGATTGGGGCTTGCTTCTTCTATGATTTACAGGCAATTGGGATGTGACTATTTGACTTAGGCATTTACTTTAGCTTTCACAAATGAAAAACACAATTTTATACTGTGGCTGTTCCATTCTGTGAACTAGAGCAGCCCTTAAAGCATAGGAACTTCAGCATCCAAGTTCGCAGAAGGAACATTTATTTATACATTTATAGACTAGCAGCTTTACATTACAGCAATGACATTTTGTTATTAAAATTTAACAAAATTCTATTGAATCTTCACAGCTTTACTCACACATCCCTATGGAGGAATGAATGCAAGAGCAGTTATGAATCAAATATCATTCTGGCTACAATAAATATACTCAGCTGAAGAGCCCTGAGAATAGTTTCAACACAGCAATTTACTCTCTTTTTACTAGCTATAAAACGGTCTCAGGATCTTGTAATGTCCTTACTGTTCTTCGTGAATCATTTGCATTTCTGAATCTGAAACTTATAATACTCTGTGTCACTCAAATCCAGGGACCTTTGATTAATCTGCAAAGATAATGAAGGCTGATACATCTTTCTTTAAGTATTTCAAGATAACCTAAATCACCTCTGAGATTCTATTCTGTTTATCTTATATTTCAGGGTGGGTGCAACTGCAAAGCATGTCCTATGAAAGTGGTTTCAATTTTGTCTTTTTATACTGATTAACACTGAATGAGTAGAAATTCTATTTTTAAGATGGAAAGGAAGCTGAAATAATACCTAGCAAATTGGGTTTTTTTGTGATATTGACTTTTCCCCCTTTCTTTTTTCCATGTTACTTTAGCCAATTAGAAGATCTAGACATCATCAATAATTTCATTAAGGTGTGACAGTCAACATAATTTAATAAACAGTATTTCTTCGACTCATCCGTCTTGTAATATTTAGCTTACAAACATTACAGCCTAACACAGAAACTGACAGCCTCTTCTAGCCTTGTGCAAGATTAGGGCAAGATTGGGGCATTGAGAATGACAAAATCCCATAAGACCTTATAATATTTTGCCTGTTTTTTATTTATTTAGAAGGGCTGGGGTAGCTGTAGGAAGTATATCAGAGACCCTCATGACCCAAAATCAATGGTGGGATTCAAATAATTTAACAACTGGTTCTCTGCCCTAATGACCGTCTGGGTGAGCATAGCTATGGTGGGTGTGACAGGCAGCACTCGGCCTCCTGAGAGCAAAAACTGGCCGTGGGGGGAAACGCTGCACCCCCCCCCGCACCCCATTTTGGACCTGGTAGGCCTCCTTGCAGCCTCCTGGGAGCAAAAATGGGGTGTGTGGAGAGTCCTGTAAGGGGTGGGGCCAGCCAGCAATTTAACAATGGGTTCACCCAAACTGGCCCGAACTGGCTGAATCCCACCACTGCCCAAAACACACCATTCTGGAACTCTAAACTAAAGCAAGCCAAATAACTGATTTGCACTGCAATAAGAAGCTATAATATTAATGATAGCGGTCTTCAAATATCTGAAATTCTCTCACATTGTGGAGGGTTCAAATTTCTTCTCTCTTGCTCCAAGTGGTAACAGTATACCTGTTGGGATGAAACTTTAAGGATGTAGATAGAGATTAGACATTAGAGAAACTACTTGACAGTAAGAGCTGTCTCAATTAGTGGAATAGGTTACCTCACACAATGGTTTCTGGCCTTTCACTGGAGGTTTTCAAACAGACGTGGATAGTCATTTATCAGGTGTGGTGTAGGGAATCTTGCAGGGACTGGAGTTGATGACCTCTTAAGTCCCTTCCAACTCTATGGTTCTGTCATTTTTTGTATGGTTTCTAAAATGGCAACAAAAATACATCCTCCTGTATGTTTTCAATGGAATGACATTGAGCTTCCAATTTCCTTCCAATATCAACCCCTTCAACCCTGAATTAGGGCTTTTATTGATTGTCTTTATGCCGTCTTAATCAGGGTGAAATCCCGCAGGTTCTGGAGAACCGGTAGTGGACATTTTGAGCAGTTCGGAGAAGTGGGGTGGGAATGGAGAGTTTGCAATATCCTTCCCCCAGGAGTGGGGAGGGAATGGGGATTTTGCAGTATCCTTCCCCTGGAGTAGGGTGGGAATGGAGAATTTGCAGTATCCTTCCCCTGCCACACCCACCAAGTCACACCACACCCACCAAGCCACAGCCACAGAACCGGTAGTAAAAAAAATTGGATTTCACCACTGGGCTTAACTGATTTGTTGCTGTTGAAGGAAAACATGCACAACATGGCTTCTTCACTTATTTCCAACCCCATTACAACAAGAGGATATATTGGAAATGTTTGTATTTTTATCTATATAATTAATATGTTGGGTATACAGACTTTATTCCCAAGAATTACTCAGAGTGTTGCCTTTGTGTGTGTGTATCTATGTGATTGAAGATATAAACTGGGTGGATACATATTGTTGCCTATGTGTGTGGGGAAGAATCGGGGGGGGAAAATCTGGCCAGATCTATCTGGCTCGCGCGAAGCAGTGGGGTCGATGGTGGGAAGCTCTGCCCACCCGCCGGGATGTCATCACATCCCATTTTTTATCCTCTGTGCATGTGCAGAAGGCTCTGCGCATGAGCAGAAGAGGCACAAACTATCACGTTTCCGATCCGGTAGTGAAAGTAAGTGCATTTTACCCCTGGGAAGAATGTGCTCTCTGCTCCCCTCTCCTGTTACATCTGCTTATTTTTGAGCATATATAGGCACTAAAAAATCCTGTGCAGAATGTATATACTATTTCCTTGACCACCTGATGGAAAGGAATTCTGGCTTAGAATAAAAGGGTCAACATGAAATGAATTCTGGCTTAGAATGAAATGTTCAGAGATATGATAGCAGCGCTCCAGTATTTGAGGGGCTGCCACAAAGATGAGGGGGGCAAACTATTTTCTAAAGCACCAGAAGGCAAGACAAGAACCAATGGATGGAAACTAATCAAGGAGAGGCGCAACCTGGAACTAAGGATGTCTATGGAGATTTTCAGGCATCCAGGTCATGGTTATCTAAAAAGTGCTTTTTCAAAAGGCAGCTGGACTTTGTTTTTTTTTTTTCCTTGAAGACATTTCACTTCTCACCCAAGAAGCTTCTTCATGAGAGTCCCACTTTTTGGACTAGAACTAAGGAGAAATTTCCTAAAAGTGAGAACAATCAACCAGTGGAATGGCTTGCCTTCAAAGGTTGTGAATGCCTCATCACTGGAGACTTTCAAGAAGAGACTGGACAGCCATTTGTATAGACTCTCCATCTCCATCTCCAACTCCATCTGGGTTGGACTAGATGACCTCCTAGTCCCTTCCAAGTCTTGTCTTGTCTTGTCTTGTCTTGTCTTGTCTTGTCTTGTCTTGTCTTCCCTTCCCTTCCCTTCCCTTCCCTTCCCTTCCCTTCCCTTCCCTTCCATTCCATTCTATTCTATTCTATTCTATTCCTGCAAGCTCTGGTCAGATCTGAGCATATTCAAGTTCATTTCTCCTCCTTTTCCTCCTCCTTGCTGGCTTCTTCTCCCAGACCAAAGAAGACAAAGTCAGAATGATTTCATTCCATTCTGTCTAGTGTTCCTCACTCTTGACAACTTTAACTGTATGGACTTTGGAAGAAGAGGGTTTGTATTTGATGTTTAATTTTATTGGGTTTGTATTTGATGTTTTACTTCTGTAAGCTCCCTGGAGTCACTGTGAGTGAGTTGGGTAGTCATATAAATGTTTTTAATTAATAAATAATACTCTCAGAATTTTGCAGTCAACATACAGTCACAAACCCTTTACATAATTTATTCCCAATGTTATGTTGGATTGGTGAGTAAACTCAGAAGGGTTGTAACTGAATATTTACTGCGTTTGACTTCTTTCCTTGGGGCTATAGAATTGATTAATAATAACAGTAATAATAAATTTGAAAATATCCCACATTAGTAGACACCACTGCCCTTGCCCATAATTTAATTTGCAAAAGAAAAAAAAAACATTTTCAATCATATCTTGTTCCCAAACTCCAGTTAAATTTGTCCACTCTTTCATTATAAATAGAACAACTTTTGAATGTTCACAAAAGATGATTTATATTCTTCCCAGTTCCTCAGAATTAAATCTGTGCATTAGACTGAAAAGTAAAATTATGTCCTAAATGTGCAGATTAAATTTCATTGCTTTCCTACAATGAATATGGCAGATATTGGATTACACTCCAATATAAATTTGCAAACAAGAAGAAAGTTAATTCAAGGGCTCACTGTTAAACCACTAGCTCTTTATTTCCTTGTGGCTGGCTCAGGTTTTCTGTAGATATTGGCCAGATAACCACAAGGTTTGCCTTATACAAAAAAAAAAACCCTTGTATCTCCCCCTAATCTTCTGACATATCTCTTCTTCACTCAATAATGCACTGATAAAAGCAGACACAAGATTTTGTGGGTTGTATCTAGGCCAGTAAGTAACTTACACTTCTTCTCGGTCTTTGCATTTTCTCGGCTGAGTCCATAGCAGAATGGCGAACTGTAACCCTGAAATAAATCTATTTAAAAAGTGTTTAGTTGCAAATACTAACCTTATTCTTTTGATTCCAGCAACAAAGCCATTTCCTAACCTAATCAATCACGTTCATTGTTGTATACCACCAGCAAGCATCTCTAGGGGAGGCCAGGGGTGGGTTGCTGGGGGTCCACAGGGGTTCGGGAGAACCTCTAGCTAAGATTCTGTGCAGTTCAGAGAACCCCCAAATCACACTCCTGGCTGGCCCTGTCCACCCCGCCCTTCCCAGGAGTCCCCATGCAGCCCATTTTGGATGCAGGTAAGTGCAGAGCATGCACAGAGGCTTGGGGAAGGTGAAAAAAGGGCCTACCGGAAGTTTGAGAAGGGGCCTCCGGAGCCTGGGAAGGCCGTTTTTGCCACCCTGGAGGCTCGAGGAAAGCCTCCAGGGCTTGGGGAGGGCAAACCCCTCCCCCATGGTTCAAGAGGCTGACTAGGCCATGCCTATCATGGCCCCACCCACCCAGCAACCAGGCAGAGAACCCCTTCCTAAAATTTTTGAAGCCCACCCTTGGAGATAACCTTAATACTGGAAAAGAGTGAAGAGATGAAGAGAATGACCATCAGTAAAGTGCATTGAGTCAGTTGTAATTATAGAACATCATATAATTGGACCATCCAGAAGACCAGATTATGGACAGATGGAGAAAATTTATCTACGTGGCTGTTACAAATGAACAAGCACTTGATGTCACATAATCCATCCATCAATCAGCAATTGTGGATATGTTTTGCTGATCCTTTCTCCAATTCTTCCTGACCCTCAAAAAATTTCTTTCTCCTTGCCCTATTTCTTTCTCATTCCCCCCCCCCCCAAAGACAGAACAGAAACAAAAAAAAAGGAGGGGGGAACAAAGTGATTGCAAAGTAATCAGGTGAACTGATAGTGGGGAGTCTGCCCACCTACCACTCATTTCTAATCGTTTTATCACTTCACTGTGAAAACCTAAAAGATATAAGGATCTATTTCATCTTGAGCTCCAGAAAGCTGAGATTTAACCTCCCACACAGCTGCCTGGGAAAAGAGAGTTAGTTTAACCTTATGACTTGTTCTGTCTATGACTAACACAGCCGACTCCTTCCTGATGGTCTTGCAATGCACAAACCTCCTGATTTAATTTACTATGGGGAAAGCACCATTCTATGTATTTCGGCCTTCTTCCCTATTCCTAGACAGACCTTCGCTTTTAGTAACATGACTGTAGCTTCGACTGTCTCACATTTTTCAACTTGTACTTTAGTACAGCGCAAACAGGACTCAGTGGCTCAGTGGCTAAGATGCTGAGCTTGTTGATCGAAAGGTCGGCACTTCAGCGGTTCGAATCCCTAGTGCTGCGTAATGGGGTGAGCTCCCGTTACTCGTCCCAGCTTCTGCCAACATAGCAGTTTGAAAGCCTGTAAAAAATGCTAGTAGAAAAAATAGGGACCACCCTTGGTGGGAAGGTAACAGTGTTCTGTGCACCTTTGGCGTTTAGTCATGCTGGCCACATGACCACGGAGACATCTTCAGACAGCGCTGGCTCTTCGGCTTTGAAACAGAAATGAGCACTGCTCCCTAGAGCCGGGAACGATTAGCACATATGTGCGAGGTGAACCTTTACCTTTACCTTTACAACACAAACAGCCAGCAGGGGGAAACAATCCCTCTGGGGGGCAATGCATTATTGTGCACCAACCTATCAGATACTAATTTCTCATTGTTCTCCAGTGATTTAAACTATGTATTCAAAATGTACTGACATCTCCAACCAGTTATATGATGGTGGTGCAGTGGTTAAAATGCAGTATTGCAGGAAAACTCTGCCCACAGCCTTGGGCTCGATTCTGACTGAGATCAAGGTTGACTCATTCTTCCATCCTTCCGAAGTCTGTAAAATGAGAACTGAGATTATTGGGGGCAATATGCAGATACATTGCTCTACATTGTAAACCTATCAGATTTACCGAGAATGCTGTAAAGCACTATGGTGCAGTGTAGTAACCTAAATGCTATTGCTATTGCTTTTGTTTAAAAAAAATAGTTATGCAGTTTGACCTCTATTAACTAACTTCCAAACTAATTGCATAATCATCAAGTCCTCAATAGTCTTAATAAATTTTTGTAGAATTCTTTTGCAGGTACTCATTTAATTTCTAGGCCGATTCCTGCATGTACTGTTCTGAAACATTATCAGAACATCACTCATAGAGGAAACAGAATGAAAGGGAAGATATTTATGCAAGAGCATGTATTCCCTTGGTCACACTGGAGAAGGTTAATGTGGGATATCTACCCAGCCACAGAAGCATATGGATATGTGGTGTTATGAGCACAGGATGAGGAAAGCATGTGGAAACGAAATCTGTCTGCATCTGTAATGGTGAAGAAATGTCTCAATGATGAAACATATATAGACAGGAAATGTCTCTGGGGTGTTACCAACAGATGTGAAAAAGTAGGAGATTGCTGTTTTTTTCCTCCATCAATTGCCCATTATCTCTGTTCCTGACTTTTTAAGGCACCATCTGTCCTTCAAAGCTAAGCTCACCTGAATTAATTTTTAGTTCTGTAAAACCAATAAAGAAGAGGTGATTCTAATGATAAGAATCTGTTATCACCAAAGTTTTGGCGCTTCTTTTTGACAAACTGAAGAACGAATGGTGGAATACTTAAGGCTGATTTTTTAAAAATCGTTTGTATGGAACATTATGACAGTATTCAATTCAGGGGACTTCTGTAAAAGCCACCATCTCCTTTCAATGAGAGGCAAGACAGTGGCATTTAGTCACTGTTGGTCAAATGTGGGTTCTAGGACATGTTTTTTTAAAACATTTTGGCTACTCTTGCCGGTGCTAAGTCCCACCTATAAAACATTTTGCACAAATTTTCCTTATATTTAGTTGCCATCGTGAATTTTGACTTGAAATTTTGGGCTTAGACAACTTAGAACTTGGCCGTCTTCTGTCCGACCTAAGCGTAGTAGATAAAATTATCTGCTACAATGTCCTACCTGTCAATGACTACTTCACCTTCAACCACAACAATACACGAGCACACAATAGATACAAACTTATGGTAAACCGCTCCAAACTAGACTGCAGAAAATACGACTTCAGTAATAGAGTTGTCAATGCCTGGAATGCACTACCTGACTCTGTGGTTTCTTCCCCAAACCCCCAAAACTTTAACCTTAGACTGTCTACTGTTAACCTCCCACCATTCCTAAGAGGTCTGTAAGGGGTGTGCATAAGCGCACCAGCGTGCCTACCGTCCCTGTCCTAATGTTTCCTTTTATTTGTATTCATTTCATGTATTCATAATCATGTTTATACTTATATCTGTTATCTAATACATGCTTGATGAAAACCAATCAATCAATCAATCAATCAATAAAATTGATAGTTTCTTTCCCAGAGCTTTTGCCAATTATCTAATTCTATGGTATATCAAAAAATGTTTTGCCCAAACTATCATTGTCTCTTTTACCTATTAATCTTCCATTTTTAGGCTTAATAGAAAATGATACAATTTCTTAATTAACTTTTCATCCATCGCTAACAGTATTTGGTCAAATGTTGTTTTCTCTTTTTAAAAGCCATAAGTCTTAACATCTTTCTCATATCTCACTAGCATTTGCATTTGTGGCCACCACAATAAAGGAACACCCTGTTTCTGTAATCCTTGTTTAGTTTTTAGTTTCCATTCCACATTTTCTCCAGATTTACTAGACTTGGGTGAACAAATGCTTCCATTGTTGAAAGCCATCCTGGTATTTTCATATAAATTTTTGCTTTCACCTTTTCCCATACTAAAAATAGAGCATTCCTTACATAATGTCTTTGAAAATATCTATGAATTCTGTTCTTACTAAACCATTAAAAAGTGTGTCATCCTAATTGGAGATCATGACCTCATAAATACATGTCCATTAAATGTTGGAAATGTAATCAAACTCCTGGCACATATTAACACATGTGGTAGACATGTCCAAAAGCAAAAAAAATAAAATAATAATAATAAAAAATTGGACAAAAATATGTGGTTAGAAAAAATGTTAAGGCAGCATATTTTGTTAGGCATAATACCAGAGAAATATGATAAAAGGAATGTATATTTAATATGACATGTTTTGACAGCAGCAAGAATTGTATTTGCTCAATATTGGAAAAACAAGGAACACCCACAGAAGAAGAAATAATTTAAAAATATATTAGACTGTGCAGAAATGGATAGGCTAACACTGAAGATAAAAGAAAAAGAAGACATAGAATATTTTTGAACTTGGGATTTGTTTTATCAATGGTTGGATAATAAGGTAGATACTAGGAGTTTAATATTGGTATGTAAACAAATTGATTCAGACAGTACGCTGTTCACTAAGCACTTATTGTATATAAAGAGAAAATATATAAAAAAATTTTTTTAAATGTGACTTCTAGGAAAGTGCCTTGTTATGCTAAACCTTGATTATGCTACCTGGATCATTTGATTTAGGATTTATTTGAAATGTTTCAATTAAAAATGATTCTCTGTTTAATTTCACAAGAGAAAGAAGACAAAGGGATAAATTACACTTTCCCTTTTATAGCTCACTAATAAAAGAGTACTGAAAAACATTTTGATTGGGTAGGCAAAAGGTTATCTTTGAGACCGCCTTCTACCGCATAGCTCCCAGTGACCGGTAAGATCCCACAGAGTTGGTCTCCTCCGGGTCCCATCAGTTAAACAATGCCAGCTGGCGGGCCCACGGGGGAGGGCCTTCTCTGTGGCTACCCCAGCTCTCTGGAACCAGTTACCTCCTGAGATCCGGACCATCCCCACCCTACTGGCCTTCCGAAAAGCAGTGAAGACCTGGCTTTTCCGGCAGGCCTGGGGCCGTTGATCTTGCTGTTGTGATCTGGCGAGATCCAGCCATGAATGGTGTGAATGGGTTTTAATTGTTTTTAATGTTTTAATTTTTAATGTTTTTATATATGGTTTTTAAATGCATTGTAAGCCACCTTGAGTCTTCGGAGAAAGGCGGCATACAAGCTGAACAAATAAATACAAGTTGAACAAATAAATAAAAGTCTGTTCTGACCTAGGCTCCCTCAAAGAGATAGTTTGGAGTTCTTCCATGATGGTTTCAAGAACCTTGGCCATTATAAAGGATAGTCAAAAAAATCTTCCATAGTCAAAAGTCACACAAGCCTGAACAATTCTGTCTCCTCCCGGCTTCATTTACTAATCAAGCAAGAAAGCATAGCAAAGACTTCCCATCAATAGAATCAAGAAAAAGGCTGTCTCGCTAACATCTTTTTGCTTTCCTAATTGAATGAAAGAAACAGCTTTCTTCTCTGACCTTGATTGAATCAATGCAAGGCTTAATAATACAAGTACAATGTTAATTAAAAATATCCACTCTAATTCTTTGAAGTTAATTGTTGAGTTGAGAAAACCCCTTGACCAATTCCTTTTTTTTTAGGAATTGTCAAAACAACAACCCGTTGACACAAAAGGCCATTAAACAGACAAGCAGCTGTGTTATTTGTACCAGGAATTCAATTTTCTATATAAATTTACCTTTTTTACTGTAACAATGTCTCACTTTCCCTGCCGTATGGAACTGGATGATAGTTTATGTATGCATTTAGTTTTCCTTCTTAATGTTGTTCTCCATTTTTCCTCTCTCATAATATCTATCATTGGCAGAAGGGTCTGTCGAATTATGGTGATTATGTGGAGAAATAAATAAAGGTAACAAAAGAGGTCATTTCAGGGGTTAATTTTCTATTTCATTTATTAATAGAGGTAGGGTGTTATTTTACCCCTGTATCTTAATATCCACACATATAGATGCTTACAGTTGATTAGGGCAGAAAATTGAGAGTTCACGAAAATAATTATCCCATGTTTATCTTTGAAACAGCATCTTAACTGGAGCACGGCAAGAAACCTCTTGTTAGTGTGCAGAGCAATTAATAGCTGCAAATCAAATTTAGCTGGAAATGCAACTATTTCTGCTATCAGCAGTTCCTTTAAGAGGGGGCAAAACCCTGGAATGCTGCTTTTCACTGTCTCTTTGAATCAAATTTTTCAAATCCATAAATGTACTTCATGAACCCACATTCATAGGTCCAAGGAGAAATGAAAAAGCGAAAATAAAAGTCAACTCAGAGAGGTTGATCGAAATAAATCAGTGTTGACCAGTTTTACAAGCAGATGGGTTTGAATACAGAATATTGCTTAAATCATGAAGAAAAAATTAGCCCGTCTCTTAGCTCCTCTCAAATTTACCTTTAATCTTGAGTCCTTGCATAATCACATACCAAAAACAGTTGCCAAAGAATAGTACTGAAAACAATTACCGTATTTTTCAGAGTATAAGACGCACCTTTTTCCCCCCTAAAAGGGGGTGAAAATTTAGGTGCATGTTATACACCAAATGTAGCCTCACTTACCCACTGGCCCCCATCCTTTGGCCTCTGCTTTCCAGCAGTTACCTCCTTGCAAGCAAACAGCAAAAAAAAAAACCCAGTTCCTTTCCGCTTCAGCACAGCCTAATTAGTACAAGTTGATTGGATCGGTCTCCCGATTCTCAGCTGATTTGCTCTCAGCTGTTTTGCGCAGGGCTCTGCTGCTTGCTGCAAAGAGGTAAATTGCTGGAGCAGATTTTTTTTTCCTTGTGCTAATCAAGCTATACCCAAAATGAAAATAAAGTAAAGCAGGCTGTTTGCTGTTTGCTGCAACAAGGCAAAATTGCTCAGAGGCAGACGGAGATTTCTTTTTCTTCTTTCCTCAACAAATAAGATAGGTGCCTTTTATACTCTGGTGCGTCTTAAACTCCAAAAAATACGGTAAATCATAGCAGCTTCTCCCTTTTTCTTATTTTCAAAACTGTTCTGCCCTCACTGCACGTAATTCTGTGTGCAGCTCAACATGCAGCTAAACCCACCTATCCTCCAATAAAACAGACCATATGGGTAGATCTGAAAGCTTTATTGAAAGAACAGGATATGGTGAAACGTGGGGAAAATAGGGATACATACAATGAGAACCAAATATAAGATAGGTAGTATTGAGTTACTGCTGAACATAACAATAAATACAGTAATCTAAATCTCACCAGCGATGCTCTGTGTGTGAGATATGGGTTTGTCCTTGGATGACCATGTGCCACAGATTAAGATGGATTCTTCTTTATGCTTCTGCTTCCTCCAAATGCTAAGGGAAAATGGAGTCTGGCTTTCCAGCATGCACTTGTTTTGAGAGTGTGGACTGATGGGTAAAGGGGTTGGGTCAGCTTCAAAACAATATAATTGGTATTTGTCCCTCGGGCCACTAGATGGAGATAGACAGCAACAACAGTAAATAAAGATTATATTTTGGGGCCAGTGGTGGGTTCCTCCCGGTTCAGCCCGGTTTGGCCGAGCCGGTAGCAGTGACGATATGATGTCACCGAATCGGTTCTCTTTGTTCGGGAGCTGGGCCAATTAATTTGTCAATTAATTAAGTAAGGAGAGATAGAAGTAAGCTGGAATATCCAGTGAGGTTATCCTAAATACACCAGAATATATTATATGACCTATATTAGGCTTGCTAAGTAGTCTTCTTTTATCTAATCTCTGCATGCATTTAGGAAAGTACATTATTACCAAGAACTAACATTGGCTTGTCAAAAACATGTTGCACCAAAGTAAACTCTTTTTTGTAACTGTGACAAGTTTGGTAGACTAAGGGAATATTTCAGGGTAGAATACATTGTTTTCAGTAGAGCATTTAACAAACTCTGAAATAATATCTTTTTTAAAAAAATTCTTAGTTATATGCTGCCCTTCTCTGGAGACTCAGGGCGGCTTACAATGCGTTAAGCAATAGCCTTCATACTTTTGTATATTTTATACAAAGTCAGCTTATTGCCCCCACAAACCGGGTCCTCATTTTACCCACCTTAGAAAGGATGGAAAGCTGAGTCAACCTTGAGCCTGGTGAGATTTGAACTTGCACTAATTGCAGGCAACTGATGTTAATAACAGTGCTTTAGTCTGCTGCGCCACCAGGCTCTTTTTGAAAAGGGGAGAAAGGCATTGAAGGTATCTGACATTTTGAGAATATGTTGTCAAGCATGCAAACAAAAATGGCTTTTTCGCTCATAAAATGGGCGCCATACTGAAAATGGCCACTCACAAAAGATATGCAAAAGATATGCAAATCTTTGTGTTCACAATGGGATAAAAGCAATGGCAGCCTAATAGATTTGCCACAGACTGAAGAACAAATATGAAATGGTCCTGCATTCTCCTGAAGGGAAGTGTCATGGAATTCTCCCAGACCAGCACTTAATGGATATCATTATACATTGCCCAGAGCATCCTCTAAGTAATGGAAGACATGTTCATCTGACCTTCAATGGCAAAATCAGTTTCAAAATGATGCTAGTAGGCTTGGGTTATTAGAAGGAGGATGTTCTATAGTGAAAAATGCACATTTTTTTACATTTGGGTAGCGCAAATAAAACAATGAGAGCTATCTGGTGTAGTGGTTAAGACATCAGGTTAGAAACTGGGAGAAGGTGAGTTCTAGTTTGATTTTAGGCATAAACCCAGTTGGGTGACTTTGGGCCAGTCACTTTTTCCCAGCCCTAGGAAACTTCCCATGAAATCTGCAAGAGATACAGAGACAAAAACAGAGACACAGAGAGAAAATATTAACAAAATCAAATACATAGATACAGTGGTGAAATCCAAAAATTTTTAGTACCAGTTCTGTGGGCGTGGCTTGGTGGGCATGGCTTGGTGGGCATGGCAAGGGAAGGATACTGCAAAATCCCCATTCCCTCCCCATTCCTGGGGGAAGGATATTGCAAAATCTCCATTCCCAACCCACTCTGGGGCCAGTCAGAGGTGGTATTTGTCGGTTCTCCAAACTACTCAAAATTTCCACTACCGGTTCTCCAGAACCTGTCAGAACCTACTGGATTTCACCCCTGCAAAGATATAAGAATGAGGAGCCATAGCTTAATAACATTGCTTGAGGGAAGATCTAGTGGCTCAAGTGAACCAGAAGCTAAATATGAGCAAACATCTAAATTAGTCAGTTCAGCCTTTTAAAAAGAGAAGGTCAAAGGACAATATGATACTCAGCAAATACCTAGAAGGCTCTAATATACAAGAGTAGGTGGACCTCTTCACTATGGAACCCAAAGGCAAAAATGAAAACCAACAGAGTGAAAAGAAAGGAGACTTAGAGCAAATATCAGGAGCCTTTTCCTTATGGTAAGAGATATTAAGAATTCATAATAGTCTTAAAGAAGTGGATTTAATTTTTTCAAATGGGACTGGATGTTCATTTGTTGGGGATGGCTTAAAGCTGCGTTTCTCAACCTTGGCAACTTGAGGATACGAATTCCCAGAACTCCCCAATAGCGTCACTGGCTAAGGAATTCTGGGAATTGAAGTCTACACATCTTCAAAATACCAAAGTCGAGAAATACTTGAATAAAAGTCTATGGAGATTCTCAGTCATCCAGGTCATGGTTGTCCCAAAAGTGCTTTTTTCAAGAAGCAACTGGACTGTCTGTTTTTTTTCTTTGAAGACATTTCGCTTCTCATCCAAGAAGCTTCTTCAGTCTGACTGGTTGGTGGGGAATTCCATCCGTTCCCATGCACCATCTATTTTCCACCATCCAGTCAGAGCTGAAGAAGCTTCTTGGATGAGAAGCAAAACGTCTTCAAAGAAAAAACAAAGTCCAGTTGCCTCTTGAAAAAAGCACCTTTGAGACTTGAATAAAATATTCAAGTGAAAGATTCCTGTACTGGCTGGTCTAGATGGCCTATAACTCCTTTTCCAACTCATACAGACATGGACAGAATGTATATATTATAGAAATTATATTATGAATCATTCAAGAGACTGTTGGTCAGCATAGAAAGATCAGCATAAGGTAAAGGTAAAGGTTCCCCTTGCACATATGTGCTAGTCGTTCCCGACTCTAGGGGGCAGTGCTCATCTCCATTTCAAAGCCAAAGAGCCAGTGCTGTCCAAAGATGTCTCCGTGGTCATGTGGCCTGCATGACTAAATGCCAAAGCCGCACGGAACGCTGTTACCTTCCCATCAAAGTCCCTATTTTCCTATTTTTTTACATGCTTTCAAACTGCTAGTTTTGCAGAAGCTGGGATAAGTAACAGGAGCTCACCCCATTACACGGCACTAGGGATTCGAACCGTTGAACTGCCGACCTTTCGATTGACAAGCTCAGCATCTTAGCCACTGAGCCATCACGTCCCTTAAAGATCAGCATAGAAAGCAATAAACAAAAATCCTGTTATTCTGATTCGTTTCCTTCTACCATTACTGATGAGATGGGACTTTTTTTTTTTTGGCCAAGTACTGTATCAGCCCTTGTTAGGTTGTCAAATGAATTAGGTTAGCATTCTACCTATTTGGCCTAACAGGGCTTCCTGGATATAGAAACTGTAGCGGCTCTTCTCAACGTCTATTGATCCAGATGCATCCTGACAGTTGGCCATATGCTTAATCTGCCACAGTCAGCAGGAGTCTCTTCTTTCAGAAACATCTGGAGATGCACCAAAGTTTAGCAAGAAACCTTGGGGGCAACATTGGTTTGCTAAAGCACACAGAATTTAAATCCAAAATTGAAAGAGATTTCAAGGATGTTCAATATATTTCTACTTAAAGTGCAAATTCTGGATTATCCAGAGATTCTATGGAGGACTACCCAGAATAGGATTTCAAAATTATTTAGGTTTTGCAAAGTTTTTATGGGGCTAAAATTATTATAGAGCTACAGGTTTCACTAATGATGTTAATAGTTATAGTTAACAGCAACTTTTTAGCTGCAGCGCAAAAATGAAGAATCAGATATTTCCATTTATATTAGCAAGGATCTTTCTTAAATAAAAATAAAAAGATTTTTTTCCCCATTGCAACCAATGACAAGAAATCATCTTTCTGTCTGTTCACCAGCTTTCCATACCCTGCTGTAAGCTCTGAAATAAGGACTTTCATGACTGCCTATATAAAGATGTGTCTTGAAGTATTAACTTAAAACCCTTTCTTTTGCAGAGCTCCAATGCTGATGACTGGGTCAGTGGATTTTTGTTTCCACTGAAGTAAAATACATTTCCAGAGAATGTGGAGGGCACAGCCTGGCTTATCCACGTTACTTCTCTGAGTGCCTCCATTTGTGCTCATCCGCGGTCAACACCAATCTTTTGCAACCCCACAATGCTACGAGACTTCTGTAGCCTCTCTGTAACTGAATCCATCACAGAATTTTATTTAGAGTGGAAGTCTCCAACCTTGGCCACTTGTGGACTTCAATCCCAGAATTCCCCAGTCAGCATTGGCTGTGCTGAAGAATTCTGGAAGTTGAAGATCACAGTCTTAAAGCAGCCAAGGTTGGTTGGAGACCCCTGATTTAGAGCACAAGGTTGGTTGGTGGCTTGCCATTGGTTGGAATTCTTGTCTTGTCTCTGCTCTGCCCATTCTCTAAAGTGCTGATGTGCTACTTTGCCATTGTACCAAAGGGTAGTTGGGCTGTTGTGGTCTGCCGGCAGCCTGCGGAGCTGGCAGCAGAGTCGAACAGTGAGGAGGCTGGAGATGAACATGGGCCAGTCCTGGAGTCTGGGGAAGGCTCGGACGAGGGCTCTGTGTCGGAGGCAGAGATGGGGCCAGGGCCATCTAGGAGTTATGTTCTGACTCCGGAGCCTCCAGAGTCTGACGTCAACGAGGCAGAGGAACAGGAGGAGTCTGTTCCCAGTGCGCGCATGCGCAGAGCTGCCAGAAGGCAAGAACAGTTACGACAAGAGGGATGACTCGGGAGTAAGGCTTGGAGATGATTGGCCCCTCCCATAAGACATAAAGGTGGAGCAAAGGCACATGAGCCTTTGCAGGAAGCAACTTTGTTCGTTCTGGTCGGTTTAAATTCTGAAGCTCCGTTTTGACTCTGTGCTCCATGTGGCCTTGCAAAGCTAATTGCCAATTAGGTCTTTGGCAGCATGTCAAGGGACATAAAGGTGGGTGCTCATCAGCCTTATCCTGAAGGCCTGTGGCAGACTTCTGTCGGACTCTTTACAAATTATGTGTGACTCATTACAGGATATGAATGAACAGAATTCACAGCCCTTGAAATAAAAAGAGGGTTTTTGGGACTAATCGTGTGCTTTTTACTGTCTCAGGAAGCCTAGGTCAGAACATGGGCAAAGGAAGGAAAGGGATGGAGGAGGACTTCTTCCCAGCTGGTGGGAGTATTGGTTAAGTTCATCAGGGAAATTTCTAGCAGGAGTAGGAATAGCAGCAAAGGATAGCAAGGTCAGCACAAACCTGCATCTCAGCACTTCAGAATTCATCAGTGGCTATGTGGAAGCCCCTCTACAGTATCTGTTTTCCAAAAGTGGAAGACTCTTTGTGAAGGCTATTTTGAGAAGCCGTGATGGCACAGTGGCTAGAATGCAATATTACAGGCTAACTCTGCTTGCTGTCAGGAGTTCAATCCTGAAGTTGACTCAGCCTTTCATCCTTCTGAGGTCAGAAAAATAACGAGCCAAATTGTTGGAGATAATAGCCTGACATTGTAAACCACTCAGGGAGTATTGTAAAGCACTATGGAGTGGTATGTAAGTCTAAGTACTATTGCTATTTCTATTATTTATCTTGAAGAAAGTTTTGAACTTCAGTTAGAAGAAGCTCTAAGCTGAGTCATGCAAAGCCCAAGTTGTATTTAGTCTTAAAGTTCCAGAAAAAAGGAGGGTTAATATAATCTCTTTTAGTTTTATGTATATATTTTATTGCTTTTTCATTAGTAACAAAAGAGAGAGAAATGGCCATAATAGTGATGGAGATACATACAATTATCAAACAGAAGTTTTAAAAAGAAAACACACATAAAAAGTGCTGTAACAGAAAAGGGAAATAAATATGACAAAGGGGAAAAATATATATATAATATTATAACAAAACAATGGTTGCTACTTACAATTCTATATTTACCTGTCAAATACAAATATTATTCAGATAGGCATATTTCTCTTATATTTATAAACAACTTTTTTAACCTACTGTATTCTTTATAAATGTGTCCCATATTTCATTCTACTTGTTTATACAAAATTTACATCTATACGCAATCCGTTCGCAAGTGACAAATGCAATCAGCTTTTCAATCTGTTGAATAAATGATCCATATATTTATCTTTCCAATGCTGGAATATCAGTCTTTTAGCTATGGGAAAGTCACAGAGAATCTAAGAGTTTCTCTATTTTTGATATTCTTGTCTTACAGCTTTTATTGAGAGACTGAAAAAAAGAGTGAAAGGGGTTTTTTTCTTTCAAAAGACCCCACTTAAAATTCAGACGGTTGTTCAATTAAGCCAAAAAAAAAAAAAATGGTTTGACAATTGGGACTCAAAAGGAAATACTCTATAAGCAATATTTAGAATGATTCTCATGTTAATTCTTTATCATATTGGAGGATATATAATTACCACCTTTAAAAAGATTCAAATAGTCAGCCTCCAGATGGAAAATAATGCACACATAGAACAAAACAGCAAGTGACTTGAATAAAGTTGAATATAGAATTGGAGCTTCTAAAAGTCTTCCTTCAAACTATCTCATTTCCATGTTTAAGTGATTTTTAATTATTAACAAAGCCAAAAGCAAGCATACTGCATTTTATCCTTTCAAAGGATATTGGAATTTTCCATGCGTTTGGACTGATGCAAAAAAAAAAATTGTCCTTATTCTAAAGAAAGATTTGACTACCACCAACAAAAAATGTTTCATGAAGATGCTGATTCTGCACAAAATAGATTATTCCGTGCTCCAGTGAGTCATTTTAACCATAACTTTGAAAAATATGACTGCAGACAATGCGGCCCAGAGTCTCTTTTCCCATAGAGAGGGAATATCAGAGAAATATCACCAAAGCAGAAATGTTCCAACCTATAACAATTTATGGATTTTATTTTTATTTTTAAAAAATTGTTGTATCTACATGGGAGACAGAATTATCATTTCTATATTCAGGTCAAGACTCACTTTAAAAGATTAGGAGAGTAAAGCATTTTGTACATGCCTGTGAACATTTCTAATAGCTGAGGTCTAATCTGAAGAGTGAGTAGCAGTGGTGGGTTGCTACCGGTTCACCCCGGATCAGGTGACCTGGTAGGAGCGACGGTAGGAGGCTCCACCCACCCACCCAGACGTCTCCGCACATGTGCAGAAGTTTATGTGCATACGCAGAAGTGTGGTGCGCGTGCGCAAGCGAACCAGTAGCGACGGGATTTGAAACCCACTATTGGTGACTAGGTATTCTACCTATAACAGGAATGAGATTTTTTCCCCCACAGGAGATACAATATAGAAAAAAGCAAAATCTAAGCACCTAGTTGACTACTTCTTTACTAAGATGTATGTATGTGCTTTATGCTTCTCTGCCCAGGAAGAAAGGCAGACTGAAGTGGCCTCAGATTATTAAACTCGGCAAACTGGTAGGCAAAGTGATAACCAAAGAAGAAGCAAGGAAAGTTTCTGACTACATCATATTCACTCCTTGCGGTCAGTAAGTTAGATGCACTGAAGAACTCGGTGCTATTAGGTTTGGATCTCCAATACACTGACTCTGTCATTCTCTAGATATATGGACTTCAGACCTCTTAGTAATGGCCAATGCAAGATGGGAATTTATGAAAATCTCTGGTCGTTGAGTAAATTACAATTCAATCCTGTATGTGGTCATTTAGAAGTGAATTTTAACATAGGAGAGTAACTTTCATGGCTTATCTAAACTCTAAACTAGGGATTTTAAACTCTAAAATAATGTTTTTATACTTGGGCTACAACTATATTCAGGAAGAGAGAGAAATTAGGATTGTTTGGGAAGAAAAATAGAGGTTATCCTCCAGAGATAAGGGATAGACAGAAAAAGACAGAGCCAGTCACTATCTGGTACAATTATTGTTATAGTTATTGTTATTATTAGAGTCACAGTCTGGGACTGGTAAAACTTAACAGTTCAAGTCCTAAACAAGGACCTAAGAGCCTTTAAGGTAGCATCTGAATATATAGGCAGTTCCGAGTAGGATAGGGTTTTTTTTTTTTGCAAAATAAGGATATACAGGTCTAATAAATTCAAATTTTTCTTGTATCTAGACTGCCCTTTGGATATTGTTCCAAGAGCTCCTATAACTATTCGTACAACCATAATAGCTCAACTTCAATTCACTAATATTTCACTAATATTTCATTATTTTTTCTAGCTATTTCTTATCAATTCATGCATCACCTGATATTGCAATATCAATGAACCAGATTTTTTTTCTTTTCCACAACAGCGATGCCAGGTGTGTTATGTGCCAGATGTCTGTCTGTTTGGATCTGAAGGTCCCACAGGATCTTCACTTGCTCATTTTCAAGAACTTGGGTCAATTTGATGTTTCCAGTAATTTTTGATGCATTTCAACCCAAACTTCTGGCAAAGCTTCCAATGTACGATGTTGGCAACTCGATCATGATATTGCAGCTAATCAGTCTGTGAAATTTTGCTGCAGCCACTGATAAGGTGATCCACTGTTTCATCTTTCTCATTGCATATGTGACATTTGCTGTTACTGACACATTGAACTTTTGCTTTCATGGAGTTGGTCTGCAAGGCTTGTTCTTGTTGAGCAGCCAAAATGAAGCCTTTAATTTCTTTCTTCAACATCCCTGACCTCAACCACCTCCATATTAGCTTTGTATCTATCTTTCCTATTATTATTATTTGTCAAATTGCCAGTAAAGGTGATTTATATCCTTCTTTCCTTTGAACTTCATGAAATTGTTCTATGTGCTGTTTTTGCTTAAGAATTCCTGGTTGTGGATCTACAGATTAATCTTGAAACTATTCAGAACTTTTAAAATCCAGGTGGCGATCTGCTTGGTAGAAGGAGCATCTGGATCAGAAGTGGAGAATTTATGGTCTTCTAGAATTTGCCAAACTAGTATGCTGACATCCTTCAACATGGGCAAGTCAGGATGAATGGATTTGTAGTTCATCAACATTTTCCCCACCTTAAAAAATCTAAGTAACTGTATAAAGAAGTTTTGCCAGCAAGGGAGAGCAAAAAGAAAATATATATATAAATCATGGTTACATAATCTAAAAATAGAAAAATGTTAATGGTTGTAGAATGAAAATGGGTTATGAGTGAAATGTACAAATGATGCAGTGATAAAATGTGGACATCATTCTTAGGATGTCTGTGTGTTTGTGTGTGTGTGTGCACCTGTGTGTATTCAACTAGTGAAAGTACCTGATTATAAATAATTATCTGATCTGCACAGCAAATATCAGTACAGCATTTATCAGTGGTGATGCTACATAATCCCATCATGGGAGATTATCTGTACAGGCTTCTGTGCTTTAACTGCATGAACAATTTTCCGTGCTATGTTCAAAATTGCTTTACATTTGTTGTTGTTATATCTTAAAGATATATAGCATTCCAACATTAATGTTGTTGCTTAATGAGAGTCATAAGAATGCTGAATATTAATAATCAACTACTAATGAACTCTATTAGTGGCTAGTAAAGTTTTTTTTATTATTTATATGATGTATGGTATACATCAGTGATAGCTAATCTTTTCTGGACTGAGTGCCAAAAGTGTGCATGCGTGTGCGAATGCATGTGCGCAAACCTTCAAAATGCAATGCATGCATGGCCCATACCCCCCGCCCCCCACGCATGCGTGGCAAAGACCCGAAGACCAGCTGGCCAGTGGGAGGCGCATGCACGGTAGAGCTGAACTGGGGTGACGGCTCGTGTGCCTACAGAGAGGGTGCTGGTTGCCACCTCTGGCACACGTGCCGTAAGTTCGCCATCATGGGTATACATGGTCAGAGAGTGTACAATGTTTACACACATTAGAAGTGCTGTCTGTTCACAATTGTTAGTCCCCTGCTTGCATTAATGCACCATGGGGGAAGGGCAGAGGGGGAAAAACTAGCAATATTCTTGGGGAAGTTGAATCATCCAGGGCTTTCCTCTGCTGATCTTTTGCCGCTTAAGTTCCAGCATTGGCTCCTGATCCCCATGCAGAAGCAGCTACTGTTTCCCATCACCGTAATGGCAGTACCTGTTTATCTACTCACAGATGATATGCTTTTGAATTGTTACTGTAGGTGGGCAGGAGCTAAGGATGGGTGATGGGAGTTCACTCCATCCTGCAGTGTTGGGCTCAAACTGCCATAGTGCCCACATGTCTATGGAGGTTCTCAGTCATCCAAGTCATGGTTGTCCCAAAAGTGCTTTTTTCAACAGGCAACTGGACTTTCTATTTTTTCTTTGAAGAGGTTTCACTTCTCTTCCAAGAAGCATCTTCAGCTGTGACTGGATGGTGGGGAATGGAGGGATTTATTACTCCTTTCAGACAGATGGACATTTGTATTCTTTTAGCGGGTCGTTAAGGTCACCTGGAGGTTTATCTGTGTCCTCAGGGTCACCTGAGTGGTGCAAATTGGTGTGGAGCCTTTTTGGAACTGTTGAAAGGGCTGTATTGTAGACTGGAGATAGATGATATTGTATCCCTCCCCCTCTGGTGAGAGAAGGCCGTTCAATTTTGACATAGATGTCCTCTTTAACCTTTAAACCTTTAAATCCTTTCATTCCCCACCATCCAATCAGAGCTGAAGAAGCTTCTTAGATGAGAAGCGAAACATCTTCAAAGAAAAACCAGAAAGTCCAGTTGCCTGTTGAAAAAAGCACTTTTGGGACAACCATGACTTGGATGACTGAGAACCTCCATAGACATGTGGGCACTATGGCGGTTTGAGCCCAACACTGCAGGATGGAGTGTTGGAACGGAGTGCTCAAATTTCATTCATTCATTCATTCATTCATTCATTCATTCATTTATTGGTTTGATTTATATGCCTCCCTTCTCCAAAGACTCAGGGCGGCTTACAATGTGTTAAGCAATAGCCTTCATACTTTTGTATATACCTGCTTAGTAGGGCTTTGGCCCGCCCTAAGCGGTGTTCTTTTTTATACAAAGTCAGCTTATTGCCCCCACAATCCGGGTCCTCGTTTTACCTACCTCGGAAGGATGAAAGGCTGAGTCAACCTTGAGTCAATCTTTGACTCAATCTTGACAGATCCAGCATCATTAATCCAATTGCGCCACCATTTCGCCTGACTAGATAAATGTGAATATTAGAACTTTTTATGCTTCCGTTTCTGGGGATCTTGTCACAAAATGCACAAGTTCTTATTTAACAAAAAAGAATGTAACTGTGAATTACTTTATTTCTGTTGCTATCAAATTTTCTGTAAACTTTGTTTTTTTTTTTAATAAAAAGTTTTTATTGGTTAAAAATATACAATATTATAGTTTACAATATGTTGAATTTTCAATATCTTTATATAAAGATATTTCAGTTATTATTTTCTTTTTTTAATTTCTCACACAACAGACATTATTATCTTAAATCGAAACAAACAACCAGGTTATATAAAAATTATATAAACAAAAAAAAAGTGTTATACAAAATACAATAAAAGAAGAGAGAAAAAAGAAAAATGTCAATTAAAAAAACCTTAAACAATAGATTCCCCTCCTTTCTTCATTTCCTAGTTCTGGCTCTTAAAACCATGGTCTGGCCTCCCCCCCCCTCCCGGGCCGCAGCAGCCCCATCCGCCTCCGCTCCTTGATCATCTAATACTTCCCCCTCTTCGGCTCCTGTATCTTCTCCACCTAGGAAGGATTTATGTTGGTCAAGAAAAGCCTTAGCTTCCGTTACATTATTAATTTTCTTCTTACTGTCCTCCCAAAAAATCATCAAACCCTCCGGAATCAGCCACCTAAAACCTACTCCCTTGAGGTACAGCTTATTTGATAAAAAATAATATTTTCTTCTTAATTCTCGTACCTGTCTGGGAATCTGCTTCAGGATGGTGATCTCCTTGCCCCTGTACACCAGCGCCCCCAGTCTTTGTTTTCTCAATATCTCATCTCTCAGTTCCCTTCTCACAAATTTAATATGAATCTCTCTTGGTAAATTATGTAAAATTGCAAATTGTGAGTTTACTCTGTAGACCAAATCCACATCCCTTCCAATAGACTCCAAATCTCTTTCTAAAAATTCACCCAACATTTTAACCATCACTTCTCTCAAATTTTCCTGGTCAAGTTGTTCCACATTTTGGAACCTGAGAAAATAAGACATCTTATCCAATTGTAAAGTTAACATTGCATTTCCTCTCCCGTCCTCCACCTTCTGGAGTGCCCGTACCTCCCCCTCCAGACCCCCCATCTTCTTCTTGTTTTGCTCTGCCAGCTGTTGAACATCATTTAAATCTTTTTTCATAAATGTCATTTCAGATTTAATTTCAGATAATCCTTTTTGCACGTCATCTAACTTGTCCAACTTCTGGTCCAATATCGCCAGTCTTTCCAAAATTTTCCCCATGTCAGCTGCTGCTGGTTTGTGGCCCTTAGCCATCTTAGATCAGTAGAAGATGAGAAATCAAAAGGCAAACCTCCAGAGAAGAAAGAGGGATTAGCAATCAGAGTAGTTTTTCAACTATCCACCAGTGGGCGCTCACAGGAGCAACGAGTCCGAAGTATAGAGTAGGTCAAACAGGAAGCCAGAGGAGAATGTTGTCTTCAATCATAAATAAAGAAGCAGGAAGTCAGACCGCCGCCATTGCCTACCGGGAGGAGAGGCCACCAGACCTCTCCAAGCAACTCTGCCACAGCCATCCTCCAAGGAAAAGTCAGCAAGGTAAGGGGTTTCACTCCATCTCCTTCCCCCTAGTTCTCTGCCACGGCTCCTTTCCAGCTACAAGGGGGGGGGGAATTCCAACCCCCCCCCTCTCGCCTCCAGGATGCCTGCTCCAACTCCAACCAATCAGTTCAGTCCGTTGTGCCTTCTTAGTTAGCACCGGTCCCCTTAGGCGCTGTGGCGCCTCCGCGGCCTCAAAGAAAAGCCGCCGAGCGCCTCCCACCCCCTCTGGAGCCTCGGGCGCGCCAGCAAATTTTCTGTAAACTTTGAAAAACTGAAGAGAAAAATCAAACTTTGCATTTCAGGAAGAACTTGCATATGAACGAACCTTTAAAATTATTAACTTTTATACATTCCCTTTCATTCTTAATGAATCCCTTTTTTATTTTTTTTATTTTTTTGGGTACTCAAAAGAAATCTTATTCCTATATTAGGAATAAGTAATGAAATACCATCATAGAGATTCCGCTCCCTTTGAAGCCTGATTATTGTCAGCATTGAGTTCCTTGCTACTTACTGATACCGCCATGAAATTTCAGTTGATACAAGTCAGCCTGCAACCAATTAGATCACATCTCTGAGTTTCTGCAGTTCTCAAGTCTCTTACACATTCAATTAAGAAACAAAAATTAAACGAGAAGGAAAAGCAGAGTTTTAGGCAAATGAGTGACACTAGAAAGAAGTAATCTGGAACTCTAATAGTAGGGTCTGCTTAGAAAATTGGAATTACTTTGAGTCTTATATACTGCACATAGCTTAAAATTGTGCAATATGTATGTGCAACAGCTACAGTAACAGATAATCACATCTTCAAACATTTTATAGATGTAAATTGAAGCACAGATGTAAAACATTTAATATTCTATCAACATTTACTGCTCAATTTCTTTCATTCTCATCTCCAGAGAAGTTGAAGAAATGGATTTCTTATCAAGCAAAATGAAGTAATCCACTAAAATAGACTCCATCACAGTACAAATAGCTAGGCAATTCACACACACACAGAGAGAGACACAAACATTACCATCCATCTTCAAATATTTCCTGGTTCAGAAATTATATACATAAACGTATATGCAAGTAAAACTTCAATTGAATGCAACATCGATTATATGCAGATGTCCCTTAAATCTGCATTTATATTATTTGCCTCAGTTGACATCATTTGCATAATGATGATGTAAATTACAGAAATGATGTTAATGTATGTAAATAGTCTGAATTACTTTGGGTATATCTAAAGTACATCTAAAATACATCCATTTTAAGTTAATATCTAGAAGAATATTTTTCCCCCACTATATCCAAGCCCACTAAGTGAGAATTTTTTAAATCAAGGCCTTATTGTATTATGGGCCAAAATGTTATAGCAAACCATTGGTTGGCTTAATGACTGCCATAAATAAAAAGTCATAAAATCAGGTTAATCACATGGGTGATCAACTGTTACAACTTAAAACCATGATGGGCAGGCTCCATTATGGTTATTAGTCAAAGACTATCTGTATTCCATATAATTTCATTTGCAACATTACAGAACAAGGTTCTGTATTAGCAAGGTTCAACTACCAAAGCACTAGAAAATTGCTGATGTGGTGCCCATCTTCAAAAAACACCAATTGCATAGCAATTAAAGTATTGAAGCGGACAAGAGATGATGGATAGATAATTTTTCTTTCATGCTGTGGTTCTGATTTGCTTTTCCTTTTTTCTCTCTTTCTTTTCTTTTTCTTTTTAGGTAGGTGACATGACTAGAAGTTAGGTAGGATAGAAAGAAAACACTTTTTAGTAAAGGGTAACATGATTAAAAGTTAGGATAAGTGACAGAAATAAGAAGGGGAAATATCAGTGTATACATTTTATATAATAAAATGAAAGTAATAATAAGATAAAATATGGAATAACTGAATAATGACAGGTTGTAACTTAATATAACTGTGTATTATTATTAGAAATATATAAGCCGATTGAATGTAATAACTATGATTAATTTTACTAGTTTTATTTGTATTAGAATGTATGACACCCAGGTGCCACACTGTTTACACATTGATTTGATGTTTGTAAAAAAAATTAAAAAATAAAAAACTGGATAGGGGGAGACAAAAAAATGGATCCAGGAAGCTACAGACAAATCAACTTGACATCAATACTTGGGAAGATCCTGAAAAAGATAATCAAACAACTGGTCTGCGAACACCTAGAAGCAAGCAAACTTATAAACAAGAGCCGGCTTGGATTTGTCAAACTGACTATATCTAGTCTAATGAAGTAAAAGAGTAGGAGTGACATGATAGCAGACCTCCAATATTTGAGGAGTTGTCACATAGAAGAGGGGGTAAATCAACTCTCCAATGCATCTAAGGGCAAGACAAGAAGTAATGAATGGAAAGTTATCAAGGAGATATCCAACCTAGAACTAAGGAGACATTTCCAGACAGTGCGAATGAAGAGTTAGCCAGTGGAATTACTTGCCTTTAGAAGTTGGGAGTGTTCTATCACTGGATGTTTTTAAGAAGAGGTTGGACGTCCATTTGTCCAGAATGATCCAGGGCCATCTGCTTGGGGAGCGGGTTGGACTGGAAAACCTCCGAAATCCCTTCCAAGAACTCTATTAATGAGTTGCCTTTGACCATTGATAGGGAGGGTTGATACAATAATATCCCATGGGCAGAATGTTTCTTCATTAGTTTTGACTCCACAATCAAATCAGGAAGTCATGTTTTACTTCAGTGCCCCCAACACACTTGGCATGCAGAGTTCATAACCTCTCTTCTTAATCATTGCGCGAGCTGGTCCAAAACCGAAGCAATTTGCTTTTTGCTTGCCACTTCAATTTTCAGGAAAGAAGTAAATTTTGGTTCCGTTGTTATTGCTGTTAGAGGACTATGGGTTTGAAGATGAGGGTTATATTTTACCCGTATTATCCTTATATACTGTATAACAGTATGGTATGCTGGTTCAGCAGCTGCGGACAGGAAGGCACTACAGAGTGTGATTAATTCAGTACAAGAAACCATTGGTTGCCTCCTAACACCACTGGATGACATCGTCAGGTCTCGTTGTTTCAGCAGAGTAAGGAAGATACTTAGGAATGATTCACATCCTGATCAGTGTCTTTTCTCACTTTTACCATCGGGCAGAAGATACAGAAGTATAGCCAGCCGGACAAGCAGGTTTAAAAACAGCTTTTATCCATGGGCTGTCAGACTCCTAAATACAACTACAATCACTCCATGCATACATGGAAGCCTATGACTGGTTTCTCCCTAATTACTAGTAAAAGGACCATTTTCTATATTATTCATGTTGTTTTGTATTTTGTTATGGATCGCACCAGTAGAGGCTAAGTCAATTTCGTTGTATATATGTACAATGACAATAAAGGTTATTATTATTATTTACTTCATTCATTAAACATGAAACTCAGTCAACTGAAAAATGCATCACAAATACCATTGACTGGTGCTAATGGTTGATACGGGTTGCTGCCAGCGTCCTAGGTATCAACCAAGTACCTTCTTAAGATATATGATTTTCCAAGTAGCACAGGTTTTTGCAGTTCCACTGTGTTATTTCAGGAAGCTGCAATTTCTTGATGCATTTTATACAATTCTTGGACATGGTACCAAGTGCCCTGATGACAATGGGTATCACTGTTACATGTTTTATCCATACATAGCCATGTAGTTTCAATGCCCAGGTCAAGATATTTCGTGATTTTTTCCAGTTCTTTATTCTTCGACTCTGGTGTCTCATGTACAGTGATATCAATAAATTTTATGTTTTGGCCCTCGACAACCGTGATATCTGGCATGTTATGTTCCAAATGATGATCCGTCTATGTTCAAATGTCCCACAAGATCTTCACCATCTCAATTTCAACAACTTTTTCCACTTTATGTTCCCATGACTTTTCAGATTATTGTTGTTGTTGTTGTTGTTGTTAATCCTATTCTGCTTTATTCTATTTAATTTATTTCTATTTGTGCGCCGTTATCTGGACATCTGACTACATGTTAATAAAGTCAAAGCTCTGATCTGGGATTTACTTTTTGTTTTAAATTCACAGAATTAAACATAATATTGATGCTATGCTTTAACAAAGAGCATGTATTATTTATATTCATATGAACCAGAAATAAACTGTATTTGTTTACCTATGGACCTCCATCCCATATTACTATTTAATGCTTTATTCAGCTGTGCCTCTAGAATACACTCCTACTACCCTCCAATGATTTAAACATCTGAAAGGTGTTAGTTCGTAGGAAAATAGCCCACTTAATCTCACCTGTGTAATGTCTAGTTTCCTTGACTTCAAGCATATACATTTGGTACTGTGCATTAGAAGCAAGGCTTTGTCGCCAATGGTGGCTTTGCCTTCAGGGAACCTTCTTCTGTTTGCACCTTCCTGATACTTTCCACTCCATCCGTAAAGAATATGACTTTTGGAAACTGGACTAGGGTCAGAACATCTGTGATATTCTCTTGATATTGTTGGACTCCAGCTGAATCCAACAATAATGATGACATGGGTTGGTGGGAGTTGAAATAATAATAATAACACCATCAAACAACTGCATTTGCTGGATTTAAAAAAATGCCAAATTCACTTTAAACATCTGGCTAACTGTTGATCAGCCATAATAATAATTCAAGGTCTGAAAACTGAAGTTGAAAGATAATGGTATAAATCAGATATATCGCCAAACCAAATGGATGGCACTTAGAAAATCTGCACAATGACATCATCTCCGTCAGTTAATTATAAAAGGCCTCACTACTTGGATTTGCACGTATACTATACTGATACAACAACTAAGGTCCTTGGAAACAATTCAGTGCATATGAAAGCCAACACCAGCTAAAAAAACTGGAAGCTGTAATTTTACATTGTTGTGTATTTAATCATTATTTTTTAAGCTTGCATCTAATAACATCTGGAGGATGTAGATTCTGTACCCAGATCTAGCATAATAGTAATTTAATGAAGCACTTCCAAAGTTTTACTTATTTGGTAAGCCTAGGTGGAAAAAGTATACCCACCAATCATTATTGCTAGAGGCTTGCATTAATGTTTAAGGGGCATGATGATGGCCTTGTAGTATTCACTTACTGGTTGATGTGTGGAGATAAGTTTAGAATTCTTAAGATAGTAACTGTTAGGGGAAGTTGAGTTGGGTTTCGCAATCCGCAGCAATACTGTTGAGCAGTTAAATGGCATGCAAGAAAAATTCTCTACCATGAAAAGCCATGAGATAATTCACAATGAAATATAATATCATCTGGGCTCCTTTTTAAATTATGTGCATGACAAGGTCAGTTGGACAATTACATTGTGCAATACGTAAAAATAACTAATTATACAGTATGATGGAATACTGAAAGTTTTTAATTTACTCTAATTTTTATTTGTTTACACCTTAATGATTTTACTGCAGTTGTGTTTCCCTTCACTTCAAGAAGTCTTACAAATGATTGTGACATCAAAAGGCAATAAATAAATAACCCACCCTCCCTCGGTACATATTAAACCTGTTTCTTGTTAGGAAACCATGAAAAGCCGCAAAATATTTCTTTTTAAAATTCTCAGGTAAAATCAGTTATATTGACCCCATTTAGGTCTAAAATGGGGTCAATGAATCATCTTAGGTTTGGGACTTGTGTACACCACATTAGCATGGATGCACCAAAGGTAACTTGTCATAGGAAATAAACAACCCCAATGTTCTTCAGGTCTGTGATGTAACTGTGATGTAACTGAGATGTAACTCAGTCATATATTGATCTTCAATATAACAGCTAACTGCTGTTTTGCTCTCAGTTGGAGAACAAAGTTTTCCTCAAGTACATCAACAATTAACTTCCTTTCCAATATCAGTAGCCAAATATCCTTCTCTATGAGACATTTTGAACTTACTTTTCATTCTCATAATCATCAATGGCAGGGTTGTATGTTTGAGAGAAAGGGCACTTCTCACACATCCAGTAAAACTGGGAAGCAACTTGATCTCCTTTAAGTCATGTATATCACACCACAAAAGTTGGCAAAATGAACTATTGTTATTCCATCTGCTGCAATTTATGTTATGATCCATGATCAATCAACCAATCAATCAGAATAGAGCTGGAAGGGATCTTGGAGGTCTTCTAGGCCAACCCCCTGCTCAAGCAGGACACCCTATACCATTTCAGGCAAATGACTGTCCAGTCTCTTCTTAAAAGTCTCCAGTGATGAAGCACTCACAACTTCTGAAGGCAAGCTTTCCCACTGGTTAATTGTTCTCACTGTTAGGAAGTTTCTTTTTAATTCCAGGTTGCTAGAGCTGAGGTGGCACTGTAGTTAGAGAGCAGTACTGCAGACTACTGCAGCTGACTGGTAGCTGCAGTTCGGCAGTTCAAATCTCACCAGTTCAAGGTTGACTCAGCCTTCCATCCTTCCAAGGTGGGTAAAATAAGGACCCAGATTATTGGGGACAATATGCTGACTCTGTAAACCACTTAGAGAGGGCTGTAAAAGCACTATGAAGCGGTATATAAGTCTAATTGCTATTGCTTTTCTCCTTGATTAGTTTCCATCCATTGTTTCTTATATCACCTTCTAGTGCTTTGAAAAATAAATTGACTCCCTCTTCAACAAACTATGCAGTCTAACCATCATTCCGTTCAAGTAGAATAAAAAAAAAATTAAAAGCCTGGCAAGCGGAATACAAGGCAGGTGTAAAAGCATAGAAAAGAATAAGTTAATAGTAGGAAAGAGGTAATAAAACTAAAAAAAGAAGGTAAAAGTAAAAAAAAAAAGATTAAAAATTGGCTTTTAGAGGGAGCTGTTGACAATAGATCAGTGGTGAAATTCAAAATTTTGTACTACTGGTTCTGTGGATGTGGTTTGGTGGGCGTGGTTTGGTGGGCATGGCAGGGGAAGGATACTGCAAAATCTCCATTCCCACCCCACTCCAGGGGAAGGTTACTGCAAAATCCCCATTCCCTCCCCACTCCCGGGGGAAGGATATTGCAAAATCTCCATTCTTACCCCACTCTGGGGCCAGCCAGAGGTGGTATTTGCTGATTCTCCAAACTGCTCAAAGTTTCTGCTACCGGTTCTCCAGAACCTGTCAAAACCTGCTGAATATCACCCCCGCAGTAGATGCTAACTCTTTCTGTGGGTGAAATTTTGCATTCTGCATATTTTAATCCGCACTTTACTTGCAATAGAAACTGTACTTACAGTGGTTGGCAATAGAAACAAATTAATGCATTAAGAATAGCAGAGTAGGCTACCTGAGATATGAGACATTATCTTGACAAAATAAATAAAAAGATACATTTCTAATTTGGATAGCACTTGGAGGAAATCTCCTTTAAGAAAAGCCAGGTGGCATATGAGTTGGATAGCTTGATAGCACAGTAGGTATAAAATTCTGAACCTCATTTATTTAGTAGTTCCTAAGCAGACTTGAGAAATCCAGGCTGAATACTATGAATATTAACTTAATTGAATAGAGTCCAAAATTTAGTTAATTCTTTTAAATCACCTGAGATACCCATGCCGTGTTCTCTTCACTAATGTTGCATATTAATTGCTTTTGACACAGAGTATATGAAAAGACTCTGTAGTTGGTAAATTACAAATATAACTTCCACTAGAATTGTCTTGTGCAGGCTTAAAATTCTTATTTTGGGAGTTTACTGATCAGGGAGGAAGGGTGAAGAGATAAATATAGTTATCTAAGATACCAATGCTTTGTAATAGTAAAATAAACAAATACTCTTCTGCAACCAGGAATGTTAGGTAATTAACCTAAGGGAAGAATACTGTATACGTGGTAACTGAATTAAAAATTAGAAACTATCTTCTATAGTTAAGTCCTTTTATGTCATGGTGTTTTGAACCATCTTTCTGTCCACTTCAAAAAAATGTTCACGTACCTAACATTCTTGAGAATGGCAATGTTTGTTATTGAATACATTTTATGTACAAGTAGAATGCATTTTTAAAGAGAAGTGTAAAAGTAGGATGGTATTCAAGAGGAGCTGAATTTAGCACCAGGCACATCTTAAAAACAAAAGAAATCCTATTCTTCTCACAGTAAGGTAAAGGTAAAGGTTCCCCTCACATATATGTGCTAGTCGTTCCTGACTCTAGGGGGCGGTGCTCATCTCCGTTTCAAAGCTGAAGAGCCAGCGCTGTCTGAAGAAGTCTCTGTGGTCATGTGGCCGGCATGACTAAATGCCAAAGGTACATGAAACGCTGTTACCTTCCCACCAAAGGTGGTCCCTATTTTTCTACTTTCATTTTTTTTCTATGTGCTTTTGAACTGCTAGGTTGGCAGAAGCTGGGACAAGTAATGGGAGCTCATCCCATTACGCGGCACTAGGGATTCGAACCGCTGAACTGCCACACCTTTTGATTGACAAGCTCAGTGTCTTAACCACTGAGCCACCGCATCCCTCTCACAGTACCTGGATGTTTATCTGTCACAGAATCTTTTGCTGTTTCCCACAAAGAGTGGGGAAAATTAGGGATGGCAAAAATAAATAAATAAAAATTAGAGGAGCATCCAGAGGGCATTCAGTCATACTTCCAGGCAAGATACTTATCTCATCTATAAAAATCTGGTTCTTCACTACTTTTAAAAACCTATAAATAAAACAGTTGTGTTTCTTCTTTTTTTAAAAAAGGGAGGAAACAGGACAAAAATAAGAATTCTGATTTCCATAGCATTTGAAAAATCAAGCTTCTGGCAATGTGCCTGGCTTTTGTATTAGAATCCCAAACTGTAGCGGAAACTTAATATATGGTTCCGAGGACTGTATCTAATTCAGCAAATCACTGGCTTTGGAAAAATCAGAGTTAGCATCTCATGTATCTGGTTTTGCTTTTAAGGGGTTTTTCTTTTATATTCTTTTTGCATCTTGCACATGGTTTGGAGGACTCTAGAGGATGTCACTCAGTGTGCTTTGCAATACAATGTGATTGATTTTCTTTTGAGGTTGCAAAAGGAATAATCAAGCATAGGAGTTAAAAGTAGCCCCAAATCATCATTTTTGTAATACTCCATAGAACATAGGAAAAATAAAAGCAATCAGCAAGACAGAACTTAGGGTAAAGAATATTAATTATGGAAGAGATGGAGGAATGATGGAAGTTATGAACAACTGCTCTGTAGGCATAACAAATTCTAAATGTTTTTAGTCCCTTTGCTATCTCTCACTTTTAAACATCCTATCCTTCCCTCTGGCTAATCACAGTAAAGGGTTGAAGATTCTGGTGACTGAAATTTATGGGCACTTTATACCTTGATCAGAACTAGAAATTAAGAAAAAAAAAGTCGATATAAGCCACAGATGGAATCAGGCTGTTCATGGCTTGCAATTTGAAGAAATGCAAAGGGATTCTAAAATCAAAGCAACTCTTGCCTAAATTGGTTGCACATCTCGATCTGAATCAGAGAAGGATTAGGATTAAGTCATAGTCTATATTTCTGGCTGAACAAAAGCAAAGTTGTAAAGAAAGGGAAACTTTAAGTTGTGAAGGACTGTGTCATGTAGAAACCATATTATTATTATTATTATTTTGCAGCCAACAATGATTAATTAACCATTTGGGTTAGGGTTCTCTTGCTCAGAGGATCAAGTAAGATTTCCAACAATTGGTATTATGAGTTCTGTCCTCCATATAAGTATAAATTAAATGGATCCTATACATGCAGAACAGATTCACTTCTGTGTCCGCAGAATATGTGCCAGACATCAACAAAATGTGAGCTTTTTGTGGTGGGTACTGATGTACAGTATCTTCCAGTTGTTGTCTTTACAGGTAAATCAGAGATTTCGTGAAGATGAAGAGTCTTCTTTGTGAAATAGGTGTAGTGTCATACATGCATACATACACACACACACACATATAGATAGATGTAGATGTAGATGTAGATTAGATGTAGATGTAGATGTAGTTTTAGATGTAGATGTAGATGTAGATGTAGTTGTAGATGTAGATGTAGATGTAGATGTAGATGTAGATGTAGATGTAGATGTAGATGTAGATGAATATCAGTGGTGGGTTTCAAAAATTTTTACTACTGGTTCTGTGGGCATGGCTTGGTGGGGCGTGGCATGGCTTGGTGGATGTGGCTTGGTGGGCATGGCAGGGGAAGGATATTGTAAAATCTCCATTCCCTACCCACTCCAGGGGAAGGATACTATAAAATCTCCATTCCCTCCCCAATCCAGGGCAAGGTTACTGTAAAATCCCCATTTCCTCCCAATCAGCTGGAATTTGAGAGGCAGAGAATAGATGGGGCGGGGCCAGTCAGAATTTTTACTACTGGTTCTCTGAACGACTCAAAATTTCCACTACCAGTTCTGCAGAACTGCTCAGAACCTGCTGAAACCCACCTCTGATGCATATATATATATATATATATATATATATATATATATATATATGTTTTGATATTAACTGTACACACACACACACACACACACACACACACACACACATATATATATATATATATGAATGAAGCAAAGGAAGGTGATTACTGTAAACTGACTCTGTAAACTGCTTAGACAGGGCTGTAAAGCAGTGTGAAGCGGTATATAAGTCTAAGTGCTATTGCTATTGCTACTGAGTTGTATTGGAAGTGGGAAAACCTGGTTTGAAGCCTCAGATCTTCCACTAGAGGGAAATGCGATCTAATTCCACCCAGATAAGGAAGTCTCATTGCGAGGTTTTTTTCTTGATATGTCCGTGGTTAGAATTTGATTGCTTTTGAGTACTACTGGGCTATTGTACTTTTATTGTTATTATTTATAATTTTTTTTCTGTTGTTCTTTAATCTTGTGCTTGCTGCCCCGAGTGACAGCTAGAAGATGGGTGGCTATAGAAATCAAATAAGTAAATAAATGCAGGCCGTGAAGGCCCCCAGTTTAATCTCTGATATATTTATTAAAAAGAAAGAAGAAAGTCATGGGAAAGACTCATGGGTTAGAACCAGCTATAAATAGAGCAGAACAGGCAGAAATAAATGTATTGCAATTATACAGCAGCTCCATAGAAACAGTACTTCATTTCAGGACTGCCGCAAACATATTTCATCGCACCCAATATTATCACATATGCTGGCTGTAGTATGTTGCATTAACTCAGTTGACTCTATTTAATCATAGAAAACTGAGCATGGCTTAGCATAAGTGAACTGGATCCATTGCAAAATCAGTGCTGAAATAAAAGACACATACAGTATATCAACCCCACCACATGTATCATGTTCGGGGTTTTTTCCTCAGCATCCTGGCACATATTGCTCATCCACTCAGGAACCAGGGACAGGACAGTGCTTTGAAGTCAGAGGTGATGATTTTGAAAGCTTTTCTCCTAAAAAGATGATCAAGCCAGGCCAACCCTCAGTAACAATATTATGGGTTGTTTTTTTTTAAAGAGTGTTATTCCTGCCTATATATTTATATTTATTTATTTACTTGCTTTTTTCAAGCAGGAAAAAGAACTTGTTAGTATGATTGGATAAGAATCCAGTTGTTAATTATTTACTAAACGGACAGGGAAGTAAGCTGCTAATCAGATGTTTAATATCTGGTGGAGTGTAACCTTTGTAACAGCATTGGAAAACAAACCCATATTTCCAGCCAAATAGAAACAGGCTATCATTCAGTATATTTAGCAAGGGGTTCTTTGCTCGGTTGCCAGATGAGTGTTACCATGGTAGGCGTGGCCTAGTTGGCCTCCTGCATTATTATTATTATTATTATTATTATTATTATTATTATTATTATTATTATATACCGCTCTACTCCCGGGGGACTCAGGGCAGTGTACAGACAAATGATAAAATACATATAATACAAATATTTTAAAGAATTGATTAAAATACAATTAAATAATTTGGTCTTAAACCTAAAATTAAAACTCTAAATTTATGAGATTAATATTTAAGAATAAAAGAGCAGTTTTAGAAGAGGTTAATCCAGGCCAGCCTGCTGGAATAGAAACGTCTTGAGGGCATGGCGGAAAGCGCGGAGATCCGGGATTGTCCGTATCTCCGGGGGGAGCTTGTTCCACATTACGGCGGGGTGGGGGCATTTTTGCCTTCCCTGGGCTCCAGAGGCTTTGCTCAAGCCTCTGGGAGGGCGAAAATGGCCTCCCCAGGCTCCAGAGGCCCTCCGTAGGTCAGAAACAGGCCCGTATCTGACCTTCCCAAACTTCTGGTAGGCCTTTTTTTTTTTTATGCCTCCATGTGTGCCCTGCACTTACCTGCATCCAAAATGGGCCACCTGGGCCCATGGGCCTCCTGGCAGAGGAGGGGAGGGGTGGGCAGGGACAGCCAGTAGTGGGATTTGGGGATTTCCGAACTGCACAGAATCTTAGCTAGAGGTTCTCCCGAACCCCTGCAAACCCCCAGCAGCCGACCCCTGAGTATAACAGGACCTTCCCATTCACATGACTAATATTTCTTAGAACAGGAAATTGTTCTGTATGTCCGAGAAATGCATAGAGGACATAAGGACACCAGTGGATCATAGCTCTGGTGTCTTGCCATGGTCAAACAGTAATAGGTTCTAAGGCTGCCCAATGGATCTTCTTGGACCTTTGCTCTGAGCACAAATTTCCATCTTTCCTAACTTTTAATCCTCAAATAAATTAAGGGCAATTTTCACCTTTCAGAAATGGCCAAATTCAGTAAGTCAGGGGTCTACAATCTTAAACACTCAAAGAGCCATTTGGACCCATTTCCCACAGAAAAGAAAACACCAGGAGCCACAAAACCCTTCCCGTGCCTGACTATTTCTTGAGCAGCCACAAAACTAGCCTAGGTTGTTGAATTAAACATTCTGTTTTCTTCTGAAACTTTTCTTTTCTTGGATTTATCCATGTTTGGCGTACGGGGGATTGAAAAGCTCAATAAATCGCGTGCTGGCGGGTGTTGCACATTGCCGATTGTGACACATATTTTGAATGACAGGGAGCCACAGCAGAGGGGTGAAAGAGCCACATGCGGCTCCAGAACCACAGGTTGCTGACCCCTGCAGTAAGTAGAGGTAGCTCCACTGTAACATTCCTATATAACTTGAGAAAGGTGTGGGGGTGGGTGAGGTTGGGTGGGCATGAGAGAGAGGGGCGTGAGAGGGAGGGAGAGAGAGAGAGAGAGAGCGCTATATTTTTTTAGATCTGCAAAATATGTTCTGCTAATCTTTCTAAAATTTGTTTAATTTCCCTCAAAATCTTTTTTCCCCAGAGAAGTCTTTAAATTTGCTTCCAAATTTTCTTTGGAGAGAAAAAGTAACCCTATCTCTCTTTGATATTGCATTCACATTGCTCCTTTGGCGAAACTTGGATTTCCAGACATGGATGGATCCCTGCTGACTGTTGCATTCCATCCTTATTCTTTGGCACAAAACAAGCAGGGAACACATAAATATTCACTAAAAGCCAGAGAGAAGTAATGAATGGGGGTGTGACTTACAGTATGTGTTAATACCAAACTGTGAGCAGCTGGCTTTAGAATAACACTCTGAGGCATTTTTTGTGTAAAAACATGTGTGGTTATTTCCTTCTTCTAAATACAGTCAGACTTCATGTCTATGTACCATGATGTTTTATTATGAATCATTATGACTGACTTTGTGTAAAAAGTACTCAGAATTATTTCATGAAGAGAACACGTGTGAATTGTTTTTATTAAATGCTGCTATCTCAAAGCTGTTGTCACAGGCTGGATTAAAATTTGAATTGGGCTGCGGTCCAAGCAAAGCCCATTTTTTAAAGGTGAGCCAGAAGACAGAAGTCATTTTTCTGAGCTACTTTTAATCATATGTTTTTGTTCTGTCTCTTTTTCCTATTTTTGGCTTTGTCTCACTCGGTGGAAAAAAAGGAGTTTGCAGAACTTTGCATATTCCCCATTGAAAACCACCAATGCAGCTCAGCATCTGAAATGAGGTGAATGAGGAAATTTCATTCAAGAAAGCCAGTTTGGTGAAGACAATAGACAAGAAACCAGCAGGTCAGTTCTAGTCCATTTTAGGCATGAAAGCTAGCTTGGTGACTTTGCATCAGACACTGTCCCTCAACTCAGCTCAACTCAACTCACCTACCAGGGATGTTGTAATTGGGAAAATAGGAGAAGTATTTAAGTATGTTCTCTGCCTTGAGTTATTTATAAAAAATAATATTTATGTTTATTAAATTTCTATACCGCCCTTCTCCTGAAGGACTCAGGATGATGTACAGCCATATTAAAACAAACATATACCGATAAAATTTAAAAATAATTTATTTATTTATATATATATATATATATATATATATATATATATATATATATATATAAAAATTTGGCCCTTATGTTAAAAACTACAAACACCCAATTTAAAATTCATTCGCTAAACCAGCCCAGCCTGTTGAAATAAAAGAGTCTTAAGGGCAATGCGAAAGGTACGAAGGTCGGGGATCATGTAATAATAAAGGTGGGATATAAATAAGTAAATAAAAATAATCCTGTACTGGACAGATGGGAGAGTAAAATGGAATAGGAAAAAACACTGTATTTGTGTCTATATCGACAAATGTGCTGGTTGTTATTTTTCCTATAGTTCTGTAGAAATTAAAATCTGATGGGCAACTCCATTAAGCAAAGAAATTCTTGATTGTGGTACTGCCATTGCAAATGGATAGCACCACTCCAAAAACACTGTTTCAGAATTTCCCAGTCTCCCTGAAAGAGGTTTGGTATAACAGTATCCTTAAACTATTTGTCCATAAATCATGGACAATAATTGATATCCTAACAAGCTCTGGAAACTGTCATATATACAATATTTAAGAGGTCAGGTGGTGGGTGGGGTTTTTTTCTGGAGATTTCTTAGACATTTATTAATTTATTATTCCAATTTATATCGCTGCCCAGAATCATATAAATGAGATGAACATCTATACAATTCGGAATAATAATAGATACATAATTAAAAAAAAAAACCTCACCTCCAAATATTGCAAATATTGCACTTCATTTTCCAGCATAGGATATTTTTTCACATTCTTTATTGTTCATCTCCACAGAACAGAAAAGAGAAATCCACATTTACCTCACAAACGCTATTCTGCAAAATGCTGAATAGCAGTCTACATTATTCCTGTTAAATAAAAAAAAAGTAAATTCTAAAGCAATGAAAGTAGCATACTTTGCAGTTGTGCTTCATGGTTCCATATGTTTAATAAAATCTTTCCATACAGTTAGCTTGTGAAGGCTATATTCTCTTTTGCCTTTCAATCTTTCAATAAAGGTATTATCCTACAATATATTATCCATGAATAAATCACTTTGGTTATTATACCAATAATTGCAAGCAGAGTAGGAGTTCATCTTTAATGCTTAGAGTACACCCAGAGTAATCGCCAGACATTTTTTGTAGTGAATACCTTTATTCAGTACAAGTTATGTGTAAGTTATTTTTATTTTTATTTATTCATTTTTATCCCACCTTTATTATTTTTTATAAATAACTCATGGTGGCAGACATAGATAAAAATCCTTCCTCTATATCTTGTCTTTTATTATACAATAATAAAATAATAAAACAAAAACATACTCATGCACGTTTCAAATTTTATGTAATAATTTTATGACTTTAAAAAATAAGTCTTAAATTAATTTTAATTTTTAATGTCCATTGTAGACATTGTTTATATATTGATTATATTGAACACCAGCCAGAGCCTCTCTCTGAGAATGACGGGCAGTTTAGAAATAGGAAATCTAAATAAATAAATAATCTCTCCCAAGCTTTCAGCCTTATTGGCTTCACACATTTTAATTAAATTCTAAGAGAAGATTGGAGAAGACAACTGCTCCCATTAGGATCTATGTGACTATGTATGGAGTCTGTATGTGTGAATGGTTTGTGTGAGCATATTCCTAATAGCATGCAATTAGTTTGACTTTAATTAAAATAATATGCTTTTTCCCCATGCTATTTATTATTAATTAAACTAATATTAGCATTATTTCTTTGCAAGGACAATGGCCTTCCTTCAAGTATACAGATGTGCTTTATACAGAGATACATATGGATAAAGGGGGCGCCATGGCTCATTGGTTAAAGATTCTGAGCTTATCAGCTGGAGAGTTAACAGCCCAGATTCGAGATCCAAGCTTCATGCAGTGGGGTGAGTTCTTGTTAATTGCTCTAACTCCTGCCCACCTAACAGTTCAAAAGTATGAAAATGTGAGTAGATTAATAGGTACCACTTCAGTGGGAAGGTATCAATGTTCCATATGCCTTTAGTTATAGCTGTGCTGGCCACATGACCACAGAAATTTTCTTCGGACAATGCTGGCTCCCTTGGCCAAGACACGGAGATGAACATGGAGCCTTAGAGTTGGACACAACTGACAGGGAAACCTTTACATAGAGATACACCAAGACAGAAGTCTGGAGTAAAAAAGTCTCCAAGATCGTTTTCACCAAAATTGAGAATTCTAGGTGAGCAAAGTGGCTAAGCTGGGCAGTACAGACATTTTTTTTTTGAAGAAGCTTTGTTTTCAAGAATAATCTTACATTCATGATTTTCTTCTTTTCAGGTAAAATACCATATTCATGTACATTTCAAGGTACCTACTGTCTTGTAATTTCAAAAGCTGTGTCAAGTTGATGACATTAAGAGTAAAATAAAGATAATATCATTGGGAATGAGATCATTTAGCCTCTCCATATTCTACTTCAATAAATTGATATTTTCTATTCGTCCTCTTCTAATAGCTTTTTCTCTATTTTAAGGCTTAGTCCTTTAGACAAGCTGCTGATAAGACAAGAATTGCTGGAGAATTTCCTTGAATTATCATATCATGTGATCGTGAAGTAAGGAAAATATAGAAGCATGTTGGAATAGTGTGAATTTCAGAATAGATGAAAAAAAAGGTGTGTTTTCTTTCATTCTAGAGAAAGAATGGTCTTAAGTAAAATAATGTTTTTCTTTCCTGTTACAGAAAAGAAGATTCCATTTCAGACTTAGGAGAACATTCTAATAATAAGAGAATTTAGGATGTTAATTGAAGAGAGTAGCATGGTGGCCTAGTGGTAAAGATAGTTGCCTCCCACTCAGAAGGTTGAGAGTTCAATCCTAGATAGCGGCACATGTTTCTCTCCTGGGGAGCAAAGAAAAAATATCTGCTGTGAACTCCACATAGGAGTCAGGAAGGGCATCCGGACAGTAAATGCTCGGCTCCATCCAGTCACCCTGACTCTACCCCAATTAGGGATTACAGGTTCATAAAAAGAGAGTAGGATGTTACTTGAAGAGGCTGAAACAGGAATACTTCAATTTGGATTAATGGACTGAACATGAGGTTTAATGTGATGGCCTATATAACTGTTTCTAACTCTTGGTTCCATGAACTACATTCGGTATCATTATTCCTAATTATGTACTTGAATTTTTTTAACAATACTGCTGACCATTATGTTTGATTAGTATTACACCAATTAGCACAGAACAGTATTTTTTTTTTGGCTCATTCCTTTTCGTACTTGTTTAATTTGAAAAAGGATTGAAACAACTGAGGGCTGCTGAGGAGTCTGTCTCTCTTTGAGAACGTGGGGGCTGCTGGGTGGAATTTGCTGTCTGTAACATGAGTGCCTATTGTTTCTGCAATCAGATGGCAAGAGGACGCTTAATTGCTGCCCTTGCCTATTCAACCCTGTTTCTCTTTCAGATGTTTGAAGTTCAGCAATCCAGGCTTTAATCATGATAGATCTCAACAGGATATTGAATAACACTTTGGACTCATCTGCACATTTCTGTCTGCTCCACATGTCACCACTGAAGGAGATATACCAGGTATACCTATTTAATTGCGGAAAAGATGAGCTGGTTTTTCATAGTCTGGTAGGAAAAGCTGCTTCTCTTGTATTGATCTGAAAGGATTCTTTAATATCTATAAAGCGGCTTCTAGTAGCAAGATGCTTTGAATCTTGATGCAGTTGGTTAGTTGTTGTTGTTGGTTGTTTTTTTTATTTTAATACTACTATATTGTTAAATTTCAATTTTATGCCTATTTAAACAATTTAGGACAATAAAATCAAAGGGTGTTGTGGCCTGCTGGCAGCCAGTGGAGCTGGTAGCAGAGTTGGACAGTGAGGAGGTTGAGGAGGAACTTGGGCCAGTCCTGGGGGCTGGAGAAAGCTCGGACGTGGGCTCTGTGTTGGAGGCAGAGAGGGAGTTAGACAGCAGTGAGGCAGAGGAACAGCTGGAGCCCATTCCCAGTGTGTGCATGCACAGAGCTGCCAGAAGACAAGAACAATTAAGAAAGCAGGGTTGACTCGGGAGTAAGGCCACACCTTGGAGATGATTGACCCTTCCCATAGGACATAAAAGGGGAGTGATGTGGGCTTTTGCAGAAAGCAATTAGTTCATCTCATTCCAAGATTGGAAAGTTCTGTTTGTGACTCTAATAGACTTGGTGCCAAGTTTGGCCTTGCTCTGCATTTGGGAATTGGTTCTCTGGCAGCGTTCCAAGTGAGATAAGGTGGGGGTTGATAAACATTCCTCTGAAAGACTGTTTGCCAAAGCCTTGTAGACTGTGAATGAACGGAATTCACAGTCGTGTTAATAAAAGAGGTTTTCCCAGGATTAAGACTTTGCTTCATGCTTTCTAAGGAAACCTAGGTCGGAACAAAGGGTTCATGAATGGGCAAACTGAGGCCAGAAGGCTACATATAGCCTACAGAATAATTTCAAAAGTTTTCTTCTGCCCATAGAAAAGATCAGAACACCCTGTCATTTGCTTGTAATGCATTCAGGAGAGAAAAAAGTGGGGTGAGATGGAATATCAGAAAATAGGTAGGAGAGTATGCTAGAGCAAAAATCAATGTTACCGCCCATTTTGGGCTTTAGATCTATTCATTTGTTCCTCAGCCCAACGTAGGGATTACTCATGAGGAAAGGAACAAGGGAGCCTTTCCTGCATTATAACAACACTTGCAATTGCTGGGGTAACCTAATGGTGTGATATAATAAGTGGATGTGTCAGACTGAACAAAACTATGTGTCAAACGAATCCGTTAAACTTTTTTGCAAAAAGAACAGTAAGACTTGTACATAAATCAGCTAAGTCATCTGCTGAATTTCTTTCTGATCCTTGCTGTAAAGCATCAAAACTAACACATACAGTGCACAGATTTCTCATCTGATATAATTATAATTGCTAGACTTTCTGTTTTTCACAACCTGAATTAGAGTTCTGTTCCATTCTAACTTGAATCGCCACTTCAAATATATTATTTACTTAAGGAATGGGGAAGGAAAACCAAAACCGTTTGCTGAAATCGACAAACAACCACAATGACACTTTCTTGTATAAATAATCCACTAGGAGACAATTAATTTTAAATCTGTAAGGCCAGTAATGCTAAATTACTTTTGAGAGCATGGCAATATTTATGTAGTGCAGGGGTGGGCTTCAAAAATTTTAGCAAGGAGTTCTCTGCCTGGTTGCTGGATGGGAATGGCCACGGTGGACGTGGCCTAGTCGGCCTCATGCACCACAGTGGAGAGGGAGGTGGTTTTGCCCTACCTGGGCTCCAGAGGCTTTCCTTGAGCCTCTGGGAGCACGAAAACGGCCTCCCCAGGCTCCGGAGGCCCTCCACGGGCCCAAATATCTGGTAGGTCCATTTTGCGCCCTCCCTGAGCCTCCTCGTGTGCCCTGCACTTACCTGCATCCAAAATGGGCTGCGTGGGGACTCCTGGGAGGGGCGGGGTGGGGTGGGCGGGGCCATCCAGGAGTGGGATTTGGGGGTTCTCCGAACTGTACAGAATCTTAGCTAGAGGTTCTCCTGAACCTCTGCAAACCGCCAGCAGCCCACCCCTGATATAGTGGCAAAAAGGTACATAGCATTTCCATAATTTTAATGGAAAGATAGCATGTTTAACTGTTCTTAAAGTGTATTTTTCCAACTTGAACATCCAGTCTGGCAAAACAGAACTGATTGGATTTCTGTATTTAATAATTTCTACAACACATATACATTAAAAAAAAGTCTGAAGAAATTTGGTATTCCTATATACATCAGAGGTTATAATTGGCTCTAATTTGTGAAAATTCCCTCTCCTTCGTTATGGGTCTATATCTCAATAATTGCTGTATAACATGTTTGAAAGATCCACCTTGAAAGGCATTAGTTGTGCCCATGTTAAATGTCTGGGAAAAAAAGATGGATTGTATGAATAATTCATGAAATCCAATTTAAATAAGACTTCTGAACCATTTGATTATTAGGTACCTTTGAAAATGATCACAGGAGATCATTTGCTGACAACAGAACACTAGAAATTATGAGCTGACATTTGCTAAATTGAGATCATAACAAAACTAAAAGGTGTTATTCAGAAAAGTAAAGAAAAATACATATATACATATGTGAGAAAAAACATCTTACAATAGTTCTTAGGTTTTAAAAGTCATTGCTTTGCTATAATGAACTTGCTATACCTTTCAGCTGTCAGCTTTGCAATAAAGCTTTCAGAATTTATGTATCCACACAACTTGTATTAATGTAATTGTTAGGGATATTGTCAGAATATTCATGAACTGGGATAGACATGGCAACAGGTTAGCCATTGGGAACTGGCTGGAATAGGGCATGGTAACAAGGTCAGCCAATATAGGCATAGCAACTAAGTCAGCCAATGAGGGCTGTTTGGGAGCTGAAACAGCTTGGAGTCTGGGTGTGGTTTAGGCTTAGCTTAACTGCCCTGTATAGAGGAGGTTCTCTTTGACTGTATTAAGCTATGTGCTCAGCTCTAAAACGAAATTAGTCTGCTCTACTGAATTGAAACTGAAATTCTTCTCTCCTCTGCCTGTGTTTGCTTGTACTCTCTACCATGTTGGAAGAATCTGCTGTTGGTATTGTATGTGTTATTATGTATATAAAGAGAAGTTAATGAATCCTGCTGAATCAGTTATCTGTGTGTGCTTTCTGGATGTGATTTCTGCAACAAAATCTGACAAATATTAACAAGCCCTCTGGTTGACTCACCTAAAGAAATGTCACCCTCCCTAATTTCTAGCGTTTTCCTTCTAATTGCAGAAACAGATGAAGGAGGAGGATGGATTACCTATATTTGATAATAGTTTCAAAAAATTCTCATTTCCCCTTGCAAATGGACCCTCAGAAGCTATTCAAGAGGATCATTTTTAAGCAGAATGCTGGCTGGTTAAAAATAGAAAAGAATAAAAGATTTTTTTTAAAAAAAGGGAGGGCAATAATCTCAGTATAGGACAGTACAGGTAGTTCTTGGCTTACATCCATTTGTAACATGGGAGGTCTTGGGTGGTTTTCCTGCAAATTTTGCTTAAAAAACCATATTTCTATCATAGAACTGAGTTTAATTTATATACCATCAGGCTGCCAGATGACAGTGAAAAGGTGGGGGTTGCCTGCCCATTCATTATAACCTCCTACTTTGATAGAAATTGAGTTCTAAAGGGGAAAAAAGATCTTTAGGTCATAGGGAATAGCTCAATGAAGATGTTAACTTAGTGTGTGGCAGTTGAAAAAAAAATGCAAATGCCATGCCATGGCTCATTATGAAAGTGACTGAAAAATGAGCTGCCAATATTGCAATGCTATTATGCAAAGCCACAGTAGGTCTGCATCTAAGAAATTCTGGCTGTCACATTTGAAAATAGATATTATAGACCTGGAAGATGTGCAGAAATGGGGATCGAAACGAGAGTGACACAAATACCTTCTGTACAAGAAAAGGCAAAGGTGTTTGAGACTCCAGGTCAAAAAACAGGTAGCTGAGGAGAAACAAGATCAAGGTGCATAAAATAAAGGTATTGTCCCTCTCTCAAAATAGTGGAGCTATGACTCATTCAAATAGAATTGATTGGAAAGAGATTTAGAATAGACAAATGAATTTTGTCTTTTATTCCATTCATACGTGTCCTGTGGAATTTATTATCATAAGCATATTGATGGCCACTAACCTGCATAAAAAAATGTCTTTTCTTTTAGTATGTCTATTCTAGTGCAAAGAAGGACTGGAGTGACATCATTGTTCTAATATTTGAGGGGCTGCCACAAAGAAGAGAAAGTGAAGCTATTCTCCAAAGCACCTGAGAGCAAGAAAAGAAGCGATGGATGGAAACTAATCAAGGAGAGAAGCAACCTAGAACTAAGGAGAAATTTCCTGACAGTTAGAACAATCAATCAGTGGAATGACTTACCTTCAGAGGTTGTGGGTGCTCTATAATTGGAGGTTTTTAAGAAAAGATTGGACAGCCACTTGTCTGGAATGGTATAGAGTCCCCTGCTTGAGCAGGGGGTTGGACTAGAAGACCTCCAAGGTCCCTTCCAACTATGTTATTCTGTTAAGAAGAGTGAATATATTCATGAAGAGCATATCTATTTGTTTGTTTGTTCAATTTCTATAGCCATCCATCTCAATCAATGACTTTGAGGGCTATTAAGTCTTGACAATGAGTATTAGCTTTAGTTTGAGGACAGCACACCTCCAAAATGCCAATGGCAGAAGAGAGATATGTCTCTATTTCCTATTGGAAGCACCCTAGAGCCGTGATGGTGAACCTATGGCACGGGTGCCACAGGTGGGACGTGGAGTCATATCTGTGGGCATGTTGCCCTACCTCAGTCCAGCATGCATGTGCGCACTGACCAACTGATTTTCAGGCCTTCTGGGCCCACCGGAAGTCAGGAAATGGGCTGTTTCCTGGTCTCTGGAGGGCTTCCGGTGGGGGGGAAGGCCGCTTTCGCCCTCCCCAGGCTCCTAGAAAGCCTCTGGAGCTTGGGGAGGGCAAAAAATGGGCCTACCGGGCCCACCGTGCCATCACGTGCCAAAAGCGGGGCGGGGGTCACGGGTGCATGCATGGGGGGATGGGGCGCATTGAATTATGGGTGTGAGCACACGTGCACACAATCCCCCCCACTCCGCCCGCTTTTGGCATGCGACGGCAAAAAGGTTAGCCATCACTGCCCTAGAGCATAAGGCCCGCAACCTTTTGGGCACCAGGGACCAGTACCATGGAAAGAGGAAGGGACGTGGTTTCCTGTGCTGCCTGCATCCCGCAGATGGGGCTTTGCTTGTTTGTGCAGCCTGGTTTCTGGCATGCCACAGACCAGTGCTGGTTCATGAAATGCGGGTTAGGGATCCCTGCCCTAGATACATACTGTATGGCTGGCCATATGAAAAAAATATGCTGGATCATTTTAGGCCTTGGCCTAATCCATCACAGTTGCTCTTATGTTCCTAAGAAAGTGTGCCTGGACCATTTTCTGTATTGCCTATTGACAAGGAAGTTCAAGACCAAATCCACCATAAATGACATCATCACCAGTGGTGGGATTCAGCCAGTTCGCACCACTTTGAGAGAACCAGTTGTTAACTTTCTGAGCAGTTTGGTGAACTGGTTGTTCGAAGAAATCATTAGGGCAGAGAACCGGTTGTTAAATTTAATCCTACCACTGATCATCACTGTAAAAAAGAAACCTATGTATTCCCTAAAACTTAGTTTTACTGATTTCTCATTTGTTTAAACATCTAATACCACCTGCATTTTATAATTTGAAAAGAACCCTTCCACCCTACTGCCCAAGGCTTTAAAGGCCACCTACCACTTGAAAGCAACCATTCAGTTCAACTCCTTAATTCTAATCCTTAACAACAACAGCAAGAACCGCAAGAACAAAGGAATTTATTCTACCCTCCAGAAAGCTTTGGTGAGAATAGTTAAGATCCTTATAACCTGATTTCATATGGAAGCAGCAATTTAAGGAAATGGTAGTTTACCTTTCACACCATGAAAACAGTAAACACGGCCTATAACATAAGATTACATAATCTTTTGGATCCATTCGCGATTCTGTGACTCGAGAAGACTTGCCTAGGAGTCAGATTTAAGAATGAAAGAGACCACCTGCTATTGTTTCTTATGATCTGATAGATGTGAAGTAAGGATTTAATCAACTCGCCAGCAGCAAAAACTTTAAGAAGTTATAAACAAATTATAACTCAAAATTCTTTGAAAAAGAAACTTTTTTTTAACAGTAAATGGGATATAAATCTAGCAAGCAAATACATATACATATCTGGCGTAACATATTGCACCAATTTTCTGTGCAGAGAAATCAGAGAGAAAATTACTTGTCCTTTTCGGAATATAAGATGCATTCCCCCCCTCAAAAGAGGGTGAAAATGTTGGTGTGCCTTATACACCAAATTTTTGGCTTCTAGAAACCCCGCCCCGCACATCCCATTTTCACAAAAACAGGATGCGCAGAGGGTTTGGGAGACCTGCAGAGTGCTCCTGGGGTCTGGGGAGGGTCTAAGTCACTAGGAACAGGAGACACAAACATTTACCGCGTTCACTGATATTGTCTGTGTTTGGTGATGAATGTGGGCGTTGTGTAAATGAACGGGAAGATGCATGAGGAATGTTTCCTGGAGGTAAAAAGTTTGGTCACGTTTATCACTGTTGAAAACTTCAAAGCATTCCAATATGTTTGACATCATTTGTGTTCCTTGGAGAAAACTCTTCATTAATTCTTCACAATAACAAGAAAATGGATGTTTTGAATGTTAGACTGAGTGAAAAAAGAAGGGGGGAAAAATATATTGAAGCAGCCTGATTGAAAAGAGTGCAGTCAGTTCCTGTAGGTGAATGGAAATGAGCTACGTATCTGTCTCTGAACAGCATTTGGAAATGATCCCTAGTTGCATTTCTTTTTTTCTTAAAAAGAATGGCGGTACCAAGTGCCTGCTTGACAGCTGAAATAGCCAGTTAAAAATTATTATTATTCTGAAGAAGCTCCCTGTAAACTAGTGACCCGTTTGAGCGACTGGACTGACATGCTCCACAGGTGACCAGGCTTAATGTTCCTTTCAAGGGCTTTTAATAGGTAAACACAGTCTGACTGCAGCCGCAGAGAAAAATGGGACAAGCAATCAGGTCGCCATCTTCTTCTACCTGAGAAGAATCCAAGGGGGGGAGGGGGAACAGCCACCTCCAGTAAAATGCCACTGGAACTTTACTTTTTATCTCTTTTCTTTGTGAGGTTAGTTAACAGGACATAATAAAAGAACCTAAAGGCTTCGGCTAATAAGAATCTTCATAGAAAAAAAATAATCCATTATCATACTGAAGTCTGCAGACAAAAAGAAAATATGGACCCTGACCTGAAGGATTTGCTGTGTTCTTCTAACTAAAAAAACATCAAAAGCTCTCCCAAAGTCTTTGGGTACTTTATGATAGGACTCATATAGAGAACACATTAAAACCTTAATAATGCTTGCTTGCTTCCTTTTTCTCCTTTTTGATCATTTAGTGTTAGAGCCCGATAAACAGGGTTTTTTTTAAAGTAGAGTTTGTATTCTGTAGAAATTGAGTTTTAGAGGGGGTGGGGGGAAATATTTACATCAATGGTGAACAAAGTTCCACATTACACACTTACACATTGCGCAAGTCCATATCTATTTTCTCTCTGTTTAGTTTCCAAATCAATTTTAAAAATTAATCCGTTCATTCATTCGTACATCCATTCATTCATTATCACCAAATGCCCTACCCACTGTGCTCTTGATTTTTGGCAGTATTAATGATAGAAATCATCAATTTCAACACTTTGAGTAGAAAATATATGTAAATTGTAATGCAAGCCAAAAAAATAATAAAAAATAGGCATAGTAAAATTTTAAAGAGAAAAGAATTATCCCTGTTTTCATTAAACAAGCAAATAAATAATTTTATCCTTCCTTTCATTCTAGTGTCCCAATAAAAACTCGTCAAATATACATTTCCAAGAGGAAAAAAATATATTCATTGGTGCCATTAAAATCTTTCCTTTTAGAATCAATATGGCAGAGAAGGCTTCTTGAAATGACTACAATATGAAAAGAATTCTCTCTTCTTTCTCACATTGAAAAAAACACCCCTCCATGCCTGCTATTAGCAACTGAAAACCAAACGACACAGAAACAAGTGACACATTCAGCATAACATCCCGTTTGGTGTTGAGGCTTGATCCCAGCCTCTTAATTGTCAGGTTTCCAAGTGATGAAACCAGTGGTGAAATCTGAACCAGTTTACTATTGGTTCTCTGGCTGTGCATGCATGCTGCGCACCAAGCGAGTGCTGTGTGCATGCATGTGCAGTGCACACCATGCACCAAATGCGAGGTGCATGTGCAGTGCATGCCAAAAGGAGGCATGGGGTAAGTAGAGCACCGTTGTGTGTGGGGTGTGTGTGGGTGTGATCAGCTGTGGTGCATGATCTTCAAAGCCTTTTTTTTTACTTTTAAAAGCTTTTTTTTACAATCTTTCCTGCGCGAGCTGCATTGGCTCCCATTGGTCTTCCGGGTGCGCTTCAAGGTATTGGTTCTCACCTTCAAAGCGCTCCAATGGCTTAGGGTATCTACGAGACCGCCTGCTGTTACTGATAACCTCCCACTGGCCAATATACTCTCACAGAGAGGGCCTCCTCAGGGTGCCTTCGGCCAAGCAATGCCAGCTGGTGGCCCACAGGGGGAGAGCCTTCTCAGTAGGGGCACCCGCCCTGTGGAATGAGCTACCTCTCGGAATACGACTGATCCCGGACCTCCGGACCTTCCGTAAGGCCCTGAAGACACATTTATTCCATCAAGCGGGCCTAGCTTTTAAAATGCTTTTAAAAGGTAAAAAAAGGATCTTACAATCGCATGGCACAGCTCTGATCTTTGGAGCCTTTTTTTTTTTTTACTTTTTTAAAGCATTTTTACTATTGGTTCTGGAGAACCAGTAGTAAAAAAATGCCTAAAAAGTAAAAAAAAAAAAGTTCCAATGATCAGCTGAGCAACGCGCGATCTTTGGAAGCTTTTTTTTTTTTACTTTTTAAAGAATTTTTAACTACCAGTTCCAGAGAACCAGTAGTAAAAAAAATGCTTAAAAGGGGGGGGGAGTTCCGATGATCACATGTTGCTCAGCTGATCATTGGAACTTTTTTTTTTTACATTTTTTACTACCTGTTGGGCGAAATAGTAGCTTTTTTTACTACTGGTTCAGGTGAACCGGATCGAACCTGGAGCATTTCACCCCTGGATGAAACCCATTCAAAAAGAAATAGGTAAAGTCCATCTTCCAAAACAAATTTATTTTATTTAAGTAGGCATCAAATTGGCAAAGTCTCTTGTAATTCCGGATCTTACGCAAACCAGAATTACACCACATAATATTGTAAATTAGAAACATCTCTCAAAAGTCACATTCTCCAATATACACTCAATCCACATTTCCCAGTGTCTTCAAACTCCACCTTCCATTCTTACCAGGAGCAGCCTCTGTTCCCACAGGAAAGAAAGTCACCTAGCCAAAACAATCCTCGTATCTATTTGCTCCTTCCCCCCACCTTAAGAATGTGGCGAGCCCGAAAAACCCCCTTACATACTAAAGAGAAAGAAAAGGAATAAATGAGTATAACAGAGAGCAAAATAAAATGGCTACACATATGTCAAGTTCAGGCACAACAATATGGTTATAATAAAAGTCAAGGAACCCAGTGAAAAATAGGACAAAATTAAATCTAAAGGAGACCAATCTAATGGCAACAGGTACAGTTACCAATTAAGGGATGTGGTGGCTCAGTGGCTAAGACGCTGAGCTTATCGATCAAAAGATCAGCAGTTCAGCTGTTCAAATCCCTAGTGCCGTGTAATGGGATGAACTCCCGTGACTTGTCCCAGCTTCTGCCAACCTAGCCATTCGAAAGCATGTAAAAAATTCAAGTAGAAAAATAGGGACCACCTTTGATGGGAAGGTAACAGCGTTCCATGTGCCTTTGGCATTTAGTCATGCTGGCCACATGACCACAGAGATCTCTTCGGACAGCGCTGGCTCTTTGGCTTTGAAATGGAGATGAGCACTGCCCCCTAGAGTCAGGAATGACTAGCATATACGTGCGAGGGAAACCTTTACCTTTACCTTTACAGTTACCAGCCTTAGAATTCACAATCAAGATATGGAAGTGGTAATAGCTTCTGTTTTTTTATGATCAACCATTAACAACAAGCAATCAAGAAATTCAGTGCAGACTTGGTAGAGCAGCTATGAAAACCTTGGAAAATATATTCAAATGCCATGAAGAGTCAAGTCTTATAACTCACCTAAATAACAACAGACAGGATCTCAGAGGAAGTTCATTCTGGAGGGCATTCTGCTATGACAGAGACAGCACACGTCATGGATCCTGATGGATGACATTGCTTAACCAAAGGAACCCCAAGGGCAGCAGCCCTTCAAGATCAATTTGGCCAGGCAGATACTATGGGAGCCTGGCAGTCCCTCAAGTAAGCAGGCCACGTACTGCTTTACAGATAACAACCAGCATCTTGAATTACACATGGAAGCAATGTGTGAACCAGTGTGTGAACTCAAAGTGTATGAACCAAAGTGTGAACTCAAAGAAGAGCAACTAAGATGATTAAAGGCCTGGAGACAAAAACGTATGAAGAATGGTTGCAGGAATTGGGAATGGTTAGTCTAGAGAAAAGGACTAGAGGGTGATGTGATGGCAGTATTCCAGTATTTGAGGGGCTGTCACAAAGAAGAGGGGCTCAACTTATTTTCCAAAGCTCCTGTAGGCAGGACAAGAAACAATGGATGGAAACTAACCCACTGTAACAACATTGCCAAAAAGGCATTAAGGGTTGTAAACCTAATTTTGCGTAGCTTCTTCTCCAGTAATACTACACTACTATCCAGAGCATACAAAACATTTGCTAGATCAATTCTCAAATACAGCTCATCTGTCTCGAACCCGCACTGCATATCGGACATTAATACAATTGAGCGTGTCCAGAAATATTTCACAAGAAGAGTCCTCCACTCCTCTACTCGTAACAAAATACCCTATGCCACCAGACTTGAAATTCTGGGTTTAGAAAATTTAGAACTACGCCGCCTTTGGTCTGACCTAAGCATAGCTCATAAAATCATCTGCAACAATGTCCTACCTGTCAATGACTACTTCAGCTTCAACCACAACAATACACGAGCACACAATAGATACAAACTCAAGGTAAACCGCTCCAAACTTGATTGCAGAAAATACGACTTCAGCAACAGAGTGGACAATGCCTGGAATGCACTACCTAATTCTGTGGTTTCCTCCCCAAACCCCCAAAACTTTAACCTTAGACTGTCTACTGTTGACCTCATCCCATTCCTAAGAGGTCTGTAAGGGGAGTGCATAAGAGCACCAGTGTGCCTACCGTCCCTGTTCTAATGTTCCCTTTAATTGTATTCATTTTATGTATTCAATTCATGCTCATACTTATATATATTATCTAATATGTACTCGACAAAATAAAATAAATAAATAAAATAAAATAAATAAATAAAAATAATCAAGAAGGGAAGCAACCTAGAACTAAGGAGAAACTTCCTATCAGTGAGGACAATTAACCAGTGGAACAGCTTGCCTCCAGAAATCGTGGGTGCGAAACCTCATCACTGGAGGTTTTTAGGAAAAAACTGGAGAGTCACCTTTCTGAAATGGTATAGAGTCTCCTGCTTGGGGGTTGGACTAAAAGAACTCCAAGGTCCCTTCCAATTCAATTCTGATTCTAATTCAGTGCAGTTCATGAAGCAGAGGTGTTACTTGGACATACATGCCAATCACTACTTGTGCTGCTGTATTCTGGTCCAGTGGATGTTTCCAAGTAGTGTTCTAGGGCAGCCCTATGTAAAGTGTATTTCAATGGTCAAGTCATAAGGTGACTATGGCTTATATTACTGCAATGATATTTTCTGTAATGCTCTAAGGAAGCAATAGTTGGACTTTGAAGAAGTAAAGTCAGTCTCTCTCTCTCTCTCTCTCTCTCACACACACACACACACACACATACACCAGTGGTGGGTTGCCCCCAGTTCGCACCGGTTCTATAGAACCAATAGTAAAACCAACGGGAGGCTCTGCCCACTGACCCTGATGTCATCAAAGTACTTCTGCTAATGTGTGCGGCCCTGCTGTGAACCGGTAGTAAAGGTAAGTAGAACCCACCCCTCACACACACACACACATACACACACACCCCTATCTCAAGTTATGTATAAATGTTATAGTGAAACTACCCCTACTTACTAAATCTGGCTGTTTCTGAGAGGTGAAAATTGCCCTTAATTCATTTGGGGATTGGAAGTTCGGAAAGATGGAAATTTGTGCTCAAACTCCAAATGAAGTCCAAACTCTGCTTTTAACCAGAAAGCTTCTACCTTCAAGCTAAAATGTATAAAGATATGATGAAAGGCCATAAAAATCCAACTGCACTTTCCGCCTAATTATTGCTTCCATCCTACCATGCTACATGCACAATATTTGCATGATAAAAATACATACCATTGATTCTGCCCAAGTGAATCTTTAAATATTCAGGTTGCTCTGTGGTATACAAGCTACATAAATTGTGAGCATCCTCTCCTTGTCGCACTAATATAGCTAGAAGGCTAGACGATGAAGCTAAACTCTTGCATCCTGCAGGTCAAAATAAATAAATAAATAAATGCAAAATCAATTTCAGAGTATCCTACTCGCAAAAGCATATCTATTTATAATCGAGGCTGTGGGTTATTGCAATGGAAGGGTCAGCCTCAGTGGTTTGCCATTGGTCTAGCAACGAATAAATGGTTCAGTGAGATTGAAAGGCTTTTTTATGTTTCCACATTGATATTTTATTTCATTTTGAATCATTCAATTATCCGGGCTATTTTAATGCACACCATACAATTTCCCAGATCTAAAGAAAACAAACAAACAAACAAACAAACAAATAAATAAATAAAAGCAGAGTTGTACTAATTGCAGTGGATGGAACAGCATAGCTTATTGGGTTTGCAACCTCGGTGTGCTTCAAAAATTACATAAATGCCTAACACTACAAAAAGAAACTTCAGACTTCAGTATTGCTCAGCACTGAACTGCGAAGTAGAAAGGCGAGAGGTTGCTAGCTAACAAGTGAAGTAGAACGGGATGCTCTTGGCACGTATGTTAGCAGCTGCTGTCTTAGCCTCATATGGAAAGTTCGTCCATATCCGTGGAAACATTCATTTTTGTTCATCTACCTGCTACAAACACAGGCTACATGTCCATAACCTGAGTCATATCTCCAAGGAGGTTAGATCTGGGACCTGGCTCCTGTTCGGAAGATCTTATTATTATTCCTATTGCAATTCTCTGTGCTGCAGACACAATTCAAAACCATCTCAGGTAGATTTTTCAGCAACACGCAGTGATATGATAGGAAAAAGAGACACATTGGGCACATATGGTGACTTCCCACGCTGGAACTATATTGCCTTTAAATTTTGGAACAAGAGAGATGAAGAATGTAAAGTGATCAGTGTAAAGGCTGATACATGTAAAAAACTGTTGTGCTTTCTTAAAGATTTGAAGGTGAACTAGGACGTCATCAATTCTGCTGCAGTTCGGTCCAGGAATGTCTTTGGACTAGAGAGGCAACTGTCTTTCTCTCAATTCTAAAGGGGCACAAGAAATGCCCAGAGTGATATTAGTATTTTTCCTTTATTTGGTGATACGGGAATTGGCGATTTAGGGTGAAAAATTGAAACTTGTGTATGTGGCCAGGAACCATTTGCGTTCCACAGTCTAAAACACTGCATAGGTCTATCTTGCTGTAGCATAGTGATTAGGACATAGTGATTAGGACAGGGTGGGATTGAAAAATGTTAGCAACCGGTTCTCTGCCTGGTTGCTGGGTGGGCATGGCCATGAGGACACAGCCTAGTCAGCTTCCTATACTATGGAGGGGTGTTTTCGCCTTCCCCAGGCTCCGGAGGCTTTCTTGTGGGCTCTGGAGGCCCTCCAGAGGCCGGAAACACGCCTGTCTCCGGACTTCTGGTAGGCCTGTTTTTTGCCCTCCCCAGGCTCTGGAGGCTTTCCTCAAGCATCCGGGAGAGCGAAAACGGCCTCCCCCGGGTTCCAGAGACCCTCTGGAGGCCAGAAATGGAAAGAGCCAGAAAAGGCCAGTACTTCTGGTAGGCCCGTTTTTCATCCTCCCAGAGCCTCCGTGTGGGCCCTGCACTTACCTGGCATCCAAAATGGGCTGTGTGGAAACTCCTGGGAGGGGAGAGGCAGGGTGAGCGGGGTCAGCCAGTCCTTCCAACTATTGGTTCGGCAAACCAGATTAAAATTAACATCCGGTTCGCACGAACCAGTCCGAACTGGCTGAATCCCAACCCTGACATCAGGTTAGTAAACAAGAAACTGTGACTTCTGGTCCTATCTTAGGCAGAGAGCTAACTTGAATGACTTGAATCAGCCATTATCTCACAGCCCAAGGAATAAGATGGAAATGGCAAACCATTTCCAAAAATGCTGACACTTGCAGGACTAGTCCAGGAAATATTCAGGAGTTAAGACTGACCTGAAGGCACCAAAACGCTTGCCGCATGAATTTCAGCTACTACATCCTGAAGAGGTAAGAGCAAAGCACACCTTCAGAATCTTCAGAACAATGTGCAACCTTGGCATTCCCTTTATTTTGTGTAGGATTTAAAAACAAAACAAAAAATAATGTTTCCACGACCTGGAAAAAGGCTGACATCCTGTTGTGATGATTTATTATCTTTATTATGGTGGCTTTATGTTGTTTTTATCTTGTTGTATATCTTTATTATTGTGGCTTTATGTTGTTGCATATCAACCCAGATAGAAAACTTTTCCTTATGCAACATTAAGTGCAGGCAGTTTGACTAGTTTAGCTGAAGGATCCCAAAATCTTCATTTCAATCAATGTTTATTCAAAAGACCCCCCCCAAAAAAATAATAAACTAAGTTATAAACCCTGAATCCTAAATAAAAACATCCATTTTCTGTTACCCTATATCTTTTAATATTAGCTACAGAAAGTTAAACAACGGAACTGATTTTAAAAATTCTACAAAGAAAAGTAAAGTTTTGATCATCATGTTGGGCTATTATTAATGCATGGAATTAGAAACGAGAATTTTGGTGTTAGGTCAACAGTGCAACAATTTTGTCATAATGTCTTAAGCATGCACTGGAAGAATTCATTTCTAGGAATAAATCCAGTGGTGGGATTCAGCCAGTTCGCACCTCTTCGGAAGAACCGGTTGTTAACTTTCTGAGCAGTTTGGCAAACTGTTTGTTGGAAGAAATCATTAGGGCAGAGAACCGGTTGTTAAATTACTTGAATCCCACCACTGAATAAAGTTAAGTGTTCTGTTATCCCAACATTTTATAGCTGTCCATATGTCTCAAATGGAGGTATTAAGCATTTTAATTATTAGTATTGTAAGGATAATGGGTTGAGCTATGTTTTCCCTTCTTTCATTTTATTAGAGCAGTCTTCTCCGGCCAGATACCTGCAGGTATGCTGAGATTTTGAAATCTAGAACGTAAGAGTCACGGTTTTAATATTAGAGAGATATTAGATAGAATTAATATTAGACAGATATTGGATTGGGAGAGGCTGATTGAAGGGCCTTTACAGTAATTGATGATCCAGTTCAGGAATGCCTGCTGGTGGATGCAACTTAATTCTGCTAGTTAAACAAAATTTTCCCGGGCTGCTAAAAACTTCTGTCTGGGCATTGTTGGAAATAGAGCAGAAACCTCTTGGGTCTAAAGTTTTTTTTTTTCTTTAGTCTTAATTTAGGAACACAATATTCAATTTCAGTAACATGTTGACATGAACTGAATGTTAAATGCTTAATGTTGGTTAGTTGTACTATAGATTATGAGACATCTGATTTAGTATATTTATAAAGGGATTGATCCAAAATTCCCCACTCCAGATCTGCCATCTGCCATGCATTCATTACTTGGCAAGTAATGTCTGACCTTTTATTTAATAGTTATTAACTATCATTTTCATATATATATATATATATTTCATATATATATATATATTTCATATATATATATATATATTTATATTATATATATATATTATATATATATATATTATAAATATATATATCAATAACATATGCATATGCATATACATATACATATACATATACATATACATATACATATACATATACATATACATATACATACACATACACATACACATACACACACACACACACACATACACATACATATACATATACATATACATATACGCATGGACGCACACACACACACACACACACACACACACACCATGCTCCTGGTTCAGATCAGATCACCCGATCCAATAGCGATGGCAGCAGGTGGTTCGGAGAACCGGTAGCAGAAATCCCTGCCCCCCCCATGCCCAGCTGAGCCGCACAATCATGATGTCAGCACTTAAGATGTCAGCACTTAAGAGATAAAGAGTTTATCGAGATCTGGGTAGCTCTACTCGTAAGCAAATTCCCTGCAGCAAGGTCTGAACAAAGGTAGGATTAGCCCAGTGGTGGGCTCTGGAACTTGTGAACCGGTAGTAGCAGTGGCAGGAGGCTCTGCCCACCCTCCCGGATGTTATCACGGATGGTCTACGGATGCGCAGAAGCGACGCATGTGAGCAAAACAAGCACGTACGCACACTCCTGTTCCAAACCGGTAGCAAAGGTAAGTGGAACCCATCCCTGAATTAGCCCTCAGCCCACAATAGGAATTGCCCATCAGCAAACCAAGCTTCAACCAAACTTGGCTCACACAACCTACAGAGCCAGCTATGACCCCTACAACAGCCAATAGAATACATGTTCTTGCACAGGAACAGGAAGCTCAAGTGCAAAGACCAAGAGAAGGTATAACTGTCCCCCACTCTCAACTCCAGTTCCTGGTCAGCTGCCAGGAATCCATGTGGTTCTGCTTCCTCATTAAACCTTCTTTCCAATCAGCCTCCATGTTTCCAGTGTCTTTCTCCCAGCTTGGAATTGAACCAGATGGATATTTCTTCCAACATTATATGTATAGATGTATAGACATGTTTAAAAATGGTTACAGATCATAAAATATGTCCCACTTTAAGGCATATATTGACCTACTGGGAGGGTTAGCCACTGTAGATTTTTTAAGGAATGGATCCCTTTCCGTGTCTATGCTCAGAATTATTATTCTATGTAGACCTTTGCTTGTACATGAATGGAATTAAACCAGGGGGTAAAAAGAGAGTTTGAAAAGACTTTCAACATTTAGTCCAATGATCTGAAAGCTTCTGTAAGCACCCTTGGCTGATGCTCTGTTTATTTGCCTTTCTATGGCCAGGTACTCTGTTCTTCACTGCAGGCGCTGACTTGGCTGGCTCAGGAATTCTGGGAGTTGAAGTCCACAGGTTATAAAAAAAGCCACATTTGTCCACCCCTGCCTTAGATAGTACATTCTATTTGAAGTAGGTGGTCTGGAAAGCTGCTTTTGTAGAGGAGCTGGCATAGCAGTAACCGTTTCAATCAATCAGAATAGAGATGGAAGAGACCTTGGAGGTCTTCTAGTCCAACTCCCTACTCAAGCTGGAGACCCCACACCATTTCAGATAAGTGGCTGTCCAGTCTTTTCTTAAAAACCTCCAGTGATGAAACACCTACAACATCTGAAGGCAAGCCATTCCACTGGTTAATTGTCCTCGCTGTTAGGAAGTTTCTGCTTAGTTCTAGGTTGCTTCTCTTCTTGATTTGTTTCCATCCATTTTTTCTTGTCTTGCCTTCTGACACTTTGGAAAATAAGTTGAGCCCCTCTTCTTTGTAGCAACCTCTCAAATACTGGAATACTGCTATCACGTCACCCCTAGTCCTTCTTTTCTGTAGACTGGCCATACCCAATTCCTGCATGCGTTCTTCATATGTTTTTGTCGCCAGGCCCTTAATCATCTTAGTTGCTCTTCTTTGTACTTTTTCCAAAGTCTCAACATCTTTTTTTGTAATGTGGTGACCAAAACGGGATGCAATATTCCAGATGTGGTCAATTGAGACCCACAATCAGTCATTTTCAATTGAATCTTGACCTGCCTAAAGATTCCCTTGAGCTCAAGTTGGGCCCTGAGTAATCTTGGCCTGATCTTTTCCCAGCCCCTGCCTTAAAATGGCCATGTCTACAGGTAAATGGCAGGGCCTTATAAGCACCACTGACCTTTAATAATCTTGAGTCTCAACATGTTTTTCAGATTTTATAACCTCCAGTCACCAGGAAAATACAGTTTGGAGAGGAGGTATATAATTGGGTTTTGTTGGCATATTTATTTCTGTTTTCTTTTATTTCCTGACAAGAGTAAAAAGTACCCCAAATCTGGCTGAGTTATCACCCTCTGATTTTCATTCACATATTTTGTGTGTGGCAGAAGCGATATTTTAAATGAAAAGGCTTTGGAGAGATAACAAGTAGAATAGTTTTCAAGGAAGGTCATTTTTATTTCATAAACTGAAAATGTCAATAAAGGAAGTTTGAATTTTGGAACAACAGCTGAGTCTTTGTGGTGATAGCAGATGAAATGGAAGCATTGTCCTTACTCTTCCCAAAGAGATTCTTAAATTCTAAAATCATATGTTTAAGCATGAAAAAAAATATAGCATTGAAACGAATAATTAGCTAAAGGAAAATTCATTGTGGTTTTTAATGTTCCATGAATAATTTGAAATAAGAAATTTAATTTAAAAAATTACCTAGTTTATTTGTCTAATAAGTGGTCTGTACCAGAGGTCTCCAACCTTGGCAACTTTAAGTCTGGAGGACTTCAACCCCCAGCAAAGCTGACTGGGGAATCTTGGGAGTTGAAGTCCTCCAGACTTAAAGTTGCCAAGGTTGGAGACCCCTGGTCTATACTGACCTTAATCTGTCTAAGTATGAAATACAATCAGATCTAAGCTTTGTTAATCAAAGTGTCTAAAGCATGTACAATATTTTCATAATTTAAAAGTAAGGTAAAGGTAAAGGTTCCCCCCCACATGCGTGCTAGTCGTTTCCAGCTCTAGGGGTCCATATTTGGTCTCTATTTTTCTACTTGCATTTTTTATGTGCTTTCGAACTGCTAGGTTGGCGGAAGCTGGGACAAGTAACGGGAGCTCACTCTGTGATGCGACGCTAGGGATTCGAACCGCTGAACTGCTGACCTTCTGATTGACAAGCTCAGCATCTTAGCCACTGAGCCACCACATCCCTTGATTTAAAAATAGCAATGTGCAATTAAATTTAAGAAGCTGCCCCAAAAATAACTTCATAGTGCCAAGGGTGAACAAACTTCAGTAAACCCTCTGCACTTCTTTTCAAATGGGAACAATGAAATGTAACTGATAAAGATCTAATTTTGAGGTTAGAAAAGGTTGGTTAGACTCGTTATTATCAACACCGATTTGTAGCAATCCGGCTGTTTCTGACTTTTTTTTTTTGTTCCATTTACTATGGTAAATACGGTCCTCTGTGAATGAATTGGAGGAATTATCTCAGCATTTTCTAGGTTATGGGCACTGAATCCCTAAAAGTTTATCTTCAATAAAGATTCAAATTAGACTCCACATTTAAATTTGCAGAACTGCTAACAAATCATCCCCTGGAATCTATTTGTAATTCATCAAGAGATGCTATCTGCTTTTTAAAAGAATTAGTTTCCACTGTGAAAATGATTTAATAAATCCTTTTCCCCCCAGTGTTAAACACCTGCCATACTTAGACAAGACAAGGTAAGGTAATAGAACCTGCATGTTTGCTGCACTTCTGGTTAAACGTGAATTCTACCACCCCAAACAAGCTAACAATAATTCTGTAGTTTTGCATAATGACACTTTTCCTGCACTGTAGATCAAGAATACGGTTATTCCCAGGCTCTAGCCTTCAGGAGCTACTGAGTTTTTCTTGGCATCTTGACTATGATAGTTTCTTCTATAATAGAATTATATAATAATTCTGCTTGAATTACACCAAAATCTACTTGTTTGCAATGCTAGGATGAAGAATGCGTTCATCAATTCCTGAACTGATAAGTAGCTCCTTATTCTATTAAAAGGCTATCATCTAAAAGTTAAATGTTCAGATCACCTCTCATTTTCAAAAAGCGATCAATATGATCCATGCCCAGTGCCAGTGGTGAAATCTTCCGTGGATTGCCACCAGTTAGCTTCCTGTGCATGTGCGGTGCGTGTCGAAAGCACATTGCGCACGCATGCACAGTGCGTGCCAAACACACGCTTTGCGCAGAAAAAGAAGGCTCAACAAGGTAAGTAGAATGGGGGGAACTGCTGTGCCGCGTGATTTAGATTAGCTAGAAAACAGGATTTCCTACTTTCTAGCAAATATAAACCGCGTAGCACAGCTGATAGTCAGAAATACCGGTTTAGATGAACTGGTAGCTTTTTAACTACCGGTTTGCCCGAAACGATGCGAACTTGTAGCATTTCATCCCTGCCCAATAATCAGTCTTATGTAAGATTGAGAGATAGACTAGGTCAATGAATATCCTCCCAAACAGCGTCTGATTCTCGGAAAGGTTTCTTTTCCCCCTGTCCACTTAAAACTTCTGTTTCATTTGCAGTAAATAATTGAATTTAAACATTTGCAGACAGTAGCATGTCTTTGACTAAAGCCTATTAGCATTCGTTGTTGCTAACAAATTGAAGGGGATGAATCTTCATTTCATGGGCTTGTTTACTTCTGATCCACTCAGATGCTCATTTTGATCTCGTTTCTCAAATGATGCAGTCTTTGTTGTTGGGTAGGTTTTAAAAATGAAAATAAAAAGTAAGACAGCCTGTCTGTGGTAATTGCTTCAGATGTAAGCTGGTGGAATCAGGTGTCTGCTAACAGAAAAGCAGTTTACAGTTTGAAAGATCTGATAAGTATACTTGGGTTCTTACAATTAAACCAATATGTTTCTCAACTCCAGCTTTCAAGAGAAGATCTTAATTAATGTTACACGTCTATATAATTCCCTCCATTTTGTATGTGTTTCCATAACCCCCTTCCACACTGTGTTCCCCAAAGGTTTTCCTCAGTGATCCTTTCAGAAAGACATTAAAATACAGTGATATTTTCACCCTACTCTTCTACCCCACTGCTGATACAAACGTGTAGTAGGTAACTATTTTTTAATTGATCAGTAAATGAAGAACATGCTTTTAACTCTGCAGATTTGTTCTTTAAGTAAAAGTAACTTTCAGATATTAATAAGTGAATAAAAAGAAGATTTTTACTTAAACTTTAATATTTTAAAATCTTATTTCATGTTTGGACCCATTTTTAGAATTGAAGTACTACTATTGACCCAGGTACCATTTAACTTATACCAATGCATTTGGTATTTTGTTGTCTAAGTGCACAACCTTATATTTTTTGCAGTTGAACCGCATGTTGTTGGGTAGTGCCTTTTGAATCTTGAGAGTGTCTTCTGAGGTGTTAGAAATTCCTCTCCTCTTTTCTATGAGCTTACATCATTTATAAATGTGTTTACTTGCATCATTTGTAAATGTAAGATGCTCCTTATCCCTCTCTTACTAAAGATATTTAAGAAAATGTTGAAGAACATTAGACTAGTCCTAGGATAGAATTCTGAAAAACCCGTTCTATATCAATTTCTAATAGAACCATTAAGGACCTGCTACAAATCCATTTGGTAGTAGAACCATCCATCATATATTATTCCATTTTATCAAGAAAGTGGCTATGGTCAACTTTGTCAAAAAAAAAAATTATTGAAGTCTAAGTAATTTCCTTTTGATCAATTAATATGGTTATTTTGTCAAGAAACCTAATAAGGTACTAATGTCAATCTGACAAATCTATAGTTTAAATCTAAACGCTATTGCTATTTTTCTTAGAAGTTTCTTTCTTTTTCAGTCTTCAGATACTTCCTCTGCACTCCAGAGACTTAAACTCGGAACCTTGGATAGTACAGTGGTCTAAAGCACCCTGTTATTAACACCAGCTGCCTGCAATTATTGCAGGTTCGAATCTCACCAAGGCTCAAGGTTGACTCAGCCTTCCATCCATTCTAAGGTAGGTAAATTGAGGACCCAGTTTGTGGGGGCAATAAGCTGACTTTGTATAAATATACAAAAGTATGAAGGCTATTGCTTAGCGCATTGTAAGCCACCCTGAGTCTCCGGAGAAGGGCAGCATATAAATCAATTTTTTAAAAAAAAAACTCACTCAAAGTAGCTTGATGTTCTCTTACCAATTCTTTACTTATTTTGACCTGAACTTCTGTTCTACATCCTCTTGTATTCTGAAAGGTTGGACTTTAGCAAAAAGACAGATGCAAAATAAGAATTGAGCAGTACAACCTAGGCCCTGTTGAAAATCTCTCCTTCTTCTTCAGCCAGCAAACCAACCATTTCCTTGACTTTCCTCTTATTCTTGCACATATTTAAAACACGTCTACTGTTGATGGTGGTGATACTGTTCATTATAAATCTCAGCTCTCCAATTCAGAGCTTTAGGGTTCATAAATCCATTCTTTCAGGTTAAGATTATTCTCTGATATTCTGCTTTGTTGCAGCTACATTGCAGCTACAACCGTTTCATTGGATGTCCCATTTTTCTTCCTCTTTCATATCACTTCTGATTGGGCCTTAATTATCTTATTTTGTTACTTTTCATTATATCATTACTCGTTATTATTATCCTTTCCCCACATGACAGATGCCTGAGGAGCAATGTTGCTGGTTTACAAAAAAAAAATATAAAAAAAAATAAAAAATGAAGTGTTCCTGAAACACTTTTTACTATTATTTAATTTAATTTAATTTAATTTCAGATTTATATACCGCCCTTCTCCCTGAGGACTCAGGGCGGTGTACAGCCAGAATTAAAAAAACATAGAATGCAAACATTAAAAACAATTAAGAATATATATAAATTTGGCCCCATACATTAAAAAGTGACTAACCAATTAAAACATTTAAAATTATTTTTTAAGACAGCCCGGCTTGGTTTTGAGGGCATGGCGGAAGGCACCGAGGTCATGGATTCTCCTTATCTCTGGGGGCAACTGATTCCAGAGGGTAGGTGCCCCCACAGAGAAGGCTCTCCCCCTGGGGGTCACCAGCCTACATTGTTTGGCTGATGGCACCCTGAGGAGGCCCTCTCTGTGGGAGCACATGGGTCAATGGGAGGTCATCGGTAGCAGCAGGCGGTCTCGGAGATAGCTAGGCCCTATGCCATGCCATTATCCTGCCTGGAGTAGAAAGAGATACACTGCAATTAATACTACCACAACCAAAGAGACATTATCTCAATAAGCTCATTTCAAAAGGAAACAAAATTTCAAGAGCACTAAGTCAAAGCCTTTTTGATCACAAAATCAAAGGCTTGTTGAATTCAGCATTAAGCAACCAGACATAATATACACATACATTTTCTATTCTTATGGTTTTTGTTCTTTTTAAGTTCAATAGCTGTATGTTTTTTTTTTAAATGTTGATGCCTGTAAAAAACATTGATATCCACATCTTCACTTTAGGAAGTGTGTTAAATAAATAGAGGTTGAGGGGGGGAGAGAAAGAGAGAGAGAGAGAGAGATTAATCACTCACTATAGATGAGTTATTGAACCAAGAAACTAAAGCTTTACATCTTCCCACTTCAATTCTCTTCAGCCAATTGGAGGTCAAGAAATCAATAGAGCCATGATATAGCCACAGTATGTGTTAAAAATTGATTCATTTTCAATATGTCTCACGTTATGTTTTAAGGTTGGGTGTTTTCCCCCCCTCCTCCAGAGTTTATGTCAAGTAGTATCTCAAAATCACTGCTTCAACAGACTTCAGGTGCCATAAAATCTGACCTTGAGTTAAGCCATCCAATCTCTCACAATTTCCCACAATAGATCATCTAGTAAATAGCTGGAATTGAAAATCAATAGCCCAATGACTTTTCTAAAAAAAATTAAGGGAACACTTCTCTCACTTTCTTAAACCACTATAAAACTCATTTCTGACTTCACTTTGTAATACAGAGGGTAGCTATTGTTTAAGGAAGGGGAAATCAAAGAAACCTCTTTAGACTCATCCAAGTAGGACTGGCCCATTCTACATTGGAAAGAGGTGACTGAATCTTGAGGATTCTTGTTTTTAACTTTCTACTGTATATAAGAAGTGCCTGAAAATACTTTCTGCAAAATGATTTTTTTTTCAAATATCACTTAGAAATGTGATTTCCCTCAATTTCAGCCTGAATTAATGTAATCCATTTTTACTAACTTTCTGTTGACCATTTTTCTAGCTTTTATAATGTTAGAGTTGTGATTTTTTTAGAATGTGCATTGTGAGAGCTTTTCATTCTTTATTTTTCGCTTACCACGCTATTCATTCAGGTAATGTCAAGAGCTATGCTTTTATGGCATCAGGATTTGTTTTTAAATCTGCAAACAAAGATTTTGCACGTTGTTCTGCATATTTTAAAAAAAATCCTGATGCCAGCTTTGTAAATCCTAATGCCAGCTTTGTAAAAATGTTCTGGGTTTCTAGGCTGAGTTAGGGTTTGACCATTTCCAATTCTAACCAGTTTTCATCTAGGTATAAGTCATATTGATAGATACATATATTGGGTTCACTAGAACTGGACTGCAACAATCCAGATTGCCACAAGAAGTAGAAGGTATCAAGGAGTTGGGTCCTACTCTAGGGAGTGGTACTCATTTCTTTTTCTAGCCAAGGAAACCAGAGTTATCCAAAGAAGCTTCTGTGCTCATGTGTCTGGCTTGTCTATATGCCAAAGTACATGGAATGCTGTTACCTTCCCACCAAAGTGGTGCCTATTTATCTACTTGAGCCACAGTGGTGCAGTGTTTAGAGTGCAGTACTGCAGGCTACTTCTGCTGACTGCCTGATGCCTGCAAGTTCAAATCTCACCAGGCTCAAGATTGACTCAGCTTTCCATCCTTCCGAGGTGGGTAAAATGAGGACCCAAATTGTTGGGGGCAATATGCCCACTCTGTAAACTGCTTAGAGAGGGCTGTAAAACACTGTAAAGCAGTATATAAGTCTAAATGCTGTTGCTACTTGCATCTGCATGCTTTTGAACTGCTAGGTCAGGGGTTGGCAACCTTAAACACTCAAAGAGCCACAAAGGTCCTAACCGGAAGCCCCCTGTTCAATTCTGGAGCCAACCGGAAGTCCAGTTTCCCCACCATTGAGTCTCCTCCTAACACAGTGTCCTTTTCCCTCTGCTGACTGGAAATCCAGTTCCCCCATCATAGAGTCTCCTCCTAGCATAGTATCCTTTTTCCTCTACCTGTCCACATGTGGCTCCAGAGCCACGGGTTGCTGACCCCTGGGCTATGTGGACAAGAGCTGGAGCAAGAAGAGGATCTCATCCCATCACGCAGTGCTTGAGCTCTTGAACTGCCAACCTTCTAGTTGATAAGCCCAGGATCCAACGCACCCCCTATCCATAACAAGTAGTAAAGCCTTTCTGTCACCTAATGGTTCTCCAGATTTTTGCAATACAAATTTAGTAAGCCAAGTTTCTGTGAACAAGTTGAAATATTTATAGCATCCTTCTTCCTCTTTTCTTAACACCTGTCTCTAGAACAGTTCAAGTCTGTCACCAAGCAGAGAACTGGTGTTCACATCGGTGTATATTTTGTTGAATTATAAGATAAATCATTTTTTTTTCCTTTGGGAACAGATGATACAGTTGGTAAATAAACCTGCTGAAGAAGAATTTGATATTGAATATCCTCCGCATTATTGTAAAGTGATTATGAGTATGATTGGGTTGATGTGTTTATTTACATGATTATTAAAGTACTTCAGTCCATTTTGTCATGAATTCCACAATTATCATAGTTCATAATTTATTGTAGCTATTTCTGATTTTGGGGAGGGGCACTATGAAGATTTTTCTCCTTTAATCTGATGGAAAAATAAGCTGTTTTCTATTTTTCCCCCCCTCCAAGAGATGAGTAATTTCAGTGACTTTCTCCTGAATAGGATCTGAAGTTATCTCTAATGATAAGTATCCATCTAGGTCTGTGATGGTGAACCTATGGCACGTGTGCTGGAAGTGGCACGCAGGGCCATCTCTTCGGGCATGCCAGCCATCAGCCATTACTCTTCCGGGTTCCGGCGTGCACATGTGCTGGCCAGCTAGTCTTTGCGTGCACAGAAGCACAAGAAACTGGAAGAGCAGCTCCCTGGCATGCATGTGGCCAGCTGGTCTTTGCACGTACATGCCAGTGGTGGGTTTACTACCGGTTCTGTGAATGTGGCTTGGTGGGCATGGCATCACTTGGTGGGCATGGCTTGGTGGGCATGGCAGGGGAAGAATATTGTAAAATCTCCATTCCCTCCCCAATCCAGGGGAAGGTTACTGCAAAATCTCCATTTCCTTCCGATCAGCTGGGACTTGGGAGGCAGAGAATAGATGGGGCCAGGGCCAGTCAGAATTTTTACTATCGGTTCTCTGAACTACTAAAAATTTCCGCTACCAGTTCTCCAGAACTGGTCAGAACCTGCTGAAACCCACTTCTGGTACATGCGTGTCAGAAACAGGAAGACCAGATGACCATCGCGCATGCCAGAAATCGGGAGTTCAGTTTCCTGGCATGCACATGCGCCCTGGGGAACTGCTCTTCCAGTTTCTGGTGCTCCCCTGTGTATGTGCGCACTCCTGTTTCGGCACTCAGTGCCAAAAAGATTTGCCAACACTGATCTAGGACAATTAGGAAGAGGTTGGAGTAATATATACTTCAGGAAGAATGAGGAAGAAACACAGAAGCCATTTGCAGAAAAATAACACTTTCTGTACCTGAAATAGGTGGACACATTTTTTATCTATATATTCACGCATTCACAGATAAATGTACAGATGCATATATACATAAATGTTATCCAGTGATAACATTTCTCATTATCAGTTATCCCATTTCTCCTAAAATCAAAGCCTCAGAAAAATCCCTACAATATCAAATTTTAATAGTGGACATCAACTGTTTTTCTCAAATGTTACCAGGGTTTTTTTTTTTAAGCCTTTTGAATTATGCAAACATCCAAACCACAAAATGATATTTGCCCTTTTCTAGCTTTTTGAAATATCTGGCTACATTGGATAGAGTATGCAATGATATTTTTAGCACTTTGTGGTTTAATAGCTGACTATGATATTTAGCAGCTGTCGACACTCGGTACATGATGCTTAATGATATTTAGAAGCTGTGTTTGACAGTTTATGATACTCCATTTCTGATGCTTACCAACAGATTAGATAACTAAAGCATACACATTGCGAATGCTGAGGGAAAATGTCCCAATTCAGAGTGCAAATTTTATTGGCAAAGGGGGCAGATTTGAACTGCTATTTGAGAAAGATGCTTAAATGGTTGGGATGTCTCTTGGTCTCATATTGATGCTAGAGACCCAAAGCCAGTGGTGGGTCTGCAATTCCGTTGTGAACTGGTACTAAAGGTAAATAGGAACCACCCCTGATCTGCATGCTTTTGAATTGCTAGGTGGACAAGCGCTGGAGCAAGAAGAGGATGTCATCCCATCACGCGGTGCTTGAGATCTTGAACTGCCAACATTCTAGTTGACAAGCCCAGGATCCAAAGCACCTCCTATCTATAACAAGTAGTAAAGCCTTTGTGTCATCCAATGGTTCTCCAGATTTTTGCAATACAAACTTAGTAAGCCAAGTCCAGCTAGCTGGTGGGAGCCATGCACGCATGCACAGCAGAGCTGAACTGGGGCAAAGGCTCATGTTCCATCAGAGAGGGCACTGCGTGAGGGTTCACCATCACGACCCTAGTCCTTCTTTTTTCTAGAGTAGACATATCCAATTCCTGTAACTGTTCTTTGTATGTTTTAGCCTTCAGGCCCCTAATAATCTTTGTTGCTCTTCTCTGCACTCCTTCTAGAGTCTCAACATATTTTTTTATATCATGGTGATATTCCAAGTGTGGTCTTACCAAGACATTATAAAGTGGTACTAATACATCAAGTGATCTAAATTGTATCCCCCTGTTAATGCAGCCTGTGTTGGATTAAATACGTACCAAATAAAAGCATTACTAAATTCTAAAAACAAAGCCACTCAGTTTCCTGTTTAATATGGGAAAGTCCAAGACATATCAGCCTAAACTTTCTGGGCTGAGAACCAGGTTTCAGTCTTGGATCGTAGGCAGAGGTCCATGCTCAATATGCATGGCTAAAGATGAAAACACAGGATGTAAATTAAATTAAATTCATATCCTTAATTTAGATTAATCCACATCCTGTATTTTCTTTTCTTGTCATGCCCACTTTTTGAGGTTTACCTACATACAAGTTATCCATTACATCTAGTAGTATAACTCCTAAATATATATATTTGTAAACAACTTTTTCTAATCTTTACTTCCTAACACTAACCAGTGCTATAAAAAGTTTCCATCAACTCTTTGTGTCAAACCACCCTGCCAAAGTTTTGTGGTGAAGTAATTGGGAACAAAGTGTGTCCTATAAATTTGACATTCCTGATTTCAATTGTAAAGGACTTAATTCAATAGTTTCATTTTTAGTAGAACGGTATAGCATCCTGCTGTCATTTGCTTAATATTGCTCTCTTAATATTAAAGAGAGTATTTCATTTAAATTACTGCTTGTTTCAAAATTATTGAACCAAAACAATCTGAGGCTAATCAAGAGCATTGTGAAACAAAATCACTATTTGGGGGGAAAAAATAGAAAAATGTTTATCAAGGATACAGTATAATTTATTTAATGTGGAAATTCTGTTCCTTTTGGACTTTGGTAACATTTATCCTTTATGGATTAATCAAACATGAATTACCGGTACTTCCCCCCCCCCCCCTATTCTCTGTCTCCTACTTATACAACAAGATTCTGTGTCAGAATACTGAAGCAATTTCTTTTTTAAGTGTATTTAACAATATAACAGATTTGTAAATTAACATTAATGTTTGCAAAGAGATACATTTTTGTTTTTAAGATATTGTTATCTTGCATTTAGGTCCTAATAAGAAACCATCTTGTCCTATTTTTAATTGATGGATTAATATCTTGGTAAATGGATCAGAGGTATCCTTTTTATACAATGTGTGGATTGCTGACATTAATTAAATAGAAGCTCTCTGAACAAGATGATTTTCTTGAACATAAATAGATGGTTAAAATTAAAAAGAAAATGGTCCATTAGAAGCACGACAACAGTGGAGAAGGCTTACAACTGAACCATGTTATTAGTCATTCTGAAAGGAACATCTATAATCCCTTAGATTTAAATTCAGTGTTTTAATAAAATGTTCAGACATAAATTTGCCAATCCAGTTCAAGGATATACTTTCTTTAGAAAATGTATGAAATTGAAGGGGCTCTCGGCTCTTCTCTTCTTTTCACAGCTAAAAAATTACCTTGAGCACTTTGTGTGGTTCTCTCGATAGAGTTTAACTGGTCTGACTGTAGAATTGTAACAGGGCAGAAAAAATCCATATTATGGTATATAACTAATGTGAGCATTGTCTTCTGAGGCCCACCCGGCTCAGGTCCCACTGACTGCAGACATTCTGAATTCACATTTTTACCTCAGGGTGGAAAAAGGATGCTTCTGTTAGAGTGTCTTCTCCTTTTTTTTTTTCCAGAAAAACAAAAAGCAAGGCCTGCTAAAATAAATGGACTAAATAAAAGTAAACCAGAAAGTTACATCTGGCTCAAATAATTGTTGCTTGGATAGACAGACGTAAAATGTCCAGTTAATATTCCAGTATGTTTATTCCTGATTTTCTGGGTTCATTGCAGTTAATGTTCTGCCTCGGATAGCTTCAATGCAGGTGGAATTTAATATTTCTACACAAGCTCATTGACTGTATTTTATGCAAATTGGAATCTCTCTCCAGCAAAGTGCTTCTAAAGAACAGCAAATCTATATCACCTCGGAGTTTGTTCAGAATCTTTCCTATTTTCCTATATAGTTTCCTCTGAGTTATTGTCCATAATATTATCAGCAATGCATTTTTATCTCCTTCAGAATGATAGTTTTTGCATGTGATTGTTTAAAGGTCCTTTTAAAAAACCCACTTATCTTTGGTGGGAGTGATTTAAACTCCAAAGGGTGTTCAAGTGACATACCTCAAAAAGCTAGGAAACTAGGCTAGAAAGTAGCAATAGAATTTATTCCATTTTCACATACTCTTCTTTCTCATTTCCCCAACTGAAACATATCATTATCTCTATGCCAAGTATCTCTCCAGGCTATAGTCAGCAGGAACTATCCCCAGACCCATAGCAAAGTAAGAAAGGGAGATTAGGGTATATAAACCAGGGGTGGGTTCTAATTTTTTTTACTACCGGTTCTATGGGTGTGGCTTATTTTGTGGGCATGGCTTGATGGTCATGTGACAAGTCTTTAGGATTTAACAGAGGTACTGGTCTATCAGGCTTTTAACTGCTTGCAGAGCTGTACTGGTCTACTCATTTGTTTTTGGAGGCATCGGTCTACCACCACACTGCTTTTTAACACTGATCAGCTGTAGGGCGGCCCTTTAAAGCCCCACGGCAAGAGTTTAAACAGTTTTTTTTCTTCTAGCCGATCAGCTGGGACTCGGGAGGCAGCAATAGATTGGGGGCGGGGCCAAATAAAAGTTAAGAATAATGCAGGGGTGGGAGGGCAAGAGGGCCCAGCTCCCGAACAAAGAGAACCGGTTTGGTGACGTCATATCATCACCGCTACCGGCTCGGCCGAACCAGGCTGAACCGGGAGGAACCCACCACTCATATAAACCCAAATAGCTTGTAGGAAAGGAAGATGGATTGTCCACCTTTTATATCCTAGGCCAGTGATGGCTAACCTTTTTGCCATCGTGTGCCAAAAGCGTGGGGAGCGCGGTGGGGTCACACACACGCGTGCCCACATCCATAATTCTATGTGCCCTGCCCCTCCTTGTGCCCCCCCTGCTTTTGGCACGTGATGGCACAGTGGGCCTGGTAGGCCCCTTTTTTGCTCTCCCCAGGCTCCAGAGCCTTTCTAGGAGCCTGGGGAGGGCAAAAACGGCCTTTCCCACCCCCCCCAGAGGCCTTCTGGAGGTCAGAAACAGTGTGTTTTCTGGCTTCTGGTGGGCCCAGAAGGCCCGAAAATCAGTTGGCTGGCGCACGCATGTGTCCCAGAGCTATGCTCACGTGCCCACCAATATGGCTCCGCGTGCCACCTGTGGCACCCATGCCATAGGTTCGCCATCATGGTCCTAGGCTTAGCCTTGCCCAAACTGACTTATTACCAGTTTAAGTTCTGGACACATTTGATTTGTGAAGCAGTCAACTTTGAATTTTCTTTCCAGCATCTTGTATCCTGACCAACATCAAAAAGAGGACATTCTTTCCAGAAGAAATTCTGGAAGTTTCTGCATGTCTCAAGTATTGTCTTGTTCCATATCAGAGATACCAATATGAAATTGGAGGTCATTGGTATTTGCCATCGGCAAGATTGGCAAAAATGTTTAGTAATATGTCTGCCAAATGTTGGAAATGTAATCAGACCCCAGGTAGTTATTATCATATGTGGTGGACTTGTATGAAAGAAAGAAAATATTGGAAGAAAATACATACTTGGTTGGAAAAGATGATTAAGCAACATATAGATCTGAAACCAGAAATATTATTGTTGGGTATAATGCCAGAGGGTTATAATAAAGGGACTATATATTTAGTTTTGCATGTACTGACAGCAGCAAGGATTGTATTTGCACAATATTGGAAAAATTAGAACACTCCACCAAATGAGGATGTAATTTGGCAAATATTAGACTTGCAGAGATGGACAGATTGACTTTAAAAATAAAAGACAAAGAAGACACAGAATATTACTTGATATGGAATAGATTTTATGAGTGGTTAGAGATAAGAGGTAGAAATTAGATAATGAAAGATTATTGCTATATATGAATTAAATATAAAGATGGTTTATAATTATAAATATGCCAATATAATTAACAGAATTATAAATAAGCTAATATAAAGAGAAACGTAGCCAAAACTATTCTGTTATATTATTACTATTGTTACCAATATATGTGTTAATATTTCTTTTGGTTCTCTCTTTGTTGTTCTTTTGTGAATGATATACCCCGACAATACACTGTATTCAAAATGCTTATGAAAAAAAAAGAAAGATGAAAGATCAGTTCAAAAAAAGAAATCAGAGGTCACACAGTGGTGGGATTCAAATAATTTAACAACCAGTTCTCTGCCCTAATGACCAGCTGGGTAGGCGAGGCTGGGTGGTCATGTGACTGGGTGGGCGTGGCCAACTCAACATCACTCACATCAAGGGGCACTTCACCTCTTGTGATCGTGGGGTTGCTGCAACGGTCGTAAATGTGAAAAACTGACATAAGTCACTTTTTTCAGTGCCATTGTAACTTTGAATGGTCACTAAATGAACTGTTGTAAATCAAGGATTACCTGTACAAAAATACTAAAAGCTTCTTTGCTGCAAAAAGCTGCCCTAAATACCAATCATTAGATTAGAAATACCTGTAAACCGGAGTTACAAATCAGGCAGGGTGCCAGAGCACCTTGAGGAATTAAAATAGTTAAAATGCAATGATAACTATCAGCAGACAACTCTTGTTCATAAAATGAAACCAGGGGTGAAATGTTCCCGGTTCAGACCGAATCGCCCAATCCGGCGATGGTGGTGGAGGGTTTGGAGAACCAGTAGCAAAAATCCTTGCACTTTTTTTTTTACTTTTAAAAGCATTTTTTCTACAACCTTTTCCAATGAAAAAATGCTTTTAAAAGTAAAAAAAAAAGCCTCTTATGATCGCGCTGGGATCATCAGAGGCTTTTCAAAGCATTTTTTTCTGCAACCTCTTGGCCAAAGAGGTGGTAAAAAAAAATGCTTTGAAAAGTCTCTGACGATCCCAGCTGAGTTTCCTGATCGGCAGAGGCTTTTCAAAGCATTAGAAAAAATGCTTTGAAAAGTTTAAAAAAAAAAAAGTTGGCCACACCCACCCAGTCACATTAACCCCCACCAGCACCAAGCCACGCCCACAGAACCGGTAGTAACAAATTTTACATTTCACCCCTGAGTGAAACCCTTTAGCAGAGAGGTCACTTAAGCTCTCCAGAAAGTGGGTGGGCATATTTGGACTACAAAATGCCAAGCTAAAGAGACAAATTAACAAATTATATAGGGGACCCAGGTTCAAGCCTCCCAAGCTTGTCAGGATCACAATAAAATTAGTACACGCCACAGATACTTTAAAAAAACTTCAAACCTGGTGCCATGATACTAAGCCTTAGTAACTAAAGGCTTAGTAAACTAAATGAATTGGAGGATCCAGCCCCCTACTTCCTATTTTTTAAAATATCAGTGAGCAATCATGTGATATCAGTGAACAATATCAGTGAGCAATCATGTGATATCAGTGAACAATAACAGTGAACAATCATGTGCCTTGGCCACTCCAAAGCAATGCAAGAGATTCCTGTCCCAAAGGTGCTTTTTCAAGAGGCAAGTGCACTTTCTGGAAACCAAGAAAGTCCTGTTGCCTCTTGAAAAAAGCACCTTAGGGACAGCAACAACTCGCAGAGTAAAATCTGCAGGGACTTCTTTACCTCTTGTTTTTTTTAAGGTGAATGGGAGGTTGGGAAAAACAACACTATAAATCCCAATTCATCCATTATATTCACCAGACAAAAAGAGAGCATCCAAAATCTTTCATCCTAATTTTTGGAAGTTTGCTTCACCCAATGAAGAGGTTAAAATGATGTTGGAAAAGAGAACTTTGCATGCAGTCCTGAACTCCTTGGAGATAAATTGAACAAACAGCTAAAGTGAAACAAATAAATATATCAATTTAGCATTAGCAATATCATAATGCTTGGCAGCACTCTCTAAGTGGTTTACAGAATCAGCATATCGCCCCCAACAATCTGGCTCCTTATTTTACTGACCTCAGAAGCAGTGGTGAAATGTAAAATTTGTTACTACCGGTTCTGTGGGCATAGCTTGGGGCAGGGGTAATGTGACAGGGTGGGCGTGGCCAACTTTTTTTTTTAACTTTTAAAAGCATTTTTTCTACAACCTTAAGAGGTTGTAGAAAAAATGCTTTCAAAAGCCTCTGATGATCCCAGTTGAGTCACACGATCATCAGAGGCTTTTTTTTACTTTTAAAAGCATTTTTTCGGCCGAAGAGTTTGTAGAAAAAATGCTTTTAAAAGTTAAAAATAAAAGCCTCTGATGATCGCGTGGCTCAGCAGGGATTGATGGGGGGGGGGCAGGGATTTTTGCTACCGGTTCTCCGAACCACCTGCCGCCATCACTACCAGATCGGGCGATCCGGTCCAAACCGTGAGCATTTTACCCCTGCTGAGAAGATGGAAGATCGAGTCAACCTTGAGCCAGTCAGGATCGAACTCCTGGCAGTGGAATGCAGAATTAGCCCGCAATACTGCATTCTGACCACTGCGCCACCAACACTCAATTGATTGAATTGATTTCACCTGGCTTTCCTTCTGTAATGATTTCCAGGCAGTGCTCGGTAATTTCTTTTCCTCTGACTTAACGCTTAGAAAGAGAACAATAGAGCAGAAAGCCTTTTGTCCTTTTTAAATAACGATACACTTGAGTATTACTCATTTAAGACATTATCCCAAAGAAAGTTACAGCAGGGCTGTCATTCGCTTGGATTAGATCAATGAAACTTTGAGTGCCAGTAGTTATTGACGCAGATTTTTGTCAGCTTCAGCACTCTGTGAATGGGAGGGGTGAAAGTTGAGCTGACCCCTTTCAGGATGAGAAAATGTCCTTTCCTTGCATATCACCTCCTCTAATTCCTCATAACTCTGAAGGAAAACATTCCCTGACTATTAAGTTTGATCTTGCTGGATTTACTATTGGTGTGGTTTTTTTTTTCAAACGATGGCAGAAGCCAGCCTTGCCTTCAAAACAAAGTCACCTTTTTATTTTATTTATTATTTTATTTTACTCTTTCATGTAAAATGATTTTTACTTAGGGCAAAAGCAAACCCAGAAGCATTTACTGATTCATTTTGTGCTATACAAAATAAATCTGACAAGGGCTGCTTTTTCTGCCAAGGCGTAAGTGGAAACAGATTGGTACGATGGGGGAAAAAAATAGATCATTTTATCTTTTCTTCCCTTGCTTTTAAAACCTTTAAAAAAAAATACTCCAAACAATCCATTCATTTAAATAGTTTGATTTGGGAAACTTCCCAATAGTGCTTTTATTTTAAAAATGCTTATGTTCGGGTGGGCTTATAGAGGTTCCCACCACTAACTATAAAAAACATGTCAGATTCTTGTTGCTTTGATAAGATGCTTAGCAGATGACAAGAGCTTAGTTTTCTGTTGTGGCTTTTTCTCCTGTTTACATCTGGAAAATGTTTATGTTTCAAAACTTTTTCACAGAATAAAAAGGAAATGGCAAATTGCCCTTGGAACAATCATAATAACGGAGGGAGACATAACATTTCTCTCATTAGAGACATAGTTGATACTTGCAAAAAAGTGGCCCTCACTTTTGCAATCAGGCAGGAATACTCTGTGCATATTAAGCATAACCTGATGCCTCCTGAACTCCATCATATGTGCAAACTGATTAAATTTCTTATTGAAATATCCCAGTTTTAATCAGAAAGGTTATACTGTGCGACCACTTGAGCTGATGGATACTCATCAGGACACATCTGGAAGGCATCCCCTCCGTTTCACAAAAGAGTTGAAATTGATCTAAATGACAAGTTATTCATATCCATTAGAACCAGCTTGATGTCTGGGGGGAGATACCAATCACTGAGGAACATAGGACAACATTTATATGCTAACTTCCCTTGAAAGACATAACATTGTCCAGTGGTCAAATTCACATCCATGTCACACATTACTTCAGGGAGGAAAAAAATATCCTTGGGTTTACTACTCAGTGGACACCCAATAACAGCAGACAGTTGTTGTTGTTAGTTGCAAAGTCGTGTCCGACCCATCACGACCCCATGGACAACTTTCCTCCAGGCCTTCCTGTCCTCTACCATCCCCCGGAGATCATTTAAGCTCATGCTGACTGCTTCAGTGACTCCATCCAGCCACTTCATTCTCTGTCATCCCCTTCTTTTTTCCCTCAACCGTTCCCAGCATTAGGCTGTTCTCCAGTGAGTCCTTCCTTCTCATTAAGTGGAAAAAGTATTTCAGTTTCATCTTCAGGATCTGGCCTTCTAAAGAGCAGTTCAGGGTTGATCTCCTCTAGGACTGACCGGTTTGATCGCCTTGCAGTCCAAGGGACTCACAGGAGTCTTCTCCAGCACCAGAGTTCAAAGGCCTCAATTCTTTGACATTCAGCCTTCCTTATGGTTCAACTTTCATTGCAACTGGGAGAACCATAGCCTTGGCTATATGAGTGGAAAGTAGTGTAATGTTTAATTTCTAGACAAACAAAATGCCAAGGTTCAAGTTTGTTTCAAAGCAACAGTTGTGGAAATGAAAGCCCTTCTCCTCAAACACGGCAAGCTGAGGGTGTGCAGGGCATGGCCAAAATAGTCCAGACAGTGACTGCAATGGTGTGACTGAAAATCTGTGGGGTTTTGATTGAGCTACTGCAGTCATCATCTTCACTTTTCTGATTATACTCTGCAGAGCTCTTTGATGCCAGGCATGGACTCTCTGCAGCTAGGCAAAGAACCTCTTCAGGCACAACCTCTTCAGGAGATCCTGCATGTATTCTTATTTAATAAGTTACAGAGCTCACACATGAACATACTCCTACCAGATATCCTTCGTCCAAATTAATTGAACAGAGAGAAACTGCTATTGATCCCATATTTTTGGGAGGTCCAGAGATCCGAAGTGAGAAAGTTCTGTTTTTCCATATTAATGCCAATACCATCGATTGGCCTTGAGCTGATCCCCTTCCATGTTCACATTGCAGGAATATTTAAAGACATAGTTGTTCAGGAGAAGCTTCTGTTGATTTTTAACAAAACCATCTATACTTTCTATTTTTATTTGCCTGTGGCTTTTGTTTGCGTAGGTGAGTTTCACTGGTTGATATTGGTATTGATGTTTTTGTTTGGAGTTGTAAACTGCCAAGAGTCTCCAAATTGTGGCGGGGTAAAAATGTGGACAATAAATAAACACAAATTAATAAACTGATTACAGCCTTGTCCCAAAGGTGTTTTTTTTCAAGAGGCAACTGGCGCAGTTGCCGAGGTGGCGCAGTGGTTAGAGTGCAGTACTGCAGCAATTTCAGCTAACTGCTAGTTCAGCAGATCAGAGGATCAAATCTCACCAGCTCAAGGTTGAATCAGCCTTCCATCCTTCCGAGGTAGGTAAAATGAGGACCCAGATTGTTGGGGGCAATATGCTATTTAGTATACAGTCTTTGGTGTAAGCTGCTCAGAGTCCTCGGAGAGTGGGCAGCATAGAAATATGACTAATAAAATAAAAAATAAATAATTGGACTTTCTGGTTTTTCTTTGAAGAAGTTTCTCTTCTCATCCATGAAGCTTCTTTAGCTCTGACTGGATGGTGGAGAGTATAAATTATTCCATTCCAGTCAGAGCTGAAGAAGTTTTTTGCATGAGAAGTGAAACATCTTCAAAGAAAACTCAGAAAGTCCAGTTGCTTCTTGAAAAAGCACCTTTGGGACAATCATGACCTGGATGACTGAGAATCTCCATACACATTTGACTACAATCTTGTGCTTAATAAACACTTGTGACAAGTATGGCTTCTATATATGATACAAATAAACCAGCGGTGAAATTCAATTGTTTTTTACTACCGGTTCTGTGGGCGTGGCTTGGTACGCATGGCAGGGGAAGGAGACTGCAAAATCTCCATTCCTATCCCACTCCAGGGGAAGGATACTGCAAAATCACCATTCCCTCCCCACTCCAGGGGAAGGATACTGCAAAATCACCATTCCCTCCCCACTCTGGGGCCAGCCAGAGGTGGTGTTTGCCAGTTCTCCGAACTGCTCAAAATTTCCGCTACCGGTTCTCCAGAACCTGTCAGAACCTGCTGGATTTCACTCCTAAAATAAGCACAGTTAAACTCTATATTTATAATCACATGTGCCCTTTTTAGCTATATCCCTAAAAGAAAATGAATTGATGTTTCTACAAGGTTGTGGGCACAGATCATTTTTAATTTCAGTTGTGCCTATTGATGTTTTCAGTCTACCTTTCCTATATGCATTTGTGAAAAAGTATAGTTTTGTCCTAGAAATGGAAACCTGCCCTCCCCTTTGTATTATTGTACTTCCATTCATAGTTGTATATATGGCTTGAAGGAAAAATCCAAGGGCATACACTAACTTTTAGTATGGACTCTCTAAAAGAAATGTATTACAGTTAATAGTGTGCATTCAACTAGAAATATGTGAGAAACAATACATCTGACATTTACTGAAAGTTAACTGTCTGTAATAATAGATCTATCCAGGTCATTTATAACCCACTGCATTATCCAATTGAGTCAAATAACTCACTCTGCTAGAAATGAGTAAGTTTAGGTGGGATGAGGTCTATTATATGTGTGTGACTTGATGGATGTGGGAGGGAGACCCATCTCTGGAATCAAAGAGTGATAGCTTAATCCGAGTAGCTGGTTTAGAAGAGCCCTGCATTAATGAAAAGGTTACTCATTTTAATTTAACTAATACCTTCATAGTAGAAACAAGGTAGAAGAGTTTTTAATTTCAAAATCTAATTTTAATTTCAAAGGGGTTCAAGGATTTTTCAGGTAAACCCAGAAAGGATGTTTTCTGGAGTGCAAAACAACTAGGGAAACATGCCATAAAAAGCTAGCAATGAATTTAATAACCACAGATGAAAAATGTTAGGCAGGTGACGAGAAAAGAAGTTGATGTAAAAACAGCACTTTGACTAGCAATAGCACTTAGACAGTGGTGGGCTGCAACCCGTTTAACAACCAGTTCTGTGAGCGCACACTTCATGCCTGAACGCGCCTCATACACTTGCACACAGCGTACATATACAGCACTTTGAAGCTCAGCTGCTTACCTTCTAAAGCAGCCCTTGTAAGTAGAACAGCGGAGGGGCAGAAATCAGCTGTGCCATGCGAATCAGATGAGCCAGAAGGAAATATAGGACAGGATAGGGCAGGAGCGGGTGGGTGGGGCCAGCTGATAATCAGAACTACCAGTTCGCCCGAACTGGTCCAAACTGGCAGCAGCCCACTGGCTTTATTTATTTATTTATTTGGTTAAATTTTTATACCGCCCTTCTCCTTGCGGACTCAGGGCGGTGAACAGCCAACTAAAAACACTGTATACAAAAGTTAAGATAAGTTTTAAAATAATTTAAATAAAATTTGGCCCATAATTTAAAAACAGTTCGAATTTAAAATCGGTATCAAAACTTTAAAACCAAGACATGGGGTCAGGCCAGCCCAGCTAACTGGAAGAAATGAGTTTTAAGGGCCCGACGAAAAGTCCAGAGGTCTGGGATCACTTGTATCTCTGGGGGGAGATCATTCCAGAGGGTAGGGGCCACCACAGAGAAGGCTCTCCCCCTGGGGGTCGCCAGCCAACATTGTCTGGCCGACGGCACCCTGAGGAGGCCCTCTTTGTGGGAGCAAACTGGCCGGTGGGAGGCAATTGGTGGCAGGAGGTGGTCCCATAAGTACCCCAGCCCTAAGCCATGGAGCGCTTTAAAGGTAGTCACCAACAACTTGAAGCACACCCGGAAGTCCACCGGAAGCCAATGCAGCTCACGCAGGAGAGGTTTACAGTACTCTCTAGGTAGTTTACAATGCCAGCATATTGCTCCCAACAAACTGGATTCTCATTTTACCAATCTTGAAAAGATGGAATGCTGAGTCAGCCTTAAGCCCTATTGGGATCAAACTCCAGGCTGTTGGCAGAGTTTGCCTGAAATACTGCATTCTAACCACTGTGTCACCAGGGCTGAATGCCACAATCCATCAGGTTCACATCAGATGCTAAGCCATTAGAAATAAAACAATACCTTCCTACAGCCTTAGTGTCTGTCACAGCTCTCAAGTATTGCAGATGCTCTCTGCAAGATGTTTCCTCTGACAAGCTGAACTTTCACTTCTGTGGAGGCGATTATATCCTTTGTCAACAGGTATGTCTGGTTTGTCCTTAAGCCGATCAGTTTGAGAAAACACCCTGAACACCTCAAGAGTTTGTTCAGTGCCTTGTGTGCAAAAGGCTCTAATTCAACTCCTGGTATTGAGGAGATAAGAAAAATGTTCAACCTGAAAAGCTGGAGAATAATGGCCAACCACTCTTGTCAGGATTCAGGTCAAAAGCATAAAGGTCAAAACTGGAATAAAATGAAACTTCAAAGGAAATAGTGTTCTATTCACAATAAACATTGTCAAATGATTCAACTTGCAGGTAATTGAGAACAGTAAAATCATATTCTAAGCTGCATTTATAAATTCCTTCTTCTGACTTTGTAATATGTGAAATTTCTGCCAACTCTCTCCTTTCAACAGCTTCTTTGCAGTATCATTAGCAAACAAAAAGAGATCCACCTCTTTGAGGCCAGGTCACCTTGTAAAAATTAGCTGTGTTCCGTCACTCACTATTATATGAGACAATTGGCATTAAAATTCCTGATGAATGGTAGTCAACTAGATTGCATTTCAGTACACACACCTCATGGACTTGTCCATAAGTAATTTCCATTCCAAATTAAATGTGATCCATTTCCATGTGGATTTTCTGGAACTCCTCTCTTTCTTTTTAGACCACTGTTCAACAATATTTTCCTGTAGTGGCTTACAACACTTTTTACTTGCTTCGGTGCAACTCCCGAACTCAGACATGTTCACTATTTACCAGACACTGAAAAAGACACAGTTGCTTTAAGGAATTACAGACAGATGCTGTAAGCACTTCTACACACTCTGAAGCACCTTCTTGCCTTCCAGTGTGAAACTGCACTGTGTATTTTAATTTGTAGCTGAAATCTGGATCAAAATGTTGGAAGAATCAAGGGTAGAATGCCATAAACATTTCAATAAATCACTCAACACTCCTTCAAGTCAGTTTTGACCACAGGTCTCTCTCTCTCTCTCTCTCTCTCTCTCTCTCTCTCTCTCTCTCTCTGTGTGTGTGTGTCTGTCTCTGTCTGTCTGTCTCTCTGTATATGGCTCTCTCTCTTTGTCTCTGTCTCTCTCTTCCTCCTTCCCTCCCTCCCTCCCTCTCTCCCTCCCATCTCTTGAATGAAACTAGTGAAAGCATTGGTTTCTGAAGAAGTGATAGTAGTCAAATTTATTTCTTTGTTGGATTCAATTCCAATAAGATGTTCTAATGAAGAGGTTGAACACAAATAAACTTGAGCTGAGCCTGAGGAGATGAAAGTACTTTCTCCGAATGGTCCGAATGGACAGAAAAGAGGAAAATTCTACTGCTCTGAAAGAATAGGTTCTTCCATCCTTCATGCTACCTAAATTTGATAAATACTGACAATGATTGTGGAGGTCCTTCCCACTGCCCTATAGCCTCTGAACCCAAGCAAGTGACTATTGAGATCTATAATAGGGCCTTTTTGCAATGTTGCACCACCAACAGTGGTGAAATTATCTTTACAGGAGCGCTTTCCTAGTATAGGTTCTACTAATGTAACTCGTTAAAAACAATTTTATATATCTGTGCATTTAATGGAATGGTTGGCTGACTTCTAAATTTACTAGTCTATAGTGCTTCATTTCTCACGTGACCTATTTTACGTTACTTACAATATGTCTACTTTTTATCTGAAAGTCTCTGATTTTTTCCCCAAAAAATAATAAGAAGAAATACAAATTAATGTAATTGCTGTTCAGTTAGACTGGCTTATTGCTTGTTGTTCTATGAAATTGAGAAATAATTAATGTTAGTGAATACTTAAAGGCAGTGGTGGGTTCCTCCCGGTTTGGCCTGGTTCCGCCGAGCTGGTAGTGGTGACGATATGATGTCACCGAACCGGTTCTCCCCCCGCCGCCCCCTGCCGCTCCACCCACCCACCCCGCATTATTCTTACCTTTTATTTAGCCTCACCCCCAATCTATTGCTGCCTCCTGAGTCCCAGTTGATGGCTAGAGGGAAAAAAATCTGTTTAAACTCTTGCCGCAGGGCTTCAAAGGGCCGCCCTACAGCTGATCAGTGTTAAAAGAAAACAAATGAGTAGACCGATGCCTGCAAAAATAAATGGGTAGACCAGTGCCTGCAAAAATACATGAGTAGACCAGTGCCTGCAAAAATAAATGGGTAGACCAGTGCCTGCAAAAATAAATGGGTAGACCAGTACAGCCCTGCAAGCAGTTAAAAGCCTGGTAGACCAGTACCTCTGCTAAATCCTAAATAATTGTCACATGACCATCAAGCCATGCCCACAAAATAAGCCACGCCCACAGAACTGGTAGTAAAAAAATTTAGAACCCACCCCTACTTAAAGGTTAGCTAGTCCTTTGTATCAGCTAGAAATATACAGATGGTCACAAGGTGGCAGTAGTGAGATCAAAGGTGGGCTTCAAAAATTTTAGCAAGGGGTTCTCTGCCTGGTTGTTGAGTGGGCATGGCCATGGTGGGTGTGGCCTAGTCGGCCTCCTGCACCACGGCGGGGTGTGTGTGTGTGTGTGTGTGTGTGTGTGTGTGTGTTTGCCCTCCCCAGGATCCGGAGGCTTTTCTTGAGCCTCCGGGAAGGTAAAAATGACCTCCCTAGCCTCCAGAGGCGCTGGAAATGGGCCCATTTCCGGCCTTCCTGAACTTCCAGTAGGTCCGTTTTTCTCCCTCCCCAAGCCTCCCCACGTGACCTGCATTCAAAAAGGCTATGTGGAGTGGGGCAGGCTGGGCTGGGCTGGGCTGGGCCAGCCAGGAGTGGGATTTGGGGGTTCTCTGAACTGCACGGAATCTTAGCTAGAGGTTCTCCTGAACCCCTGCAAACCCCCAGCAGCCCATTCCTAGTGAGATACAGAACCCTCCCTTTCTTGCCATCTAATGGTTATCTGAATTTTTGCAGAACAGACATAGCAGACCAAGGCTTGGCTATTACCGGTATCATAATATGCTCCCCATTGCAGGGGTGAAATCCAGCAGGTTCTGACAAGTTCTGGAGAACCGGTAGCGGAAATTTTGAGCAGTTTGGAGAAATGGTAGTTGAAATTTTGAGTAGTTCGGAGAACCGGCAAATACCACCTCTGGCTGGCTCCAGGAGTGGGGAGGGAATGGAGATTTTGCAGTATCCTTCCCCTGCCACACCTACCAAGCCACGCCTACCAAGCCATGCCCACCAAGCCACATCACACCCACCAAGCCATGCCCACAGAACTGGTGGTAAAAAAATTTAGATTTCACCACTGCCCCATTGTAACTGATTTCAGAAATCACCAACCAGGTTGGTGTTTAAACTCAAACAGGCCACGTTATACCAGTGCTAAATACATTATTAACCTTATCACTTTAAAGCCCTCTACAACTTGGGTCCAGACTATTTCTTCATGTTTTTCCCATATTCAAGGAAATTTACCTTCAGTTGCTACGGGCTGTTGCCATGGCAACCTGAGACCCTGCCATCTTGGCAGCCAACCCAAGTATTTCCTTCTGAGTTCAGTGGACTGACCTCTTTCTTTTTTGTACTTTCCTTTAATTTTTAATTGTTGGCTTTAATATGTTTGGTTTTATGTTCAGCTACATGTTGCTAAAATAACCTGATGACTTGTACCTATTACAAGTTTAATAGGTAAATAAAATTATGCGTCCTTCCAAAATTTTGCAATATTATGTCTTCATCTACTTTCTGTAACATTATACTGACATTCCTATTAAGCCCTTTCTCACATGCAATGCCTTAAAAGCCTGCCGGATAGTGAAAGTATAAGAAACTAATTTTAGCAGACCAGTACATCTTCTCTGTCAATGCCAAACACAATAGTGCAAACAGAACTAGGTGAGAATTAGGTTATCTTTGCTGAAAATGCATTACTGCAATGTTCATTATTCATAGTTATGTCTATACGATAAAAGCTCCTTATGGCTAAATCTCTGTCCGGCATGTCAAAGAAATGAGAGGACAACTTGGAGAATTGATGAATAGCAGAGTGCATGACACAGGCAGAATGAGAAGCGTTATGGAAGCTTTGGATAGGGGGGAAAGTGCATTTTGCCATTCCATCAACCATGGACTTGTTATAAGGCTATTTTGAACAGAGATTTCCCAACACAGCTTGTCAGCTGGGCCATTCAAGGACAACTTCACACTCTCCTGCAAAAAAGGAGCCAGAAGATAAGCTTGGATTGTCCCTGGCTCAGCTCTTAGCCCCCATTGCTTTGTACGCTTGGATAATCTACTACCTTACCCTACAGTCAACATTAATGAGAAGCTAAACTGGAGCCTATATAATAGCAGGAGCTCCATTATTGTTCCATGAGGTCCCAATAAACTAAGACTTTGGTAAATGGTGCTTTGGAGAAGCTCTAGACACAGCAGCTCCATCTGTTTACATACAAAGCCTTTCAGAGTATCTAAGTCAGAGAGTTGGAGCTTATGGTATATTTGTGCATTAGCACCAGTGGTGGGTTGCCCCCGGTTCGAACTGGTTCTATAGAACTGGTAGTAAAATCAACAGGAGACTCCACCCACCAACCCTGATGTCATCAGAACGCTTCTATGCATGAGCAGAAGAGAGCAGACACGGCCCCGCTGCGAACCGGTAGTAAAGGTAATGGAACCCACCCTTAATTAGCACCTTATACAGAGCAGTTCAGCTGAACATCCCTTAAGGAGCAAGGCAATATTTAATCAAGGAGCCAGTATCTTTATGGCAATTAATATATTTTGAATCAGTTCAATGTGCTGGTATTTAAGGTGTCCCCTTTTAGGTTTTTTTTAGTTTTTTATTTATTTATTTATTATTTGATTTATATGCCGCCCTTCTCCAGAGACTCAGGGCTTACAATGCGTTAAGCAATAGCCTTCATACTTTTGTATATTTTATACAAAGTCAGTTTATTGCCCCCCACAATCTGGGTCCTCATTTTACCTACCTTAGAAAGGATGGAAGGCTGAGTCAACCTTGTTTGTAAATCTTTAAAACTTTTCAATAATAAAAAAAAAGATTTGGCTGTCCCCCCTGGACACAGACCAGGAAGTCAGGTGAGGTCTGCTGGCTTTTTATTTGGGGGTTGTTCATATCCCCGAGACTCTGTTGTGAGATAGATGTCTCTATAAATCAAATCAAGTCACTCAATCCATCAATCAATAACCTTCTGAATAGTAGAATTTTACTTTGCAACAGGTCAACGTCCTCATTTCATTTGTTTAAAATAATGAAATGAAAGCAGGGTTCCCTGCTTGAGCAGGGGATTGGACAAGGAGACTTCCAAGATCCCTTCTAACTCTGTTATTCTATAATAAGAGCCGAAGTGGCACAGTGGTTAGAGTGCAGTACTGCAGCTACTTCAGCTGACTGCTAGTTCAGCAGATCAGCAGATCGAATCTCACTGGCTCAAGGTTGACTCAGCCTTCCATCCTTCCGAGGTGGATAAAATGAAGACCCAGATTGTTGGGGGCAATATGCTATTTAGTATACTGTCGATTGTTGTAAGCCGCCCAGAGTCCTCGGAGAGTGGGCGCCATATGAATATGATTAATAAAAATAAAATAAATAAAATATTTGAAATATTTATATAAACGCTGAATGAAGAGCAGAACCTGTGGTAGCTTTATGGGAGGTGTCTAGGACAGGGCTCCAGATAGGTAATCTCAAGATTAGGTTAACCATCAGAATCTTTTAATATGCTACATATCACAGGCAATACCCAGTAAAATTATGGCTATTTTGAAACACTGAAGTTATACCAGTACATTTTATAGGTCAAGACGTTTGTTGATAAGATAGTATCTGAGTAATTATTGAAATCTCAATCAAGAGATTTCCCTTTAAGCATAAAAGGTTTGGCATGTGTATAGTTTAAAGTTCTAGGAATCATTGGTGAATGTAACAAAGCAGAAAATGGAATAAAAGGGAGCATCCTATCTAGGTTAAATTCCAGGAAATATTGCTGAATCCCAGAGAGGCTTTACCTGTATATGGAAACCAAAGTAAATTTAAACTTCTTGTAAGGCTTTCTTTATTCTGCTCATAGGAACATAAGGCTCTGACAGAAAGTACTTCATGCACTAACTGAGGAATACAATAAATTAGGTATTGTAGTATCTGTCACATTGCACCTGTTGTGAGAAAAAAGGAATGAGGCAGCTGTTTCCTGCACAGGTATAAAAGTAACATTCACATGTAGCTATCAAAGAATGCATTATGACATTTAGATTCTTCAGTGTCATCCTGACATTTCAACATATGTTACAGCTATTCAAAAATGGCAACACAGGCACTAAAGCGATCGTAACACTTTGGAAAGGACTTCCTATTTGTTTCCATTGTAACTAAAGTACATAAAAAACATTTCAGCTACCTTCACTCTCAAGCTACCAACCTGCTATGGAAAACTACAAGTATAAGGCTGCAAGTGATTTTAACATAGTGAGCTTGAGTGTTGAAAACCATTGTAGACCTCATTTTGGAGTCTCTCTGATCTGCCGTTGCAAAAAATAATTGGCTCTCTTGTAACTGGAATTGCTACTTTTTAAATCAACAAAATTCAAAGCACGGGTGTGGTGAAGGGAAAGCTTGTTGGCCAAAACATCAGACAGATTTTTTTTAAAGAAAATCATTGTTTTGATGAGACCAGCCGTGTTCTTCATGGGAGTTCTTCAGTTTTTCAACAATGGTGGATTTTTCCCAAAATGTACACTGAAATAGTTTGAGCATTTCTTCTCAGCTGAAGTGCCTGAGAAAATTCTAAGGATGCCAAAAGAGCTTCAAGAAGGTCAACAAAATCTCTCATAGTTCATTTGTGCTCATTTCATGTGGAGTAACTGTTGGCCTAGTTAGCTGCCAATATTCTCAGACTACAAGGAAAGATGCCATGAAAGATATAATGACATTTTAGTGTATTACCAGGGGTAACTTACTTTCACTTACTTTCCCTTCTGGTTCGCAAATGTGAGCGTGTGTGCATCCATGCATGTGCCTGGCCTTCCATTCATGAGCTTTGCTGCCGCATGCGCCTTCCATGCATGTGCCCGGTCTCAAAAACGTGCCTAAATAGCATGACTAGGAGCAGGGGTGGGTGGGCAGGCCCACCTGTGATTTCTGCTACCGGTTCGGGCAAACCGATCTGAACCGGTTGAATATCACATCTGGGTGTTATTGTGTGGTAAAGACATCATAACTATCTCCCATATTTCTCCATTAAACATTTGCGTTTCATAGTGGGAATGAATCACTTAGAAACCATATTGCTGAGTTAATGTTCATGATTTTCTCTCCAACAATTATCTCATGCTGGTGAATAATCCCATGAGAGATTATTCAGATGTCAAGCACAGGAAAGCAAGAGTCAAGGCATTTCCAATGGATACAGTTTTATTACATGCTTACACTCTCTACAAGAATCTGAACTACTAACAGTCAAAGCAAATTGGGAGAATCAATCAATGCTAAGAGTCAATGGAATTCAAGGTGAACTTAGATCTCTTATGGGCACGAAGGGGCTGATGGGGCAGTTGACCCTTCCCTTGTGCTCAGTCTGGTCATCATTTACAGTCTCTATTGAAAGAAGACAAATTGTGGGAAAAACCATGATTCTGCAAGACATTTAAATTTCCCTCTCTCTTTTCCTGATTTGGAGGTTTGCTGATCATTGTACCAAGGATGGGACACCATTTTAAAGTCCAGGACAACTCAATTTTCTCAGGAGTAGCTGGAAGATCAAAATAAACAAAGGGCCTTTTTCTTCTTTCAAGCAATCCTGCTTTGGTTTCTGCTTTGTCTCCCTTTGTCAAGGAAACTAGAGCAGAAAAGTGTAAGAATACAAGAGGCTTACATTTATTTCTTATGAAGACAATTTGAATTAATAGAAAATACAAGAGACTAAGTCAGTAGCCATGAGTTGCTTATCGCTTCCAATTGTTAAATTTCTATGAGGGTTGAATACAATTGACTTCATTGCCAGTTTATTTCAGTCCCAGAAGCAACGGGTGGAAACTAATCAAGGAGAGAAGCAACCTAGAACTAAGGAGAAATTTCCTAAAAAGTGAGAACGATTAATTGGTGGAATGGCTTGCCTTTAGAAATTGTGGCTGCTCCATCACTGGAGGTTTTTAAGACGATTGGATAGCCTTGTGTCTGAAATAGTATTGGATCTCCTGCTTGACCAGAGGATTGGACTAGAACCCCTCCAAGGACCCTTCCAACTCTGTTATTCTGTTATATTGCTGTCAGGAAAACTCCATGAAATTCCCTTTCAGTTGTGTTATTTTGTTATTCTGTTTGGATCTTGATGTATTTATATAGAGATTAAATACACTGAATTCATTGGAATTTGGGCATAATTCATTTCCTATTTATTTAAAAAAAAATTAATTCAGATTTGACCAACTTTGCATTAAGTGGTTCAGGATTTGTAAACCACACATTCTTCCTTCAAACAATATTTGTCTTTTTTATTCTCTGGAAAAAGAAATAGTAAAGGGCTTTGGGGAATACTGAAAAAATATTTTTTAAAAAAACAGATCTTTGAAATCATATAATATAGCTTTGTTTTTATTCCAGTGGAAGCCTTTGATCTTCTTTGTTTGCTGTGCCTTAAACAATTTGAAACAGATTTGCTGAATCAATGGATCTTGAGCAGTTTTGCCCAGCAACAATTGTTTCATGACAACTTTGAGCCTTCTCATTCTTTTTTCTTTGGGAGAGTTTTGTGATTTGAATGCCACTGGACACTTATTACAAAACACAGTCTAGAATTAAACACCATTGCTATGCATTAGATAACATCGGTAGTGTTTTTCTTGAACTCTTTCCAAAATGCTTTTCAAATGACCACTTATTTCAGCTTAAAACTAAAGTATTAAGCTAATTATAAATGTAAGTAATTGTCATTTTAAACTTTAAAACCATTAGGAAACCAATATATGGGCTAAAACCTTTAAAAATGTTCTGTAATTGCCTTTTCTTCAGTTTTACCATTCCATACTCTATTTAAAAGTTACAAATAAAAAAGCATATGTTAGTCAAAAAAGCACATGAAACAGAAATGTTTGTGAAAGCGTACTATTGCATTTTGATTTTTAAAAAATCTTATAAAAATATATATGTTGGAAGAAATTTTGTAGTAAGGGAATATTTAATCCTGTGTGAACTTATTTTAAATGTGGGAACTGATTGAGAAATGGATTAAAGTGAATTTAAAGGTTTTTATAAACCACAAAATCAGTTAAGATTGACATTTATATGTTTTTTTTTTCAATCCAAACTTTTTACATTTCTTGAACCTTTTGGAACATAAGTAATTCCTGTGGTTGAAAAAAAGATATGGCCATTCTCTTACAGTACCCAGTTCTATATTTAAACCAAAAAAATGTTTAAAGTATTTTCTGTTTCAATTATTGTTTAGAGTTTTAGTACACACAATGACACCTATTTTCTCTTTGCAAGCTCCTGTTAGCTTCTCAAATGCTTTAGATATACTATAGAATAGCTTCAGCTGGCATCCAGCACAGAAAGTAGAAAAGAGAGGATATACCTTAGTGTTTCTGTGTGAGAAAAATCATGTGGTCCTCATTATTGTAAAAAATAGCAGCTGTATGCCAGACTTACACACTGGTCACATCTAAGTCTAAAACTAGTGTTTAAAATATCATACATTTATCTGCCTGAGACTGCTGGGTGTTTTCAAAGTGTTATTATAACTTGGATGTTCCAGAAAGGGCCTGAAATAGCAAAGGGGATGAAAGAATACAAAAATGTAAGAATGTTGTGTTAGGTCATACTGGTTTAAACCAGGTGTGAAATGCTCCCGGTTCGGACCGGATCGCCCAATCTGGTAGCTATGGCAGCGGGTGGTTCAGAGAACCGGTAGCAAAAATCCCTGCTGCCCGCCCCCCGCCCCATGCCCAGCTGAGCCGCGCGATCATCAGAGGCTTTTTCTTTTACTTTTAAAAGCATTTTTTCTACAACCTCTTCAGCCAAAAAAAATGCTTTTAAAAGTTTTTTAAAAAAGGCCTCTGACGATCAGGCAACTCAGCTGGGATCGTCAGAGGCTTTTAAAAGCATTTTTTTTACAACCTCTTTGGCTGAAGAGGTTGTAGAAAAAATGGTTTTAAAAGTTTTTTTTTTTTAAAGTTGGCCACGCCCACTCAGTCACATTAACCCCCCCCCCCAAGTCACGCCCACAGAACCGGTAGTAACAAATATTACATTTCACCACTGGTTTAAACCTATAGAAAGATTAATGATCAATCTTAACTCTACTGATTTTTGTACATCTATTCTAGCAGACATATATCTATCTATTAGTAAATCTGAATGCAACCTATAGAAATAGGTTTATTAAAAGTATCCTAAACAGAAGAATTTATGTTTTCACCATGGTACAAAAGAAGATGTTGAGACCATAGGAAAAATGCAGAGAAGACCAACAAAGATGGTAAGGCGTCTTGAGGCTAAACCATATGATGAACAATTGAGAGAACTAGGCATGTCCAGCCTAACAGAGAGAAAGACTAGGGCAGATATCACAGCAGTCCTCCAGTATTTGAGGGGCTGTCACAGAGAAGAATGGATTGACCTATTCCCCAAAGCATTTGAAGGCAGATCAGAAGTAATGGGTGGAAGATCATTAAAGAGAGATCCAATCTAGAACTAAGGAGAAATTTCCCGACAACGAGAACAATAAATAAGTGGAATTGCTTACCTCCAGAAGTTGTGGATGTTCCATCACTGGAGGATTTCAAGAAAAGATTGGACAGCCATATGTCTGAAACGGTATAGAGCAGGGGTCTTCAAACTTGACAGCTTTAAGTCTAGTGGACTTCAACTCTCAGAATTCCTCCTCCAGTCATGTTAGCTCAGGAATTCTGGGAGTTGAAGTCCACAAGTCTTAAACTTGCCAAGTTTGAAAACCCTTGGTATAGAGTCTCGTGCTTAAGCAGGGGGTTCAACTAAAAGACCTCCAGTGTCCCTTTCAACCTATCATTCTATGTTTTCAACAACTCAGTTTAGACCAGGGGTGGGGAATCTATGGTCTTCCAGATATTCTTGAGCTACAACTACCAGCATTTCTCACTATTGACCACTCTAGCTGGAGAAGCTGACATCTGCAACTGTAACAAAATCCATCTGAAAGGGCAATGGATTGATTTTCTAATAAATTTGGGATAATCTTGCCAGATTCTAGTAGTTTTACATTACATTACACATACCCTAGTCTTCCCATTGAAAGATCTGAGTCTTCAAGGGGCAGACTTCCTAAATGGAGATAATATTTTAAGGAGTGAAAGGAATCTTTATTATAGATTTGCAATGACTACAATGTTTAAAAAAAACTTTTGCAAATTAGTAAAAACATGACACCTGTGGCACTGGGGCAATTTTATACTTTCATTTCTAATGGAAGTGTAAAATTGGCCCTTTCTTAATTCTAAAGCAGCTAAATTTCAGAAGCAAAGAAGGAAGATCAATAACCATATTTATAAAGTATATCCCACCCCAGTCCAACCCTAACCAGTTTTAAGTTGTGTTAAAAAAGTTTTAAAAAAAATACTCAACACTACAAAAATCAATACTCACAAAGATAAATTTACAATCCCCATAAAAATAACATACAAATAAAAAATCCTGTACTTATAACCTGACATTTGCTATCTGACTTTGCTATTAAAATTTATTACAGGATAGCCTACTATTTAATTTTACTAACTGCAATCTTCAACATCTACTCATGCGTTTAAAAGAGATTCCCAAACTGAGAGTGAGATTGCTACCGCTTGTGCGGTATTGTACACAGTATTACTGTAAAATAGTGGGAGTCCTATCTTCACACTGAAAGATGGAGTGTTTTTGAATAAGTGGTTTGTAGACTGTAGTTAGAGAAATAAACCTGGTAAAATAAATAAACAGGACAGTAAACAGCAGCTATTGGAAGGCAGGGTTTCAGTAATTCTGTGGTGCTTTAAGGCTGTAACACTAATAAAACACCTTTAGAAAAATCATTTCCCCCCCAAAAAAGAGTAATATCTTTCTTGAGCATTTCTTGGTGCATAGAGCAAAATGCCATGAAAGCATTTTACTTGAGAGCTTTCACTGCAGCACGCAAACACCATTTATTCCATTTTAAATGGTCACTCCCAACTGGCCAAGTTGTTCACTTTTCCAGTTCTTTAGCTAAGATTCTGCCAGTGTTTTGATTTCGTTTTGGACTCCTTCAAACAAGGGGTGAAATCCAGCAGGTTCTGACAGGTTCTGGAGAACTGGTAGCAGAAATTTTAAGCAGTTCGGAAAACCGGTAATGGAAATTTTGAGTAGTTCGAAGAACCGGCAAATACCACCTCTGGCTGGCCCCACAGTGGGGTGAGAATGGAGATTTTGCAATATCCTTCCTCCAGGAGTGGGGAGGGGATGGAGATTTTGCAGTATCCTTCCCCTGCCACATCCAGCAAGCCACACCCACCAAGCCACACCATGCCCATCAAGCCACACCCACAGAACTGGTAGTTAAAAAAATTGGATTTCACCACTGCTTCAAACTAAATAAGGTCATTTATGGTCAATATTATGTATTATTTATGTACTTATCTTTTTGAAACTTGAATTAATTTCTAGCTATTCAATCTTACCTCTTCATAAGGAACATTATATAAGTTCCAGGCATAAAAAAAAACCCAATAAAAATATGGATGTCAAACATAGCAAAGTGACCAATCCCATTTCAGTGTCTTTATTACATGGTTTTAAATGGAATGAAGTTTTCTGCATATATAGTTATCATTACACAGATATCAATCTTCTGATTTGGGAATAGGAAATATGGCCTCCAGATACAGTTGCCTTACAATTCCCAGCAGCTCCAACCAGTATGGTCAATAATGATGAATGCTGGGAAATGTAGTTCAACAACCGCAGCATATATGTTTGAAAGGTGCTTTTCCAAAAGGCAACTGGACTTTCTTGGGTTTTTCCTTGGAAAGATTTCACTTCTTATCCAAGATGTTTCTTCATTTCTAACTGAACTAAAGAAAAGCGCCTTTGGGACAATCACGACCTGGATGAGTGAAAATCATCACGATTGAGATACACCACGGCATATACTTAATGGGTACAGCTTTGATCTTAATTTAAGATTTCCATCACTTGAATCATTCTTCACAGCTAATTAAAATATTATTCAGAATCTGCTCACTGCAGAAAGATGTACAGTACATGTTGTATTCCTTTCCAACATACATTCTTCCTCTCTCCTTGGCTTGAGTAGACAGGTTGAAATGTAATACGCAAGCCATAATGCATTATTTTTTTTTTCCTTTCAAGATAACATAATGCACAGAAGGTATACAGAATACACCACTGAGGTGTTTCTTTTTTTTAAATGCGTCATATTTATTTACGATCTTAGAAATCTAATTTGGAAAATGGGTTTCCAAATAGTTCATACCCTGAGGGAGGAGCCCTTGTGACAATAAAAGGATTATATAGTTAGAACTCCTCTTCATTTTCCAAACATCTATAAAAGGGAGAGAAACTAACTCTGCTTCATTACTTATATATATCAGTCATTGGTTTCAAGCATTATAAATGTGACACCTTTTTTTTTTTGTCCTTGAAAAAACAGCCGTATTGTTTGTGCATCTGTCCCAGATGGTATTAAATGACAAGGAGAGAACTGCAGTTGCAGTTTAAGAAAGCTGCTAAAATGCTTGCTGTACAGGGATGTTTCTACCATATTAGAATTCCAGGTGACCCAAAAGATTTTCTAGCTCTTTCATTTTCTTCTCTTTACATGCTTAATAACAACAAGCTTTTCTGGTCTTTTTCTTCTTTCCCATAAGCTTATATATTAAATATTAGCTATATACTTTGTAGCTCAATGAACTAATCAGTAACAGAGGCAGAACTGGTGATCTGAAAGATAGAGCTGTTGAGGGAATGTACAAGGACTGGGCAACTGAATTCTAACTTGAACAAAAGAAAAACCAACCCAAGTATCTATAGTGTAAATCTGGTGGAAATGATATAATTCCTTCCTTCGTATGATATCTAGAGGGGTAGAAGAAACAATACATCGCCTTCACATACAAGGTCAGGTAGAACTCCTGTAACAGCATTGATACATTCTAGTGGTAGGTTCCTCCCAGTTTGGCCTGGTTCTCCAGAGCCAGTAGTGGTGACAATATGACGTCACCGAACCGGTTCTGCGCCCCCGCCCCCTGTGCCTCCACCCACCTCCCGTGTTATTCTTACCTTTTATTTGGTCCCATCCCCAATCTATTGCTGCCTCCTGAGTCCCAGCTGATGGCTAGAGGCAAAAAACTGTTTAAACTCTTGCCACGGGGCTTCAAAGGGCCGCCCTACAGCTAATCAGTGTTAAAAGAAAACAAATGAGTAGACCAGTGCCTGCAAAAATAAATGGGTAGATCAGTGCCTGCTAAAATACATGAGTAGACCAGTGCCTGCAAAAATACATGAGTAGATCAGTGCCTGCAAAAATAAATAGGTAGACCAATGCCTGCAAAAAATAAATGGATAGATCGGTACAGCTCTGCAAGCAGTTAAAAGCCTGGTAGACCAGTACCTCTGCTAAATCCTAAATAATTGTCACATGACCATCAAGCCATGCCCACAAAATAAGCCATGCCCACAGAACCGGTAGTAAAAAAATTTAGAACCCACCCCTAATACATTCATGTAGGTTTCCTGACAGCGATATAATAGAATAACAGAATTGGAAGGAATCTTGGAGGTCTTCCAGTCCAACCCCTGCTAAAGCAGGAGACCCAATACCATTCTGGGCAAATGGCTGTCCAGTCTCTTCTTTAAAACCTACAGTATTGGAGCACCCACAACTTCTGAAGGCAAGCCATTCCACTGGTCAATTGTTTTCACTGTCAGGAAATTTCTCCTTAGTTCTAGGTACTTTCTGTCCTTAATTAGTCTCCATCCATTGTTTCTTGTCCTGCCTTCTGGTGCTTTCAAAAATTGGTTGACCTAAAGATGAGGGAGTCAACCAATTGCTTTGGTTGACCCCTTCGTCTTTGTAAGAGCCCCTCAAAAATTGCAACACTGTATCATGTCACCCCAGTTCTTATTTTCATTAGACTAGACTTACTCATTTCCTACAACCATTCTTTGTATGTTTTAGTCTGCAGCCTCTAATCATCTTTGTTGCTCTTTTCTGCACCCTTTCCAGAGTCTCAGCATCTTTGGAAAATGCCTTACCATTATTTTTTTCTGAATTTCCTTTTTTTTTAAACTTCCAATATATATTACAGCTCTGTTTTGTTTGTTTTGTTTTGGTGATCTACCACCCAAGTACCACTGGGGGTCTGACTTTGTTTTTTCAAGATCAGTCAAGGTCAGGTAGATGTTTTCACCCAGCTTGGCTAAAGCTGCAGGGATACTACTAGTTATTTGCAGTAATGAGGCTGAATTGTACACCAAAGGGCATAAATTGGAGGAGCCTTTGGTTTTCTAGATAGTGCAAAATTGGATCTCTCAGCAATCCTTTCCAACGTTCATCAGAAAGGGGGGTGGGGTTCTGTATTCCTGACCCAAGAAGAAAGCTTATCCAACATCCACAAACCTGCCACAGGATACCAGCAATTTATTTGGATTGTGTAAAATGGCCATACTGCAGAATTCACTTCACTGGTGGCATGTTTAGGCATGTTAGAAGTCACAATGGCAAAATCCCTGCTTGTGTGTCAATAAATTTGTGACAATGACTTATGGCAGAGAAATGTAACTCATATCCCTAGGGTACGTAACCCAAGTTTGTAACTCCCAGATCATGAATAGCTTCGTCCGTTTCATGACCTTTGAAAAGCAGCAGTGTGTTCTGACCAGATCCAAATCCAAGTCTTAATCTTGTCCAAATTCAAGTGCAGGTCCAGGAAAAGCCAACAAGACAAACCCAAGGATCACAGCACAAAATCAAGATACAGGAAGCATGGAGCTGAAGACGATGCACAAGAAAAGGAATAGCCAACTGCTTCTTCCCATGTGCCTGACTAAATAAGTCACAACCTGGTGTTTCTCAATAGGAGGGATGAGGCTGCTTCCTCGCGAGCAACTTCGCTGACCTCCTTTGAGCTTCCCCTCTTCTGCTCTTCATGCCATGCAGGGGTGGCACCTGTTCCTCATCAAAGGCAGCCTGTTGCTGATTGTCAGTGTTAACTGGCAGCAGCTGAGCCTCCCCTTCCTCTTCTTGAGGTGCAGTTGTCCATCTGGTTTATTGAGCCCTCTGACGCCTGAAAAACCCAGGACTGTGTCTTCCTCTATCCCTGAGCTCTCCGGACACAATCTGTGCTGAATGCCCCAGTTCTGACTCATCCTCCTCGTCTAAGTCAGCAACCCATGGAGCCATCACACAGTCTGTCGTTCATTGTTGGGGTCGGGAAAAACAGAGAAACTATAATACAATGATTCAAAACAGGCTTAGACTTAAAATAATTTTTTTTAAAAAAAAATCTTCAAAAGTCCACTCCACAGATCCAAGGGGAAAAATGTTCTTCCCACATGTGTGATGCAGCCTTATTTACTTGTGCTGTGCTTTCACCCTAAATACTATAGTCCTTCTTTGCATTTCCACGCAACCCTCATGAATTCAAATGCAACTCTTGGCGGACACAAATTTGCTCATCTCCACAGGATCAGGCCCTGCTGAAATCTGTCAAGTCTGATTTTGTCAGAAAGCAGGAGGAAGCAGATTGCTTGGCAATTTTAAAGTCCAACCAATTTTTATAAGGAATCACACACAGGGAAGGACTCGTTAAAAATCTTAGGGGGGAAAAAAATCTTCATGTTTAAAACTTACGGGAAGAATGTTTTGCTTCTTTGTTTTCTAAGGCCTTTCTGAGTTCATCAGCCTGTCATTTTGACATTATATCCTGCTCAGAGGGGGTTTTTTTTTGCCCCATTCTCTATATCATCCTTGTGGAATGAAAAAAAAAAACTCAGCACCTGATCAAAAGCAAATATGCCCACAGCTAAACTTTTATGGCGAAGAGGGAGCACAGTTTCATTTTTTTAATTGCTGTCATCCAGATGGTCATTCTGGGCCAAATGTTGCTTCTTCCATACATCCATATGGATATCCTTCATAAAGGTTTTAAGACTCTGAGCCATGACTTAACTTTAATTTATACATGCATTTTAATTTGATGGGCACAACAGCAAGCAGTTCAGTTGCATGAGTAAAATAGTCTTCATAGATCAACAGTTCAAACATAAGAGATTTCCTTCATTGTAGAAATCAAACACAGTGACACTCAAAGAAGGCAAATCCAACCATCTGTTATTGGCTATTTGGGGCATCGGCAGTGTGTGGGATGGGGGTCAAAAAAAGGTGTCATTTGCTAAGACTACACACACTTAACTTTTTTCACTCTACCCCACGAACAGCAAAACTTATAACATTGTGATTCTGGGATGAATCAGTATATTCCAAAAGTTATAGGACAATAAAATAATAAATCCAGTGCTCACTTTGGCAGCACATATACTAAAATTGGAACGATACAATAATAAATCCAATCTGGGTCAGTCACTGGGACCGGAGGTTGAATATTCTGAAATTTCAGACTCATGCTGGAGCTCATTCTCAGGGAACCTCTCTCTACCAGAATGTGCACTTTGGGCTATTCTATGCATAGTATATATATATGGTGCCTGGTTGTGTGTGGCTTTTTAGTTAACAGAATAACAGCATTGGAAGGAACCTTGGAGGTCTTCTAGTCAACCCCACCCCCCGACTCGGTTAGGAAACCCTATAACATTTCAGACAAATGGTTGTCCAATTTCTTCTTCTGGAACCAAGGTGTTCCACTGATTAATTGTTCTAAATGTCAGGAAATTTCTCCTGAGTTCGAAGTTGCTTCTCTCCTTGATTAGTTTCCACCCACTGCTTCTTGTCCTACCCTCAGGTGCTTTGGGGAGTAGTTTGAGTCCCTCTTCTTTGTGGCAGCCCCTGAGATATTGGAACACTGCTATCATGTCACCCCTAGTCCTTCTTTTCATTAAACTAGACACACCCAGTTCCTGCAACTAGGAATGACATGATAGCAGTGTTCCAATATTTGAGGGGCTGCCAGAAAGAAGAGGGGGTCAACCTATTTTCCAAAGCACCGAAAGGCTAGACAAAAAGCAATGGATGGAAACTAATCAAGGAGAGAAGCAACCTAGAACTAAGGAGAAAATTTCTAACAGTGAGAGCATAGTACTATATGCTACACTATATACTACTAAAACCCTCCATTAACTGGGTTCCCATCCTGTTTATGTTGGAGGCACAAGGCTGAAATGATTAGTCAGTGATATCACCATTGCCTGGGGCACCCTGGGGGAGTCCTTTCATGTCCCCATCAAGGAGCTGGGTGGGTTGCCTCTGGTTTGGACCGGTTTGCAAGAACCGGTGGTAAAACCAGTGGGAGGCCCCGCCCACCATCCCAGATGTCATCATCAGTGATCTGCACATGCGCAGAAGCTTCTGCACATGTGCAGAAGCAAGCCCCACACATGATCCCATTGTGAACCGGTAGTAAAGGTAAGTAGAACCCACCCCTGCTGTACACACCTGGACTGGGGCTGCCCTTCCTGCACCTCCCCTAACTGTTGCCACCCCCTGCATGCCTTCCCCAATCCACACAGGCCTCTTGGGCATCCTCATGCGCCCTCCCTGACCTGCACTACTCCCTTATGTGTGGTATCTCTTGTATGCCCGCATACCCACTTCCAATCCCACATCACCTCTCCCATGCACTATCCCCACCAGCACTGCTGTTACTTTGGCCATTATTTTTGACCTGTCCCACCCCACTACACACACTACTTTCCCCATGCAAGACCTCTTGCTCCCATAAGCTCCACAAACCCTTCTTGATCCAGGACATCTTCCCGAATGCCCTCTCTGAATTGCACAACATCTCTTATGCATCCCTAAGCATCCTTCCCAACCTAAACCACATACCTATACACTTTTCCCAACCCAGGTGGCACCTCTCTCACACCCCTATTTACTATTCCTGACGTACACCCTCACACACTCCTTCCCCCATCTGGCAGGAACCATTTACTTGCCTGCTGGCTTTGGACTTGCAGCTTCCTGCTGGCTTCCCCAATGACTTTCTCCTTGCCAGATTCCCACAAGAAAACTCAATGGGGAAGCTGGCAGAAAGTCCATCCCACTCCTACTGTTTTGTCCACCCCTGGTCATTCTGTTTCTCTGTTTAGTAAGAAAATATCTCTGAAATAATGACTAAGTGGGGCATATGTTGTCTAGTTCTGAATCCTGTTTCAATGGGAACATTTTCTCTCTTGGAAATGGAATAGTAAAAAATATTCCTTGGAAAAAAATAGTAAGATTTGTAGGATTTTGGCTCTGGGATTAAAATGTTGCCATTTGTGTCCTGCAATATTTTGGAATCAGAGACAAAATACAATTTACAGGTGTTTTTGCTTTATTCTGTAGCTATCAAAAAAACCCCACCCCCAAAAAACCACCCCAATTTGGAGGAGGGTATTATATTGAGGCCAATTGCTCGTAGTAGTAGTAGTAGTAATAGTAGTATTTTCCTGCAAAGAACATCAGGTATTGTAAGCTTCTGGTATTGCTTATATCAGATTTATAGATTGTGCGTTGTTTTATAGCAAAAAAGGCATGACTGAACAACTTACACAGAAAAATGATTAAATGACTTACATAGATAAATACAGCTCCACTGATTGCCTTTATTGCTTTGTAGTGGGAAACTTGATGTATTGCTCCCATGTAAATAAACAAATGCATTTTGTCTTATTGCTATAACCCATAGCCATAGAAAAGGCAATCCTTATCTCTGAATGTTGAGTGCATCTGCAGGTTTCATTAAATTTGAGTCTTCAGCAGTGTTCGTGGTCTTTTAGAATAATGAACAACTAGGAGAATACCATGAATAATGGGGGGAAAATTGCACAAGAAAGCAATGAATTAACATATCCTTTTTTTAATCCAAAGTATGCGTCTTGCTTCGTTCATATCACTGGATTAAAACTCCCATAAATCCCTCTAAGAAACCATGCTGCTTGTAACTGAACAGATCCAAAGTCTAGAAGCCCATTATTTTATTTCTTTGTCACATTTAGCTTTTGCCCATCACTGAGATTCTATGTCGAAAAACAATGAAGATCTAGGAAGAGTCATACAATTCCTTCCAACTTTATGAACAAAATAGATCTGTATAACAGAATTGGAAGGGACCTTGGAAGTCATCTATCTTGGAAGTCTTCTATCCAAGCAGGAGACCCTATACCATTTCAGAGAAATGACTGATCAGCTCTTCGTAAAAGTCTCCAGTGATGGACTACCACACCTTCCGAAGGCAAGCTGTTCTACTGGTTAATTGTTCTCACTGTTAGGAAATTTCTCCTTAGTTCTAGGTTAATTGTCTCCTTGATTAGTTTCCATGCATTGTTGCTTTTCTTGCCTTCTAGTACTTTGGAAAATAGGTTGATCCTCCTCTTCTTTGTGGCAGCCCCTCAAATACTGGAATACTGCTATCATGTCACCCCTAAATCTTCTTTTCAATAGACTAGACCAGTGCTTCTCAATTATTTTCTGTCACGCCTCCCTAGGAAGAAGAAAACATTTTTCGCGCCCCCCACGCGACTGTAAATAGTATCATTATTTAAAAAATAGTATCATTATTAGAAAAAGGTCTGTTCTCCTTGAAAGGGAGGAGCATGCGCAGTCACATGTACTCGCTTAATGCTTACTATCGATGCAAATGTCAGCAGCAGTAGCCCGATTTCTTTAGCAAGTTTGATTAATAATTAATCATTAATTGGGGCAGCGTTATGTTTCACAGGAGAAGGTCATTGTCAGTCATTTGAGCATCAATTGGGCGCACATCCGTTGGGCAACAAAGTAAGTGTGGACGGACGTCCCACACTAAAGATGGCTCCGACAGGCTCATGTCACAAGGGTTTTGGACAGCCAATCAGATGTTCCCGTTGTTCTCTGATTAAATACAGAGACATAAACACGGGGCTTAGCTTGTTATGACAGTGTTTGCCGAGGTCAAACACGCCCCCTTTTACGGAGCCTCGCACCCCCCCAGGGGCGCGCCCCACTATTTGAGAAGCACTGGACTAGACAAACCCAATTCCTGCAACCGTTCTTCATAATTTTTAGCTCTTTTTTCTTTTCTGCATTCTTTTCAAAGTCTCTACATCTTTTTTATAATAATGTGACCAAAACTGCTTCTGGAAGCCTTCCATTCCATGTATTGCAAACTAGTCAGGGTAGACTGTGTGGTTATCTTTGACTGCCTATCCTGTATGTTGAATAAAATATATGTATAATTTACTTTTTGTCTCACAGGGCATTGTTTCTCTGACTCACAATTTTTGAGGGGAATTTCTTTTCCAAAGGTTGCATTCTAAGAAATGTACAAAAGATACACAAACATGAAACAACACTAGGTCTAAAAGAAATGATGGAGAACCAATATAAAAAGGAGCCTGTACATGGATAACTTCAGACTAACCTTCATCTGGAGGGAATTTTATAAAGTAGATGGCAAGCCAGGAAACACCTTAAGAATATAAAAAGTGTGTCTGTAGAGACTTCACACATTTAAACTTATGAATGTGTAATGGCATATGGGCCAGGGATGGGTTTCAAAAATTTTAGCACGGGGTTCTCTGCCTGATTGCTGGGTGGGTGTGGCCATGGTAGTCTTAGTTGGCCTCCTGCACCATGGTGGTGAGGGGCATCTCCGGGTTTCGGAGGCTTTCTTTGGGCCTCCGGGACGGCGAAAACGGCCACCCCAGGCTCCAGAGGCCCTTTGGAGGCCCCATTCCCAAACTTCTAGTAGGCCCGTTTTTCACCCTCCCCAAGCCTCCATGTGCACCTTGCACTTACCTGCATCCAAAACAAGCCACATGGGAACTCCGAGGAGGGTTGGGGTGGGGTGGACGGGGCCAGCCAGGAGTGGGATTTGGGGATTCTCCAAACAGCACAGAATCTTAGCTAGAGGTTCTCCCGAACTTCTGCGAACCCCCAGCAGTGAACCCCTGATGTGGGCCACAAACTTATTGGGTTACAACCTTATTTAGTTAGGCTGCCAGTCATGTGATTTAGATAAACTAACTGTGAATAGGATTGCAGCCATATAAAATGTATATTTCTGCATTTAATGCATCCTATTCAAAGTACGGACTTTCATTCAGTTCAAATCCTCTTTGCGTAGTCCTCTCAACTGGAAAGTTTCTTTTACAATCCAATCAAAATTTTCCAATTCAAATGCTGCCTTTAAAATGTAAATATCATACTTGGGTGTTTTCTTTTATGCACTACATATTTTATTGCTTATTAGATCAGCAGGAATCCTTTCTAAAATGAAGTATCAAAAGATGGCACTAGCTAAACCCTAATTGCTATCACAGCAAGACTATCCTATTAAATAATCATTGATTATAATTAGAATGTTCTATATTGTGCCACAGTTAAAAAAAAAAGTATCATCCATAATTTTATGGCATAATTTTATAGTATTGCCATCCTGACTAAAATGAAAAGTGATGTGTCCCTCAAGTCAAGCTTAATTAGTTTTCTTGGTATAAGTGATATATTGCTACCTTTTTCTGGGGTGCTTTACCAATTTTCTAGGAATCCTGCTGTTAATAATCCAGTTATTAACATTTCTTAACTTTTTTTGAGATCAGTTGATGCTTTCTGAGACAAAACAATGTTTCTGCCGTGACATAACATTGTTTATATGCAGACAGTCATAGATATACACATTTAAAATTGCACTAGAGTTGATAGAACTGTGTAAGTATTCCAGTGAATCTAAGAAGCCTCTTTAGAAATGATGGGTGAGATTCAACTACCCACATATCCTGAAGCAATTTGGGAAATTGAATTTTAAAGGGGTGCACAACCCTAAAATTTGGTAATTTCTTCTTCCTGTTTGGAACCCACGATCTACAGGTTTGTTGTCTGGGATACAGAAATAACAAAAAACACACAAGAAAACAATATCGTATTTCTTTGAGTTGTAGCCTTCCTTGATTCTGCACTGGGCATTGACTCGATCATCTATGATTGTTGAGATTTTAGAAAGTATCACTGCTTTGTTTGATGAGGTCTCTATAATCATGAAAGCTAGAAAACTGAATTCTAACAGTTCTGTTTTGAAGTTTCTCAATGCAGGTGAAAATGCACATCTGTTCTTCCGGAAGCAAACCATGCATCTTAATGAAAAATGTTGAATCTCTTATTTACAGACTGGTGCACTAGCACAAATAATGCATTCCTGAACCAGCCTATTCTTCTGTTGGATATCAACATAAAATAAAACTTCATCTTTCCTCAAGAAGCATTCCTATAATATAAATAGTAATTATATGTGTAGACAGGCTGGGAAAGCATATAAGCAACCACCAATATTGTGTGCTCAAATCAGTTACAACTGCCCATTTACATCCATTTGTTTTATTTTCAATCTGCCTTTTACAAACTGCAATATATCACCTTAAGTAGCTCCCCTGAATGATGAATAAATGCAAAGCGTTAAAAATATATTTAATTTAGATGATGAAACCCATGTGTTTCACACAGTAATTGATTCCCCCACCCCCTCCCCTTAAATAGGAAAGTCACTTCTATGAGCAAATTCCCAAAACCTCTTTGGAACAGATCTTGAATTTTTTAGAATTCTCAGGGCTCTGAGGATTAGCTACTTAATTTGCTCTTCATTAATAAAGGAAGTTCCAATTCCATTTAACAGTAGTTCAATTTCTTCATTTCTTTCTGAGCGCAGGGACGGTACATCATGTTGTAAAATGAAGTCCTCTTGGGTGTTTCTTTTTAAATATCAGATTTTCAGGCCTGCCACAGTTACAGTTTTGTCTGTTTGGCAGGGCTTTGCCTACCATTGAGCTGAGTGAGATGCTGGGAAGAATGGAATTAATTAAAATTAAGCTTTTGATTAAAAGAGCCGTGTAGGCACCCCATTAGCTGGCTGCCCTTAGGCACAGAGAATAATGCTATTCTGTTTCTAGATAAAAGAAGATTCAAATACTAGTGAAGTGAACTTTTATATGTGAAGGAAGTCTTCATGGTAGGAACCATAATTTCTGAAGGGATGGCTCTTTTGGAGAAGGAAGGAAGGAAAGGAGGGAGGGAGAGAGGGAGGGAGGAAGGAAGAAAATATCTGAAGCAGGGTTGCTATTCAGCAGGTTCTGACAGGTTCTGGCGAACTAGCAGCGGAAATTTTGAGTAGTTCAGAGAATCAGCAAATACCATCTCTGGCTGGCCCCAGAGTGGGGTGGGAATGGAGATTTTGCAATATCCTTCCCCCAGAAGTGGGGAGAGAATGGGGATTTTACAATATCCTTCCCCTGGAATGGGGTGGGAATGGAGATTTTGCAATATCGTTCCCCCATGAGTGGGGAGGGAATGGGGATTTTGCAGTAACTTTCCCCTGGAGTTAGATTTTGCAGTATCCTTCCCCTGCCATGCCCACCAAGCCATGTCCACCAAGCAACACCACGCCCACCACTCATAGAACCAGTAGTAAAAAAATTTGAATTCCACGACTAAGAAGGGATGACTCTTCTGGTGTATATTGACAGTATATCAGAGTAATGGAATCATCTAAGGAAGTCCTGCTGAAAAACTTTCAATGTAACACCAAGGCTGGCTGGGGAATTCTGGGAGCTGAAAGTTGCCAAGATTTTAAAGTTGCTAAGATTGAGAAATATGAGACTGAGAAAAATGATACAATGAACCTTGAACGAATCTACTCATTAAAATAAGGCAATATTAAGAGGGTTTAAATGTAATATAAATGTATTTGATGGTTTTCATCTCTTAAAGGAGATGAACAGATATTAAACCAGGAAATGGATATAGATTTTTTCCCCTGGATATACAAAAGAGTCCTGCTAAGATTTGTAAGGACATTTTTAGAAGTGACAAATAAAAAGGTAATTTTTACTTTTTGATACAAAAAACGTTCTGAAGGCTTTTCACTTTGAAATGACAGTAAATTACCTCTGAATCGTTTGTTTGTGAAGGAATTAAAGAATATTTTTTTAGAAATCAGGAAAGATTTATAAGTTTGGCTTGTTCAACCAGGGTTATATATAAAAAAAGAAAATACTTACATCTAGTTCCTCTTACTGAGCTTTTGCTGACAAAGATTATCGATATGACATTTGGACTTTGTTTTCCTTATCTAAAAATGAGCAATGGGGAAAAGAAAGATTATTTGGAGAAGGTGATGAGTTATTAAAATTATTTTTACCTGCTATTACTTTACCTACCTCATTTATAATTCTTAATAAAATTATTCCAAAAAGAAGCAACTTTTAAGTATCACCTTTTTTCACACACAAAGAAATGCCCCCAAAAGTTAGCTACCGTATTTTTTGGAGTATAAGATGCACCTTTTCCCCCCCTAAAAGGGGGTGAAAATTTAGGTGCATCTTATACACCAAATGTAGTCCCACCCACCCACTGACCCCCTATCCTTTGGCCTCTGCCTCACAGCAGTTTACCTCCTTGCAGCAAACAGCAAGAAGAAACAGTTCGTTTCAGCTTCAGCACAGTCTAATTAGCACAAGTTGATTGGATCAGCCTCCCAACTCTCAGATGTTTTGCTCTCAGCTGTTTTGCGGGGGCCTCTGCTGCTTGCTACAAGGAGGTAAATTGCTGGAAGCAGATTTTTTTTTTCTTGTGCTAATAAAGCTATGCCGAAAACGAAAATGAAAGTAAAGCAGGCTATTTGCTATTTGCTGTTTGCTGCAAGGAGGCAAAATTGCTGGGAGGCAGAGGCATATTTCTTTTTCTTGTTTTCCTCACCAAAAAAGGTAGGTGCGTCTTATAGTCCGGAGCATTTTATACTCTGAAAAATACAGTACTTTAAAATAGCTATTCTCATAGTGTGCTCAGCATTGCAAAACATATTTTTTACAGCTTTCTTAAAAGAATTGTTTGTTTCCACGAGACAAAGAAAAATGAATACAAAATTGCTTGGTGACAAAAAAGTTCACCAACACTATTGCTGGGATGTAAAAAATAGGACTACAGGAGCTCGGTTGCCAAATCTGAATGACATTAGGTGGCAGTAAATACCATTCTCTTTGCTGCCATTTAGTAGCAAATTGTTCCTATCAGTCACATTCTGATAAGGGGTTATTTCAACCCTGAGCTACCAATATTCTCCTTTATTGGTACATTCTGATAACCCCATTCAGAGGCCTCTCTCCAAAGGGTTCACCTCTCAAATTAATCCCATCTAGAATAGAATATTAGAGTTGGAAGGGACCTTGGAGGTCTTCTAGTCCAACCCCCTGCCCAGGCAGGAAACCCTTCACCACTTCAGACAAATGGTTATCCAACATCTTCTTAAAAACTTCCAGTGTTGGAGCATTCACAACTTCTGCAGGCAAGTTGTTCCACTTATTAATTGTTCTAACTCTCAGGAAATTTCTCCTTAGTTCTAAGTTGCTTCTCTCCTTGATTAGTTTCTACCCATTGCTTCTTGTCCTACCCTCAGGTGCTTTGGAGAATAGCTTGATTCCCTCTTCTTTGTGGCAGCCCCTGAGATATTGGAACACTGCTATCATGTCTCCCCTAGTCCTTCTTTTCATTAAACTAGACACACCCAGTTTCTGCAACTAGGAATGACATGATAGCAGTGTTCCAATATTTGAGGGGCTGCCACAAAGAAGAGGGGGTCAACCTATTTTCCAAAGCACCAAAAGGCAAGACAAAAAGCAATGGTTAGAAACTAATCAAGGAGAGAAGCAACCTAGAACTAAGGAGAAAATTTCTAACAGTGAGAACAATTAACCACTGGAACAGCTTACCTTCAGAAGATGTGGATGTCCCATAACTGGAGATTTTTTAAGAAAAGACAGGATAGCCACTTGTCTGGAATGGTACAGGGTCTCCTGCTTGAACAAGAGGTTGGACTAGAAGGTTCCTTCCAGTTCTGTTATTCTGTTCTGTTCTAGATGCCAAGATGAATTGATAAGGTTACCTAGCCCAGTACTGAAAACTCTTCCAAAAAAAAAATAGTAAAGCTGAAAGAACATAAAGAGTTCAAATCACTAGATGTTGTGATAAATACATCTATTATTATAGCCTAGAAACATAAAACATAAAACACAAAATCTTAAGGATATTGAAATGTTTCTTATCTTTGTTTCTATAAATGCAATGGGAATTAATAGCAATAGCACTAAGACTTATATACTTATATACTGTCCCATGGTGCTTTACAGCACTCTCTGGGAGATTTACAATTTCAGCATATTTCCCCCAACAATCTAGATCCTTATTTTACCAATCCTGGAAGGATGGAAGGATGAGTTAACCTTGAACCACCATTTATGAATTGCAAATTTCAATTACATAATAACAATGTTATTATGACAATAATTAAAAGGAGACAAATACTATATATAAAAACCACCATCAGAAAATTGTTGGCATATTCAAAAATGATAACATATAATATATTAATTCCCAAGAAAGCCTGTCCATGGAGGAGTCTTCCTTCCTTCCACTTTTCTTGGTAAAACAAAGGGGATTGGCTATCAGTGGAGAGAGAGGTAAGTTATTTTAATGCTTTGCTTGACTGTTCTGGCCTAATTGTACCTGTCTAGCTTAATTCCTTCCTATCAATCCTACCACCAGGTGTGTGAAGTAAGAAGGTTAATCCCTGAACCTTTGCAATGAACAAATAAAAGAAGTATTGATAAATCCGATCATACCCTAGGTCCTGGTGTAGTAAACTAGAGCAGTTGGAGTTGTGAGATTATTGAAAAGTGATCAATTGACACAGTTAACTAACCCCAAAGTATTTACATTTAGTTCAAGGCTTAAACTAAAGCCTTCACCCAATAAACCAGCTTTCCTTGGATTCTATAACCTTAGCAGAGGGATAACTGTCTCTCCCATCATTCATGGTCAAGAAAATGTCCTAAAGCAGCCTTCTAACACAGGGCATCCCTAAGCACTCCATCACTGTGAACTTTTCAAATGTCATGTATGTAATGGGGAAAATGTGTTGTTCTGTATCCAGAATAATCCATTTGGTCCCAGAGGTTCAGGACCCAGAGCCATGGTTTGGCAAAACCCAGAATGTTAGGTTGCTTAGGTTATTCTGGTTTTTGGGCAAAATAAAGTCGGTAGTAGGTGAATCCAAGGTCCCTTCCAACTCTATTATTCTGCATTCTATTCTGCATAGGGTAGGATGGTGTGCATTGAGCTCTCTCTCCCCTTCACAGTTGCCAGAAAAGTATATGCTAGTCTGTCGATTGTATCTTCCATCCTTTGGTTGCTGATATTCTTGGCTTTTTCCCCCCCTGCTCCCCGAACCACTTTAGCTTTATGCCATGCATGGGCCATGCTATGCATGGCTTCCAGGTTTAGCTTCAAGGATCTTCAAGCACACAACTGTTCATATGCAAAGAATATATTGGAATCTCTAGTTCCTACATCTCAGAGAAAATATAAAAGGAGCAGAACAAGATGGTGATAGATAACTCCCCCTTCAATTTTTCTAAAGTAAAGCCAAACCCAGTTGTGTCACTGCAGATGTTTTACATTTTCAGAAGGGAACAAGACTATAAGAGGGTTGCCACCTCTCTACTAAGCCACTTCAGATTAATTCTCTACATCCTTTGGTGTCCTCAGTTGCCCTACAGAAATAAATCAAATTCAAGACTAGGCAACAATATCCACTGACAGTCAGCCAGTTCTTCTCATGTGTGTCAAATATATCCATCAATTTTCCTTATATGGGAACAGCTCTTAGAAGTGAGTATTAAGTAGTGGCATATTAAACACTGCCTGTCATTAACTCACTGATGCACAAACATCTCTTTCTCTCACACACTCCTGCCAAATCCCTAATGCTGCTAGATTGTTCTGCTGAGATCTTAGGCTATGTTTGTTAATTATGGTAAAAAGGTCCTTGAAACAGATACGACTGAGAACCACTCAATAAAAAAACCACTCTTTTCCAGAAGCACCTTATGAAAAAGAGGCACTTTGTTTTGGTTAGCAAAGTGTTACAATAATGGTTATGTTTCCACCCAGCTCTTTCTCTGGGCCAATTATGCGTCAATAAGGTGAACTAAAACTAGAACTAAAACAAGGAGGCTAAAACATATGAAGAACGGTTGCAGGAACTGGGTATGTCTAGTTTAATGAAGAGAAGGACTAGGGGAGACATGATAGCAGTGTTCCAATATCTCAGGGGCTGCCACAAAGAAGAGGGAGTCAAACTATTATTCAAAACACCTGAGGGTAGAACAAGAAGCAATGGGTGGAAACTAATCAAGGAGAGAAGCAACTTAGAACTAAGGAGAAATTTCCTGAGAGTTAGAACAATTAATAAGTGGAACAATTTGCCTGCAGAAGTTGTGAATGCTCCAACACTGGACATTTTTAAGAAGATGTTGGATAACCATTAGTCTGAAGTGGTGTAGGGTTTCCTGCCTGGGCAGGGGGTTGGACTAGAAGACCTCCAAGATCCCTTCCAACCCTGTTATTCTATTCTATTCTATTCTATTCTATTCTATTCTATTCTATTCTA